>JAKRKW010000026.1:600000-1146003 GCA_023566125.1 Zingel zingel
TAAGGCCATACTGTAACTCTTTTTCAGGCTGCTCTAAAAACGAAATATCCTGTTTAGCCAGACTCATTTCACCTCAGGGTGATAGTGTACAAATACCAGACTGTCACTGGGTATTATCAGACTATTCTGATGTAGGATTTTAAAATTAAAGGCTTAAATGTCAACTTAAAGCTATATTTCAACTCTGTTTCATGCTGCTAATTAAGGCCATACTGTAACTCTTTTTCAGGCTACTCTAGGAACGAAACCTCATGGTTAGCCAGACTCATTTCACCTCAGGTTGATAGTATACACATCCCAGACTGTCACTGGGTAAAATCAGACTATTCTGATATAGGATTTTAAAATTAATGGCTTACATGTTCACTTAAAGCGATATTTCAACTCTTTTTCAGGATGCTAATTAAGGCCATACTGTAACTCTTTTTCAGGCTGCTCTAAAAACGAAATATCCTGTTTAGCCAGACTCATTTCACCTCAGAGTGATAGTGTACACATACCAGACTGTCACTGGGTATTATCAGACTATTCTGATGTAGGATTTTAAAATTAAAGGCTTAAATGTCAACTTAAAGCTATATTTCAACTCTGTTTCATGCTGCTAATTAAGGCCATACTGTAACTCTTTTTCAGGCTACTCTAGGAACGAAACCTCATGGTTAGCCAGACTCATTTCACCTCAGGTTGATAGTATACACATCGCAGACTGTCACTGGGTAAAATCAGACTATTCTGATATAGGATTTTAAAATTAAAGGCTTAAATGTCCACTTAAAGCGAAATTTCAACTTTTTTTCAGGATGCTAATTGAGGTCATACTGTAACTCTTTTTCAGGCTGCTCTAAAAACTTAACCTCCTTTTTAGCCAAACTGATTTCACATCACGGTGATAGTATACACATCCCATACTTTCACTGGGTAAGATCAGACTATTCTGATATAGGACTTTAAAATTAAAGGCTTAAATTTCCACTTAAAGCTATATTTCAACTCTGTTTCAGGCTGCTAATTAAAGCCATACTGTAACTCTTTTTCAGGCTGCTTTAGAAACGAAAGCTCCTGTTTAGCCAGACTCATTTCACCTCAGGTTGATAGTATACATATCCCAGATTGCCACTGGGTAATATCAGACTATTCTGATATAGGATTTTAAAATTAAAGGCTTAAATGTCCACTGAAAGCGAAATTTCAACTTCTTTTCAGGATGCTAATTGAGGTCATACTGTAACTCTTTTTCAGGCTGCTCTAAAAACTTAACCTCCTTTTTAGCCAGACTGATTTCACATCAGGGTGATAGTATACACATCCCATACTTTCAATGGGTAAAATCAGACTATTCTGATATAGGACTTTAAAATTAAAGGCTTAAATTTCCACTTAAAGCTATATTTCAACTCTGTTTGAGGCTGCTAATTAAAGCCATAATGTAAATCTTTTTCAGGCTGCTTTAGAAACGAAAGCTCCTGTTTAGCCAGACTCATTTCACCTCAGGTTGATAGTGTACACATCCCAGACTGTCAGTGGGTATTATCAGACTATTCTGACAAAGGATTTTAAAATTAAAGGCTTAAATGTCCACTTAAAGCGAAATTTCAACTTTTTTTCAGGATGCTAATTGAGGTCATACTGTAACTCTTTTTCAGGCTGCTCTAAAACGTTAACCTCCTTTTTAGCCAGACTGATTTCACATCAGGGTGATAGTATACACATCGCATACTTTCACTGGGTAAAATCAGACTATTCTGCTATATGATTTTAAAATGAAAGGCTTAAATGTTCACTTAAAGCGATATTTCAACTCTTTTTCAGGATGCTAATTGAGGTCATACTGTAACTCTTTTTCAGGCTGCTCTAAAAAGTTAACCTCCTTTTTAGCCAGACTGATTTCACATCAGGGTGATAGTATACACATCCCATACTTTCACTGGGTAAAATCAGACTATTCTGCTATAGGACTATGCAATTAAAGGCTTAAATTTCCACTTAAAGCTATATTTCAACTCTGTTTCAGGCTGCTAATTAAAGCCATACTGTAACTCTTTTTCAGGCTGCTTTAGAAACGAAAGCTCCTGTTTAGCCAGACTCATTTCACCTCAGGTTGATAGTATACATATCCCAGATTGCCACTGGGTAATATCAGAATATTCTGATATAGGATTTTAAAATTAATGGCTTAAATGTTCACTTAAAGCGATATTCCAACTCTTTTTCAGGATGCTAATTAAGGCCATACTGTAACTCCTTTTCAGGCTGCTCTGAAAATGAAATCTCCTGTTTAGCCAGACTCATTTCACCTCAGGGTGATAGTGTACACATCCCAGACTGTCAGTGGGTATTATCAGACTATTCTGATGTAGGATTTTAAAATTAAAGGCTTAAATGTCAACTTAAAGCTATATTTCAACTCTGTTTCATGCTGCTAATTAAGGCCATACTGTAACTCTTGTTCAGGCTGTTCTAGGAACGAAACCTCATGGTTAGCCAGACTCATTTCACCTCAGGTTGATAGTATACACATCCCAGACTGTCACTGGGTAAAATCAGACTATTCTGATATAGGATTTTAAAATTAATGGCTTAAATGTTCACTTAAAGCGATATTTCAACTCTTTTTCAGGATGCTAATAAAGGCCATACTGTAACTCTTTTTCAGGCTGCTCTAAAAACGAAATATCCTGTTTAGCCAGACTCATTTCACCTCAGGTTGATAGTATACATATCCCAGATTGCCATTGGGTAATATCAGACTATTCTGATACAGGATTTTAAAATGAAAGGCTTGAATGTCCACTTAAAGCTATATTTCAACTCTGTTTCAGGCTGCTAATTAAAGCCATACTGTAACTCTTTTCAGGCTGCTTTAGAAACGAAAGCTCCTGTTTAGCCAGACTCATTTAACCTCAGGTTGATAGTATACATATCCCAGATTGCCACTGGCTAATATCAGACTATTCTGATATAGGATTTTAAAATTAATGGCTTAAATGTTCACTTAAAGCGATATTCCAACTCTTTTTCAGGATGCTAATTAAGGCCATACTGTAACTCCTTTTCAGGCTGCTCTGAAAACGAAATCTCCTGTTTAGCCAGACTCATTTCACCTCAGGGTGATAGTGTACACATCCCAGACTGTCAGTGGGTATTATCAGACTATTCTGATGTAGGATTTTAAAATTAAAGGCTTAAATGTCAACTTAAAGCTATATTTCAACTCTGTTTCATGCTGCTAATTAAGGCCATACTGTAACTCTTTTTCAGGCTGTTCTAGGAACGAAACCTCATGGTTAGCCAGACTCATTTCACCTCAGGTTGATAGTATACACATCCCAGACTGTCACTGGGTAAAATCAGACTATTCTGATATAGGATTTTAAAATTAATGGCTTAAATGTTCACTTAAAGCGATATTTCAACTCTTTTTCAGGATGCTAATTAAGGCCATACTGTAACTCTTTTTCAGGCTGCTCTAAAAACGAAATATCCTGTTTAGCCAGACTCATTTCACCTCAGGTTGATAGTATACATATCCCAGATTGCCATTGGGTAATATCAGACTATTCTGATACAGGATTTTAAAATGAAAGGCTTGAATGTCCACTTAAAGCTATATTTCAACTCTGTTTCAGGCTGCTAATTAAAGCCATACTGTAACTCTTTTCAGGCTGTTTTAGAAACGAAAGCTCCTGTTTAGCCAGACTCATTTAACCTCAGGTTGATAGTATACATATCCCAGATTGCCACTGGCTAATATCAGACTATTCTGATATAGAATTTTAAAATTAAGGGCTTAAATGTTCACTTAAAGCGATATTTCAACTCTTTTTCAGGATGCTAATTAAGGCCATACTGTAACTCTTTTTCAGGCTGCTCTAAAAACGAAATCTCCTGTTTAGCCAGACTCATTTCACCTCAGGTTGATAGTGTACACATCCCAGACTGTCACTGGGTATTATCAGACTATTCTGATGTAGTATTTTAAAATTAAAGGGTTAAATGTCAACTTAAAGCTATATTTCAACTCTGTTTCATGCTGCTAATTAAGGCCATACTGTAACTCTTTTTCAGGCTGCTATAGGAACGAAACCTCATGGTTAGCCAGACTCATTTCACCTCAGGTTGATAGTATACACATCCCAGACTGTCACTGGGTAAAATCAGACTATTCTGATATAGGATTTTAAAATTAAAGGCTTAAATGTCCACTTAAAGCGAAATTTCAACTTTTTTTCAGGATGCTAATTGAGGTCATACTGTAACTCTTTTTCAGGCTGCTCTAAAAACGAAACCTCATGGTTAGCCAGACTCATTTCACCTCAGGTTGATAGTATACACATCCCAGACTGTCACTGGGTAAAATCAGACTATTCTGATATAGGATTTTAAAATTAAAGGCTTAAATGTCCACTTAAAGCAAAATTTCAACTCTGTTTCAGGCTGCTAATTAAAGCCATACTGTAACTCTTTTCCAGGCTGCTTTAGAAACGAAACCTCCTGTTTAGCCAGACTCATTTCACCTTAGGTTGATAGTGTACACATCCCAGACTGCCACTGGGTAATATCAGACTATTCTGATACAGGATTTTAAAATGAAAGGCTTGAATGTCCACTTAAAGCTATATTTCAACTCTGTTTCAGGCTGCTAATTAAAGCCATAATGTATCTCTTTTCAGGCTGCTTTAGAAACGAAAGCTCCTGTTTAGCCAGACTCATTTCACCTCAGGTTGATAGTATACATATCCCAGATTGCCATTGGGTAATATCAGACTATTCTGATACAGGATTTTAAAATGAAAGGCTTGAATGTCCACTTAAAGCTATATTTCAACTCTGTTTCAGGCTGCTAATTAAAGCCATACTGTAACTCTTTTCAGGCTGCTTTAGAAACGAAAGCTCCTGATTAGTCAGACTCATTTCACCTCAGGTTGATAGTATACATATCCCAGATTGTCACTGGCTAATATCAGACTATTGTGATATAGGATTTTAAAATTAAGGGCTTAAATGTTCACTTAAAGCGATATTTCAACTCTTTTTCAGGATGCTAATTAAGGCCATACTGTAACTCTTTTTCAGGCTGCTCTAAAAACGAAATCTCCTGTTTAGCCAGACTCATTTCACCTCAGGGTGATAGTGTACACATCCCAGACTGTCACTGGGTGTTATCAGACTATTCTGATGTAGGATTTTAAAATTAAAGGCTTAAATGTCAACTTAAAGCTATATTTCAACTCTGTTTCATGCTGCTAATTAAGGCCGTACTGTAACTCTTTTTCAGGCTGCTCTAGGAACGAAACCTCATGGTTAGCCAGAATCATTTCACCTCAGGTTGATAGTATACACATCCCAGACTGTCACTGGGTAAAATCAGACTATTCTGATATAGGATTTTAAAATTAAAGGCTTAAATGTCCACTTAAAGCGAAATTTCAACTTTTTTTCAGGATGCTAATTGAGGTCATACTGTAACTCTTTTTCAGGCTGCTCTAAAAACTTAACCTCCTTTTTAGCCAGAATCATTTCACCTCAGGTTGATAGTATACACATCCCAGACTGTCACTGGGTAAAATCAGACTATTCTGATATAGGATTTTAAAATTAAAGGCTTAAATTTCCACTTAAAGCTATATTTCAACTCTGTTTCAGGCTGCTAATTAAAGCCATACTGTAACTCTTTTTCAGGCTGCTTTAGAAACGAAAGCTCCTGTTTAGCCAGACTCATTTCAACTCAGGTTGATAGTATACATATCCCAGATTGCCACTGGGTAATATCAGACTATTCTGATATAGGATTTTAAAATTAAGGGCTTAAATGTTCACTTAAAGCGATATTTCAACTCTTTTTCAGGATGCTAATTAAGGCCATACTGTAACTCTTTTTCAGGCTGCTATAGGAACGAAACCTCATGGTTAGCCAGACTCATTTCACCTCAGGTTGATAGTATACACATCCCAGACTGTCACTGGGTAAAATCAGACTATTCTGATATAGGATTTTAAAATTAAAGGCTTAAATGTCCACTTAAAGCGAAATTTCAACTTTTTTTCAGGATGCTAATTGAGGTCATACTGTAACTCTTTTTCAGGCTGCTCTAAAAACGAAACCTCATGGTTAGCCAGACTCATTTCACCTCAGGTTGCTAGTATACACATCCCAGACTGTCACTGGGTGAAATCAGACTATTCTGATATAGGATTTTAAAATTAAAGTTTTAAATGTCCACTTAAAGCGAAATTTCAACTCTGTTTCAGGCTGCTAATTAAAGCCATACTGTAACTCTTTTTCAGGCTGCTCTAGGAACGAAACCTCATGGTTAGCCAGACTCATTTCACCTCAGGTTGATAGTATACACATCCCAGACTGTCACTGGGTAAAATCAGACTATTCTGATATAGGATTTTAAAATTAAAGGCTTAAATGTCCACTTAAAGCGAAATTTCAACTCTGTTTCAGGCTGCTAATTAAAGCCATACTGTAACTCTTTTTCAGGCTGCTTTAGAAACGAAACCTCCTGTTTAGCCAGACTCATTTCACCTTAGGTTGATAGTGTACACATCCCAGACTGCCACTGGGTAATATCAGACTATTCTGATACAGGATTTTAAAATGAAAGGCTTGAATGTCCACTTAAAGCTATATTTCAACTCTGTTTCAGGCTGCTAATTAAAGCCATACTGTATCTCTTTTCAGGCTGCTTTAGAAACGAAAGCTCCTGTTTAGCCAGACTCATTTCACCTCAGGTTGATAGTATACATATCCCAGATTGCCATTGGGTAATATCAGACTATTCTGATACAGGATTTTAAAATGAAAGGCTTGAATGTCCACTTAAAGCTATATTTCAACTCTGTTTCAGGCTGCTAATTAAAGCCATACTGTAACTCTTTTCAGGCTGCTTTAGAAACGAAAGCTCCTGTTTAGCCAGACTCATTTAACCTCAGGTTGATAGTATACATATCCCAGATTGCCACTGGCTAATATCAGACTATTCTGATATAGAATTTTAAAATTAAGGGCTTAAATGTTCACTTAAAGCGATATTTCAACTCTTTTTCAGGATGCTAATTAAGGCCATA
This sequence comes from Zingel zingel, assembly GCA_023566125.1. Classification (NCBI taxonomy): domain Eukaryota; kingdom Metazoa; phylum Chordata; class Actinopteri; order Perciformes; family Percidae; genus Zingel; species Zingel zingel. Next base: position 607,075 of record JAKRKW010000026.1, read on the forward strand.
CTGTAACTCTTTTTCAGGCTGCTCTAAAAACGAAATCTCCTGTTTAGCCAGACTCATTTCACCTCAGGGTGATAGTGTACACATCCCAGACTGTCACTGGGTATTATCAGACTATTCTGATGTAGTATTTTAAAATTAAAGGGTTAAATGTCAACTTAAAGCTATATTTCAACTCTGTTTCATGCTGCTAATTAAGGCCATACTGTAACTCTTTTTCAGGCTGCTATAGGAACGAAACCTCATGGTTAGCCAGACTCATTTCACCTCAGGTTGATAGTATACACATCCCAGACTGTCACTGGGTAAAATCAGACTATTCTGATATAGGATTTTAAAATTAAAGGCTTAAATGTCCACTTAAAGCGAAATTTCAACTTTTTTTCAGGATGCTAATTGAGGTCATACTGTAACTCTTTTTCAGGCTGCTCTAAAAACGAAACCTCATGGTTAGCCAGACTCATTTCACCTCAGGTTGATAGTATACACATCCCAGACTGTCACTGGGTAAAATCAGACTATTCTGATATAGGATTTTAAAATTAAAGGCTTAAATGTCCACTTAAAGCGAAATTTCAACTCTGTTTCAGGCTGCTAATTAAAGCCATACTGTAACTCTTTTCCAGGCTGCTTTAGAAACGAAACCTCCTGTTTAGCCAGACTCATTTCACCTTAGGTTGATAGTGTACACATCCCAGACTGCCACTGGGTAATATCAGACTATTCTGATACAGGATTTTAAAATGAAAGGCTTGAATGTCCACTTAAAGCTATATTTCAACTCTGTTTCAGGCTGCTAATTAAAGCCATAATGTATCTCTTTTCAGGCTGCTTTAGAAACGAAAGCTCCTGTTTAGCCAGACTCATTTCACCTCAGGTTGATAGTATACATATCCCAGATTGCCATTGGGTAATATCAGACTATTCTGATACAGGATTTTAAAATGAAAGGCTTGAATGTCCACTTAAAGCTATATTTCAACTCTGTTTCAGGCTGCTAATTAAAGCCATACTGTAACTCTTTTCAGGCTGCTTTAGAAACGAAAGCTCCTGATTAGTCAGACTCATTTCACCTCAGGTTGATAGTATACATATCCCAGATTGTCACTGGCTAATATCAGACTATTGTGATATAGGATTTTAAAATTAAGGGCTTAAATGTTCACTTAAAGCGATATTTCAACTCTTTTTCAGGATGCTAATTAAGGCCATACTGTAACTCTTTTTCAGGCTGCTCTAAAAACGAAATCTCCTGTTTAGCCAGACTCATTTCACCTCAGGGTGATAGTGTACACATCCCAGACTGTCACTGGGTGTTATCAGACTATTCTGATGTAGGATTTTAAAATTAATGGCTTAAATGTCAACTTAAAGCTATATTTCAACTCTGTTTCATGCTGCTAATTAAGGCCGTACTGTAACTCTTTTTCAGGCTGCTCTAGGAACGAAACCTCATGGTTAGCCAGAATCATTTCACCTCAGGTTGATAGTATACACATCCCAGACTGTCACTGGGTAAAATCAGACTATTCTGATATAGGATTTTAAAATTAAAGGCTTAAATGTCCACTTAAAGCGAAATTTCAACTTTTTTTCAGGATGCTAATTGAGGGCATACTGTAACTCTTTTTCAGGCTGCTCTAAAAACTTAACCTCCTTTTTAGCCAGGCTGATTTCACATCAGGGTGATAGTATACACATCCCAGACTGTCACTGGGTAAAATCAGACTATTCTGATATAGGATTTTAAAATTAAAGGCTTAAATGTCCACTTAAAGCGAAATTTCAACTTTTTTTCAGGATGCTAATTGAGGTCATACTGTAACTCTTTTTCAGGCTGCTCTAAAAACTTAACCTCCTTTTTAGCCAGAATCATTTCACCTCAGGTTGATAGTATACACATCCCAGACTGTCACTGGGTAAAATCAGACTATTCTGATATAGGATTTTAAAATTAAAGGCTTAAATTTCCACTTAAAGCTATATTTCAACTCTGTTTCAGGCTGCTAATTAAAGCCATACTGTAACTCTTTTTCAGGCTGCTTTAGAAACGAAAGCTCCTGTTTAGCCAGACTCATTTCAACTCAGGTTGATAGTATACATATCCCAGATTGCCACTGGGTAATATCAGACTATTCTGATATAGGATTTTAAAATTAAGGGCTTAAATGTTCACTTAAAGCGATATTTCAACTCTTTTTCAGGATGCTAATTAAGGCCATACTGTAACTCTTTTTCAGGCTGCTATAGGAACGAAACCTCATGGTTAGCCAGACTCATTTCACCTCAGGTTGATAGTATACACATCCCAGACTGTCACTGGGTAAAATCAGACTATTCTGATATAGGATTTTAAAATGAAAGGCTTAAATGTCCACTTAAAGCGAAATTTCAACTTTTTTTCAGGATGCTAATTGAGGTCATACTGTAACTCTTTTTCAGGCTGCTCTAAAAACGAAACCTCATGGTTAGCCAGACTCATTTCACCTCAGGTTGATAGTATACACATCCCAGTATGTCACTGGGTGAAATCAGACTATTCTGATATAGGATTTTAAAATTAAAGTTTTAAATGTCCACTTAAAGCGAAATTTCAACTCTGTTTCAGGCTGCTAATTAAAGCCATACTGTAACTCTTTTTCAGGCTGCTCTAGGAACGAAACCTCATGGTTAGCCAGACTCATTTCACCTCAGGTTGATAGTATACACATCCCAGACTGTCACTGGGTAAAATCAGACTATTCTGATATAGGATTTTAAAATGAAAGGCTTAAATGTCCACTTAAAGCGAAATTTCAACTCTGTTTCAGGCTGCTAATTAAAGCCATACTGTAACTCTTTTTCAGGCTGCTTTAGAAACGAAACCTCCTGTTTAGCCAGACTCATTTCACCTTAGGTTGATAGTGTACACATCCCAGACTGCCACTGGGTAATATCAGACTATTCTGATACAGGATTTTAAAATGAAAGGCTTGAATGTCCACTTAAAGCTATATTTCAACTCTGTTTCAGGCTGCTAATTAAAGCCATACTGTATCTCTTTTCAGGCTGCTTTAGAAACGAAAGCTCCTGTTTAGCCAGACTCATTTCACCTCAGGTTGATAGTATACATATCCCAGATTGCCATTGGGTAATATCAGACTATTCTGATACAGGATTTTAAAATGAAAGGCTTGAATGTCCACTTAAAGCTATATTTCAACTCTGTTTCAGGCTGCTAATTAAAGCCATACTGTAACTCTTTTCAGGCTGCTTTAGAAACGAAAGCTCCTGTTTAGCCAGACTCATTTAACCTCAGGTTGATAGTATACATATCCCAGATTGCCACTGGCTAATATCAGACTATTCTGATATAGGATTTTAAAATTAATGGCTTAAATGTTCACTTAAAGCGATATTCCAACTCTTTTTCAGGATGCTAATTAAGGCCATACTGTAACTCCTTTTCAGGCTGCTCTGAAAACGAAATCTCCTGTTTAGCCAGACTCATTTCACCTCAGGGTGATAGTGTACACATCCCAGACTGTCACTGGGTGTTATCAGACTATTCTGATGTAGGATTTTAAAATTAAAGGCTTAAATGTCAACTTAAAGCTATATTTCAACTCTGTTTCATGCTGCTAATTAAGGCCGTACTGTAACTCTTTTTCAGGCTGCTCTAGGAACGAAACCTCATGGTTAGCCAGAATCATTTCACCTCAGGTTGATAGTATACACATCCCAGACTGTCACTGGTTAAAATCAGACTATTCTGATATAGGATTTTAAAATTAAAGGCTTAAATGTCCACTTAAAGCGAAATTTCAACTTTTTTTCAGGATGCTAATTGAGGGCATACTGTAACTCTTTTTCAGGCTGCTCTAAAAACTTAACCTCCTTTTTAGCCAGGCTGATTTCACATCAGGGTGATAGTATACACATCCCAGACTGTCACTGGCTAAAATCAGACTATTCTGATATAGGATTTTAAAATTAAAGGCTTAAATGTCCACTTAAAGCGAAATTTCAACTTTTTTTCAGGATGCTAATTGAGGTCATACTGTAACTCTTTTTCAGGCTGCTCTAAAAACTTAACCTCCTTTTTAGCCAGAATCATTTCACCTCAGGTTGATAGTATACACATCCCAGACTGTTACTGGGTAAAATCAGACTATTCTGATATAGGATTTTAAAATTAAAGGCTTAAATTTCCACTTAAAGCTATATTTCAACTCTGTTTCAGGCTGCCAATTAAAGCCATACTGTAACTCTTTTTCAGGCTGCTCTGAAAACGAAATCTCCTGTTTAGCCAGACTCATTTCACCTCAGGGTGATAGTGTACACATCCCAGACTGTCAGTGGGTATTATCAGACTATTCTGATGTAGGATTTTAAAATTAAAGGCTTAAATGTCAACTTAAAGCTATATTTCAACTCTGTTTCATGCTGCTAATTAAGGCCATACTGTAACTCTTTTTCAGGCTGTTCTAGGAACGAAACCTCATGGTTAGCCAGACTCATTTCACCTCAGGTTGATAGTATACACATCCCAGACTGTCACTGGGTAAAATCAGACTATTCTGATATAGGATTTTAAAATTAATGGCTTAAATGTTCACTTAAAGCGATATTTCAACTCTTTTTCAGGATGCTAATTAAGGCCATACTGTAACTCTTTTTCAGGCTGCTCTAAAAACGAAATATCCTGTTTAGCCAGACTCATTTCACCTCAGGTTGATAGTATACATATCCCAGATTGCCATTGGGTAATATCAGACTATTCTGATACAGGATTTTAAAATGAAAGGCTTGAATGTCCACTTAAAGCTATATTTCAACTCTGTTTCAGGCTGCTAATTAAAGCCATACTGTAACTCTTTTCAGGCTGCTTTAGAAACGAAATATCCTGTTTAGCCAGACTCATTTAACCTCAGGTTGATAGTATACATATCCCAGACTGTCACTGGGTATTATCAGACTATTCTGATGTAGTATTTTAAAATTAAAGGGTTAAATGTCAACTTAAAGCTATATTTCAACTCTGTTTCATGCTGCTAATTAAGGCCATACTGTAACTCTTTTTCAGGCTGCTATAGGAACGAAACCTCATGGTTAGCCAGACTCATTTCACCTCAGGTTGATAGTATACACATCCCAGACTGTCACTGGGTAAAATCAGACTATTCTGATATAGGATTTTAAAATTAAAGGCTTAAATGTCCACTTAACGCGAAATTTCAACTTTTTTTCAGGATGCTAATTGAGGTCATACTGTAACTCTTTTTCAGGCTGCTCTAAAAACGAAACCTCATGGTTAGCCAGACTCATTTCACCTCAGGTTGATAGTATACACATCCCAGACTGTCACTGGGTAAAATCAGACTATTCTGATATAGGATTTTAAAATTAAAGGCTTAAATGTCCACTTAAAGCGAAATTTCAACTCTGTTTCAGGCTGCTAATTAAAGCCATACTGTAACTCTTTTCCAGGCTGCTTTAGAAACGAAACCTCCTGTTTAGCCAGACTCATTTCACCTTAGGTTGATAGTGTACACATCCCAGACTGCCACTGGGTAATATCAGACTATTCTGATACAGGATTTTAAAATGAAAGGCTTGAATGTCCACTTAAAGCTATATTTCAACTCTGTTTCAGGCTGCTAATTAAAGCCATAATGTATCTCTTTTCAGGCTGCTTTAGAAACGAAAGCTCCTGTTTAGCCAGACTCATTTCACCTCAGGTTGATAGTATACATATCCCAGATTGCCATTGGGTAATATCAGACTATTCTGATACAGGATTTTAAAATGAAAGGCTTGAATGTCCACTTAAAGCTATATTTCAACTCTGTTTCAGGCTGCTAATTAAAGCCATACTGTAACTCTTTTCAGGCTGCTTTAGAAACGAAAGCTCCTGATTAGTCAGACTCATTTCACCTCAGGTTGATAGTATACATATCCCAGATTGTCACTGGCTAATATCAGACTATTGTGATATAGGATTTTAAAATTAAGGGCTTAAATGTTCACTTAAAGCGATATTTCAACTCTTTTTCAGGATGCTAATTAAGGCCATACTGTAACTCTTTTTCAGGCTGCTCTAAAAACGAAATCTCCTGTTTAGCCAGACTCATTTCACGTCAGGGTGATAGTGTACACATCCCAGACTGTCACTGGGTATTATCAGACTATTCTGATGTAGGATTTTAAAATGAAAGGCTTAAATGTCAACTTAAAGCTATATTTCAACTCTGTTTCATGCTGCTAATTAAGGCCGTACTGTAACTCTTTTTCAGGCTGCTCTAGGAACGAAACCTCATGGTTAGCCAGAATCATTTCACCTCAGGTTGATAGTATACACATCCCAGACTGTCACTGGGTAAAATCAGACTATTCTGATATAGGATTTTAAAATTAAAGGCTTAAATGTCCACTTAAAGCGAAATTTCAACTTTTTTTCAGGATGCTAATTGAGGGCATACTGTAACTCTTTTTCAGGCTGCTCTAAAAACTTAACCTCCTTTTTAGCCAGGCTGATTTCACATCAGGGTGATAGTATACACATCCCAGACTGTCACTGGGTAAAATCAGACTATTCTGATATAGGATTTTAAAATTAAAGGCTTAAATGTCCACTTAAAGCGAAATTTCAACTTTTTTTCAGGATGCTAATTGAGGTCATACTGTAACTCTTTTTCAGGCTGCTCTAAAAACTTAACCTCCTTTTTAGCCAGACTCATTTCAACTCAGGTTGATAGTATACATATCCCAGATTGCCACTGGGTAATATCAGACTATACTGATATAGGATTTTAAAATTAAGGGCTTAAATGTTCACTTAAAGCGATATTTCAACTCTTTTTCAGGATGCTAATTAAGGCCATACTGTAACTCTTTTTCAGGCTGCTATAGGAACGAAACCTCATGGTTAGCCAGACTCATTTCACCTCAGGTTGATAGTATACACATCCCAGACTGTCACTGGGTAAAATCAGACTATTCTGATATAGGATTTTAAAATTAAAGGCTTAAATGTCCACTTAAAGCGAAATTTCAACTTTTTTTCAGGATGCTAATTGAGGTCATACTGTAACTCTTTTTCAGGCTGCTCTAAAAACGAAACCTCATGGTTAGCCAGACTCATTTCACCTCAGGTTGATAGTATACACATCCCAGACTGTCACTGGGTGAAATCAGACTATTCTGATATAGGATTTTAAAATTAAAGTTTTAAATGTCCACTTAAAGCGAAATTTCAACTCTGTTTCAGGCTGCTAATTAAAGCCATACTGTAACTCTTTTTCAGGCTGCTCTAGGAACGAAACCTCATGGTTAGCCAGACTCATTTCACCTCAGGTTGATAGTATACACATCCCAGACTGTCACTGGGTAAAATCAGACTATTCTGATATAGGATTTTAAAATTAAAGGCTTAAATGTCCACTTAAAGCGAAATTTCAACTCTGTTTCAGGCTGCTAATTAAAGCCATACTGTAACTCTTTTTCAGGCTGCTTTAGAAACGAAACCTCCTGTTTAGCCAGACTCATTTCACCTTAGGTTGATAGTGTACACATCCCAGACTGCCACTGGGTAATATCAGACTATTCTGATACAGGATTTTAAAATGAAAGGCTTGAATGTCCACTTAAAGCTATATTTCAACTCTGTTTCAGGCTGCTAATTAAAGCCATACTGTATCTCTTTTCAGGCTGCTTTAGAAACGAAAGCTCCTGTTTAGCCAGACTCATTTAACCTCAGGTTGATAGTATACATATCCCAGATTGCCACTGGCTAATATCAGACTATTCTGATATAGGATTTTAAAATTAATGGCTTAAATGTTCACTTAAAGCGATATTCCAACTCTTTTTCAGGATGCTAATTAAGGCCATACTGTAACTCCTTTTCAGGCTGCTCTGAAAACGAAATCTCCTGTTTAGCCAGACTCATTTCACCTCAGGGTGATAGTGTACACATCCCAGACTGTCAGTGGGTATTATCAGACTATTCTGATGTAGGATTTTAAAATTAAAGGCTTAAATGTCAACTTAAAGCTATATTTCAACTCTGTTTCATGCTGCTAATTAAGGCCATACTGTAACTCTTTTTCAGGCTGTTCTAGGAACGAAACCTCATGGTTAGCCAGACTCATTTCACCTCAGGTTGATAGTATACACATCCCAGACTGTCACTGGGTAAAATCAGACTATTCTGATATAGGATTTTAAAAGTAATGGCTTAAATGTTCACTTAAAGCGATATTTCAACTCTTTTTCAGGATGCTAATTAAGGCCATACTGTAACTCTTTTTCAGGCTGTTCTAAAAACGAAATATCCTGTTTAGCCAGACTCATTTCACCTCAGGTTGATAGTATACATATCCCAGATTGCCATTGGGTAATATCAGACTATTCTGATACAGGATTTTAAAATGAAAGGCTTGAATGTCCACTTAAAGCTATATTTCAACTCTGTTTCAGGCTGCTAATTAAAGCCATACTGTAACTCTTTTCAGGCTGCTTTAGAAACGAAAGCTCCTGTTTAGCCAGACTCATTTAACCTCAGGTTGATAGTATACATATCCCAGATTGCCACTGGCTAATATCAGACTATTCTGATATAGAATTTTAAAATTAAGGGCTTAAATGTTCACTTAAAGCGATATTTCAACTATTTTTCAGGATGCTAATTAAGGCCATACTGTAACTCTTTTTCAGGCTGCTCTAAAAACGAAATCTCCTGTTTAGCCAGACTCATTTCACCTCAGGGTGATAGTGTACACATCCCAGACTGTCACTGGGTATTATCAGACTATTCTGATGTAGTATTTTAAAATTAAAGGGTTAAATGTCAACTTAAAGCTATATTTCAACTCTGTTTCATGCTGCTAATTAAGGCCATACTGTAACTCTTTTTCAGGCTGCTATAGGAACGAAACCTCATGGTTAGCCAGACTCATTTCACCTCAGGTTGATAGTATACACATCCCAGACTGTCACTGGGTAAAATCAGACTATTTTGATATAGGATTTTAAAATTAAAGGCTTAAATGTCCACTTAAAGCGAAATTTCAACTTTTTTTCAGGATGCTAATTGAGGTCATACTGTAACTCTTTTTCAGGCTGCTCTAAAAACGAAACCTCATGGTTAGCCAGACTCATTTCACCTCAGGTTGATAGTATACACATCCCAGACTGTCACTGGGTAAAATCAGACTATTCTGATATAGGATTTTAAAATGAAAGGCTTAAATGTCCACTTAAAGCGAAATTTCAACTCTGTTTCAGGCTGCTAATTAAAGCCATACTGTAACTCTTTTCCAGGCTGCTTTAGAAACGAAACCTCCTGTTTAGCCAGACTCATTTCACCTTAGGTTGATAGTGTACACATCCCAGACTGCCACTGGGTAATATCAGACTATTCTGATACAGGATTTTAAAATGAAAGGCTTGAATGTCCACTTAAAGCTATATTTCAACTCTGTTTCAGGCTGCTAATTAAAGCCATAATGTATCTCTTTTCAGGCTGCTTTAGAAACGAAAGCTCCTGTTTAGCCAGACTCATTTCACCTCAGGTTGATAGTATACATATCCCAGATTGCCATTGGGTAATATCAGACTATTCTGATACAGGATTTTAAAATGAAAGGCTTGAATGTCCACTTAAAGCTATATTTCAACTCTGTTTCAGGCTGCTAATTAAAGCCATACTGTAACTCTTTTCAGGCTGCTTTAGAAACGAAAGCTCCTGATTAGTCAGACTCATTTCACCTCAGGTTGATAGTATACATATCCCAGATTGTCACTGGCTAATATCAGACTATTGTGATATAGGATTTTAAAATTAAGGGCTTAAATGTTCACTTAAAGCGATATTTCAACTCTTTTTCAGGATGCTAATTAAGGCCGTACTGTAACTCTTTTTCAGGCTGCTCTAAAAACGAAATCTCCTGTTTAGCCAGACTCATTTCACCTCAGGGTGATAGTGTACACATCCCAGACTGTCACTGGGTATTATCAGACTATTCTGATGTAGGATTTTAAAATTAAAGGCTTAAATGTCAACTTAAAGCTATATTTCAACTCTGTTTCATGCTGCTAATTAAGGCCGTACTGTAACTCTTTTTCAGGCTGCTCTAGGAACGAAACCTCATGGTTAGCCAGAATCATTTCACCTCAGGTTGATAGTATACACATCCCAGACTGTCACTGGGTAAAATCAGACTATTCTGATATAGGATTTTAAAATTAAAGGCTTAAATGTCCACTTAAAGCGAAATTTCAACTTTTTTTCAGGATGCTAATTGAGGGCATACTGTAACTCTTTTTCAGGCTGCTCTAAAAACTTAACCTCCTTTTTAGCCAGGCTGATTTCACATCAGGGTGATAGTATACACATCCCAGACTGTCACTGGGTAAAATCAGACTATTCTGATATAGGATTTTAAAATTAAAGGCTTAAATTTCCACTTAAAGCTATATTTCAACTCTGTTTCAGGCTGCTAATTAAAGCCATACTGTAACTCTTTTTCAGGCTGCTTTAGAAACGAAAGCTCCTGTTTAGCCAGACTCATTTCAACTCAGGTTGATAGTATACATATCCCAGATTGCCACTGGGTAATATCAGACTATTCTGATATAGGATTTTAAAATTAAGGGCTTAAATGTTCACTTAAAGCGATATTTCAACTCTTTTTCAGGATGCTAATTAAGGCCATACTGTAACTCTTTTTCAGGCTGCTATAGGAACGAAACCTCATGGTTAGCCACACTCATTTCACCTCAGGTTGATAGTATACACATCCCAGACTGTCACTGGGTAAAATCAGACTATTCTGATATAGGATTTTAAAATTAAAGGCTTAAATGTCCACTTAAAGCGAAATTTCAACTTTTTTTCAGGATGCTAATTGAGGTCATACTGTAACTCTTTTTCAGGCTGCTCTAAAAACGAAACCTCATGGTTAGCCAGACTCATTTCACCTCAGGTTGATAGTATACACATCCCAGACTGTCACTGGGTGAAATCAGACTATTCTGATATAGGATTTTAAAATTAAAGTTTTAAATGTCCACTTAAAGCGAAATTTCAACTCTGTTTCAGGCTGCTAATTAAAGCCATACTGTAACTCTTTTTCAGGCTGCTCTAGGAACGAAACCTCATGGTTAGCCAGACTCATTTCACCTCAGGTTGATAGTATACACATCCCAGACTGTCACTGGGTGAAATCAGACTATTCTGATATAGGATTTTAAAATTAAAGGCTTAAATGTCCACTTAAAGCGAAATTTCAACTCTGTTTCAGGCTGCTAATTAAAGCCATACTGTAACTCTTTTTCAGGCTGCTTTAGAAACGAAACCTCCTGTTTAGCCAGAATAATTTCACCTTAGGTTGATAGTGTACACATCCCAGACTGCCACTGGGTAATATCAGACTATTCTGATACAGGATTTTAAAATGAAAGGCTTGAATGTCCACTTAAAGCTATATTTCAACTCTGTTTCAGGCTGCTAATTAAAGCCATACTGTATCTCTTTTCAGGCTGCTTTAGAAACGAAAGCTCCTGTTTAGCCAGACTCATTTCACCTCAGGTTGATAGTATACATATCCCAGATTGCCATTGGGTAATATCAGACTATTCTGATACAGGATTTTAAAATGAAAGGCTTGAATGTCCACTTAAAGCTATATTTCAACTCTGTTTCAGGCTGCTAATTAAAGCCATACTGTAACTCTTTTCAGGCTGCTTTAGAAACGAAAGCTCCTGTTTAGCCAGACTCATTTAACCTCAGGTTGATAGTATACATATCCCAGATTGCCACTGGCTAATATCAGACTATTCTGATATAGAATTTTAAAATTAAGGGCTTAAATGTTCACTTAAAGCGATATTTCAACTCTTTTTCAGGATGCTAATTAAGGCCATACTGTAACTCTTTTTCAGGCTGCTCTAAAAACGAAATCTCCTGTTTAGCCAGACTCATTTCACCTCAGGGTGATAGTGTACACATCCCAGACTGTCACTGGGTATTATCAGACTATTCTGATGTAGTATTTTAAAATTAAAGGGTTAAATGTCAACTTAAAGCTATATTTCAACTCTGTTTCATGCTGCTAATTAAGGCCATACTGTAACTCTTTTTCAGGCTGCTATAGGAACGAAACCTCATGGTTAGCCAGACTCATTTCACCTCAGGTTGATAGTATACACATCCCAGACTGTCACTGGGTGAAATCGGACTATTCTGATATAGGATTTTAAAATTAAAGTTTTAAATGTCCACTTAAAGCGAAATTTCAACTCTGTTTCAGGCTGCTAATTAAAGCCATACTGTAACTCTTTTTCAGGCTGCTCTAGGAACGAAACCTCATGGTTAGCCAGACTCATTTCACCTCAGGTTGATAGTATACACATCCCAGACTGTCACTGGGTGAAATCGGACTATTCTGATATAGGATTTTAAAATTAAAGTTTTAAATGTCCACTTAAAGCGAAATTTCAACTCTGTTTCAGGCTGCTAATTAAAGCCATACTGTAACTCTTTTTCAGGCTGCTCTAGGAACGAAACCTCATGGTTAGCCAGACTCATTTCACCTCAGGTTGATAGTATACACATCCCAGACTGTCACTGGGTAAAATCAGACTATTCTGATATAGGATTTTAAAATTAAAGGCTTAAATGTCCACTTAAAGCGAAATTTCAACTCTGTTTCAGGCTGCTAATTAAAGCCATACTGTAACTCTATTTCAGGCTGCTTTAGAAACGAAACATCCTGTTTAGCCAGACTCATTTCACCTTAGGTTGATAGTGTACACATCCCAGACTGCCACTGGGTAATATCAGACTATTCTGATACAGGATTTTAAAATGAAAGGCTTGAATGTCCACTTAAAGCTATATTTCAACTCTGTTTCAGGCTGCTAATTAAAGCCATACTGTAACTCTTTTCAGGCTGCTTTAGAAACGAAAGCTCCTGTTTAGCCAGACTCATTTAACCTCAGGTTGATAGTATACATATCCCAGATTGCCACTGGCTAATATCAGACTATTCTGATATAGAATTTTAAAATTAAGGGCTTAAATGTTCACTTAAAGCGATATTTCAACTATTTTTCAGGATGCTAATTAAGGCCATACTGTAACTCTTTTTCAGGCTGCTCTAAAAACGAAATATCCTGTTTAGCCAGACTCATTTCACCTCAGGGTGATAGTGTACACATCCCAGACTGTCACTGGGTATTATCAGACTATTCTGATGTAGTATTTTAAAATTAAAGGGTTAAATGTCAACTTAAAGCTATATTTCAACTCTGTTTCATGCTGCTAATTAAGGCCATACTGTAACTCTTTTTCAGGCTGCTATAGGAACGAAACCTCATGGTCAGCCAGACTCATTTCACCTCAGGTTGATAGTATACACATCCCAGACTGTCACTGGGTAAAATCAGACTATTCTGATATAGGATTTTAAAATTAAAGGCTTAAATGTCCACTTAAAGCGAAATTTCAACTTTTTTTCAGGATGCTAATTGAGGTCATACTGTAACTCTTTTTCAGGCTGCTCTAAAAACGAAAGCTCATGGTTAGCCAGACTCATTTCACCTCAGGTTGATAGTATACACATCCCAGACTGTCACTGGGTAAAATCAGACTATTCTGTTATAGGACTTTAACATTAAAGGCTTAAATTTCCACTTAAAACTATATTTCAACTCTGTTTCAGGCTGCTAATTAAAGCCATACTGTAACTCTTTTTCAGGCTGCTTTAGAAACGAAAGCTCCTGTTTAGCCAGACTCATTTCACCTCAGGTTGATAGTATACACATCCCAGACTGTCACTGGGTATTATCAGACTATTCTGATGTAGGATTTTAAAATTAAAGGCTTAAATGTCAACTTAAAGCAATATTTCAACTCTGTTTCATGCTGCTAATTAAGGCCATACTGTAACTCTTTTTCAGGCTGCTCTAGGAACGAAACCTCATGGTTAGCCAGACTCATTTCACCTCAGGTTGATAGTATACACATCCCAGACTGTCACTGGGTAAAATCAGACTATTCTGATATAGGATTTTAAAATTAAAGGCTTAAATGTCCACTTAAAGCGAAATTGCAATTCTGTTTCAGGCTGCTAATTAAAGCCATACTGTAACTCTTTTTCAGGCTGCTTTAGAAACGAAACCTCCTGTTTAGCAAGACTCATTTCACCTCAGGTTGATAGTGTACACATCTCAGACTGCCACTGGGTAATATCAGACTATTCTGATACAGGATTTTAAAATGAAAGGCTTGAATGTCCACTTAAAGCTATATTTCAACTCTGTTTCAGGCTGCTAATTAAAGCCATACTGTAACTCTTTTTCAGGCTGCTTTAGAAACGAAACCTCCTGTTTAGCAAGACTCATTTCACCTCAGGTTGATAGTGTACACATCTCAGACTGCCACTGGGTAATATCAGACTATTCTGATACAGGATTTTAAAATGAAAGGCTTAAATGTTCACTTAAAGCGATATTTCAACTCTTTTTCTGGATGCTAATTAAGGCCATACTATAACTCTTTTTCAGGCTGCTCTGAAAATGAAATCTCCTGTTTAGCCAGACTCATTTCACCTCAGGTTGATAGTATACACATCCCAGACTGTCACTGGGTAAAATCAGACTATTCTGATATAGGATTTTAAAATTAAAGGCTTAAATGTCCACTTAAAGCGAAATTTCAACTTTTTTTCAGGATGCTAATTGAGGTCATACTGTAACTCTTTTTCAGACTGCTCTAAAAAGTTAACCTCCTTTTTAGCCAGACTGATTTCACATCAGGGTGATAGTATACACATCCCATACTTTCACTGGGTAAAATCAGACTATTCTGCTATAGGACTTTAAAATTAAAGGCTTAAATTTCCACTTAAAGCTATATTTCAACTCTGTTTCAGGCTGCTAATTAAAGCCATACTGTAACTCTTTTTCAGGCTGCTTTAGAAACGAAAGCTCCTGTTTAGCCAGACTCATTTCACCTAAGGTTGATAGTATACATATCCCAGATTGCCACTGGGTAATATCAGACTATTCTGATATAGGATTTTAAAATTAATGGCTTAAATGTTCACTTAAAGCGATATTTCAACTCTTTTTCAGGATGCTAATTAAGGCCATACTGTAACTCTTTTTCAGGCTGCTCTAAAAACGAAATATCCTGTTTAGCCAGACTCATTTCACCTCAGTGTGATAGTTTACACATACCAGACTGTCACTGGGTATTATCAGACTATTCTGATGTAGGATTTTAAAATTAAAGGCTTAAATGTCAACTTAAAGATATATTTCAACTCTGTTTCATGCTGCTAATTAAGGCCATACTGTAACTCTTTTTCAGGCTACTCTAGGAACGAAACCTCATGGTTAGCCAGACTCATTTCACCTCAGGTTGATATTATACACATCCCAGACTGTCACTGGGTAAAATCAGACTATTCTGATATAGGATTTTAAAATTAAAGGCTTAAATGTTCACTTAAAGCGATATTTCAACTCTTTTTCCGGATGCTAATTAAGGCCATACTGTAACTCTTTTTCAGGCTGCTCTGAAAACGAAATCTCATGGTTAGCCAGACTCATTTCACCTCAGGTTGATAGTATACACATCCCAGACTGTCACTGGGTAAAATCAGACTATTCTGACATAGGATTTTAAAATTAAAGGCTTAAATGTCCACTGAAAGCGAAATTTCAACTTCTTTTCAGGATTCTAATTGAGGTCATACTGTAACTCTTTTTCAGGCTGCTCTAAAAACTTAACCTCCTTTTTAGCCAGACTGATTTCACATCAGGGTGATAGTATACACATCCCATACTTTCATTGGGTAAAATCAGACTATTCTGATACAGGACTTTAAAATTAAAGGCTTAAATTTCCACTTAAAGCTATATTTCAACTCTGTTTGAGGCTGCTAATTAAAGCCATAATGTAACTCTTTTTCAGGCTGCTTTAGAAACGAAAGCTCCTGTTTAGCCAGACTCATTTCACCTCAGGTTGATAGTATACACATCCCAGACTGCCACTGGGTAATATCAGACTATTCTGATTCAGGATTTTCAAATGAAAGGCTTAAATGTACACTTAAAGCTATATTTCAAATCTGTTTCAGGCTGCTAATTAAAGTTTTACTGTAATTCTTTTTCAGGCTGCTCTAAAAACGAAACCTCATGGTTAGCCAGACTCATTTCACCTCAGGTTGATAGTATACACATCCCAGACTGTCACTGGGTAAAATCAGACTATTCTGATATAGGATTTTAAAATTAATGGCTTAAATGTTCACTTAAAGCGATATTTCAACTCTTTTTCAGGATGCTAATTAAGGCCATACTGTAACTCTTTTTCAGGCTGCTCTAAAAACGAAATATCCTGTTTAGCCAGACTCATTTCACCTCAGAGTGATAGTGTACACATACCAGACTGTCACTGGGTATTATCAGACTATTCTGATGTAGGATTTTAAAATTAAAGGCTTAAATGTCAACTTAAAGCTATATTTCAACTCTGTTTCATGCTGCTAATTAAGGCCATACTGTAACTCTTTTTCAGGCTACTCTAGGAACGAAACCTCATGGTTAGCCAGACTCATTTCACCTCAGGTTGATAGTATACACATCGCAGACTGTCACTGGGTAAAATCAGACTATTCTGATATAGGATTTTAAAATTAAAGGCTTAAATGTCCACTTAAAGCGAAATTTCAACTTTTTTTCAGGATGCTAATTGAGGTCATACTGTAACTCTTTTTCAGGCTGCTCTAAAAACTTAACCTCCTTTTTAGCCAGACTGATTTCACATCACGTGATAGTATACACATCCCATACTTTCACTGGGTAAGATCAGACTATTCTGATATAGGACTTTAAAATTAAAGGCTTAAATTTCCACTTAAAGCTATATTTCAACTCTGTTTCAGGCTGCTAATTAAAGCCATACTGTAACTCTTTTTCAGGCTGCTTTAGAAACGAAAGCTCCTGTTTAGCCAGACTCATTTCACCTCAGGTTGATAGTATACATATCCCAGATTGCCACTGGGTAATATCAGACTATTCTGATATAGGATTTTAAAATTAAAGGCTTAAATGTTCACTTAAAGTGATATTTCAACTCTTTTTCCGGATGCTAATTAAGGCCATACTGTAACTCTTTTTCAGGCTGCTCTGAAAACGAAATCTCATGGTTAGCCAGACTCATTTCACCTCAGGTTGATAGTATACACATCCCAGACTGTCACTGGGTAAAATCAGACTATTCTGACAAAGGATTTTAAAATTAAAGGCTTAAATGTCCACTGAAAGCGAAATTTCAACTTCTTTTCAGGATGCTAATTGAGGTCATACTGTAACTCTTTTTCAGGCTGCT
This sequence comes from Zingel zingel, assembly GCA_023566125.1. Classification (NCBI taxonomy): domain Eukaryota; kingdom Metazoa; phylum Chordata; class Actinopteri; order Perciformes; family Percidae; genus Zingel; species Zingel zingel. The sequence goes on from JAKRKW010000026.1 coordinate 624,455, forward strand.
CTAAAAACTTAACCTCCTTTTTAGCCAGACTGATTTCACATCAGGGTGATAGTATACACATCCCATACTTTCACTGGGTAAAATCAGACTATTCTGATATAGGACTTTAAAATTAAAGGCTTAAATTCCCACTTAAAGCTATATTTCAACTCTGTTTGAGGCTGCTAATTAAAGCCATAATGTAAATCTTTTTCAGGCTGCTTTAGAAACGAAAGCTCCTGTTTAGCCAGACTCATTTCACCTCAGGTTGATAGTATACACATCCCAGACTGCCACTGGGTAATATCAGACTATTCTGATTCAGGATTTTCAAATGAAAGGCTTAAATGTACACTTAAAGCTATATTTCAAATCTGTTTCAGGCTGCTAATTAAAGTTTTACTGTAATTCTTTTTCAGGCTGCTCTAAAAACGAAACCTCATGGTTAGCCAGACTCATTTCACCTCAGGTTGATAGTGTACACATCCCAGACTGTCAGTGGGTATTATCAGACTATTCTGACAAAGGATTTTAAAATTAAAGGCTTAAATGTCCACTTAAAGCAAAATTTCAACTTTTTTTCAGGATGCTAATTGAGGTCATACTGTAACTCTTTTTCAGGCTGCTCTAAAACGTTAACCTCCTTTTTAGCCAGACTGATTTCACATCAGGGTGATAGTATACACATCGCATACTTTCACTGGGTAAAATCAGACTATTCTGCTATATGATTTTAAAATGAAAGGCTTAAATGTTCACTTAAAGCGATATTTCAACTCTTTTTCAGGATGCTAATTGAGGTCATACTGTAACTCTTTTTCAGGCTGCTCTAAAAAGTTAACCTCCTTTTTAGCCAGACTGATTTCACATCAGGGTGATAGTATACACATCCCATACTTTCACTGGGTAAAATCAGACTATTCTGCTATAGGACTATGCAATTAAAGGCTTGAATGTCCACTTAAAGCTATATTTCAACTCTGTTTCAGGCTGCTAATTAAAGCCATACTGTAACTCTTTTCAGGCTGCTTTAGAAACGAAAGCTCCTGTTTAGCCAGACTCATTTAACCTCAGGTTGATAGTATACATATCCCAGATTGCCACTGGCTAATATCAGACTATTCTGATATAGGATTTTAAAATTAATGGCTTAAATGTTCACTTAAAGCAATATTCCAACTCTTTTTCAGGATGCTAATTAAGGCCATACTGTAACTCCTTTTCAGGCTGCTCTGAAAACGAAATCTCCTGTTTAGCCAGACTCATTTCACCTCAGGGTGATAGTGTACACATCCCAGACTGTCAGTGGGTATTATCAGACTATTCTGATGTAGGATTTTAAAATTAAAGGCTTAAATGTCAACTTAAAGCTATATTTCAACTCTGTTTCATGCTGCTAATTAAGGCCATACTGTAACTCTTTTTCAGGCTGTTCTAGGAACGAAACATCATGGTTAGCCAGACTCATTTCACCTCAGGTTGATAGTATACACATCCCAGACTGTCACTGGGTAAAATCAGACTATTCTGATATAGGATTTTAAAATTAATGGCTTAAATGTTCACTTAAAGCGATATTTCAACTCTTTTTCAGGATGCTAATTAAGGCCATACTGTAACTCTTTTCCAGGCTGCTCTAAAAACGAAATATCCTGTTTAGCCAGACTCATTTCACCTCAGGTTGATAGTATACATATCCCAGATTGCCATTGGGTAATATCAGACTATTCTGATACAGGATTTTAAAATGAAAGGCTTGAATGTCCACTTAAAGCTATATTTCAACTCTGTTTCAGGCTGCTAATTAAAGCCATACTGTAACTCTTTTCAGGCTGCTTTAGAAACGAAAGCTCCTGTTTAGCCAGACTCATTTAACCTCAGGTTGATAGTATACATATCCCAGATTGCCACTGGCTAATATCAGACTATTCTGATATAGAATTTTAAAATTAAGGGCTTAAATGTTCACTTAAAGCGATATTTCAACTCTTTTTCAGGATGCTAATTAAGGCCATACTGTAACTCTTTTTCAGGCTGCTCTAAAAACGAAATCTCCTGTTTAGCCAGACTCATTTCACCTCAGGGTGATAGTGTACACATCCCAGACTGTCACTGGGTATTATCAGACTATTCTGATGTAGTATTTTAAAATTAAAGGGTTAAATGTCAACTTAAAGCTATATTTCAACTCTGTTTCATGCTGCTAAGTAAGGCCATTCTGTAACTCTTTTTCAGGCTGCTATAGGAACTTAACCTCATGGTTAGCCAGACTCATTTCACCTCAGGTTGATAGTATACACATCCCAGACTGTCACTGGGTAAAATCAGACTATTCTGATATAGGATTTTAAAATTAAAGGCTTAAATGTCCACTTAAAGCGAAATTTCAACTTTTTTTCAGGATGCTAATTGAGGTCATACTGTAACTCTTTTTCAGGCTGCTCTAAAAACGAAACCTCATGGTTAGCCAGACTCATTTCACCTCAGGTTGATAGTATACACATCCCAGACTGTCACTGGGTAAAATCAGACTATTCTGATATAGGATTTTAAAATGAAAGGCTTAAATGTCCACTTAAAGCGAAATTTCAACTCTGTTTCAGGCTGCTAATTAAAGCCATACTGTAACTCTTTTCCAGGCTGCTTTAGAAACGAAACCTCCTGTTTAGCCAGACTCATTTCACCTTAGGTTGATAGTGTACACATCCCAGACTGCCACTGGGTAATATCAGACTATTCTGATACAGGATTTTAAAATGAAAGGCTTGAATGTCCACTTAAAGCTATATTTCAACTCTGTTTCAGGCTGCTAATTAAAGCCATAATGTATCTCTTTTCAGGCTGCTTTAGAAACGAAAGCTCCTGTTTAGCCAGACTCATTTCACCTCAGGTTGATAGTATACATATCCCAGATTGCCATTGGGTAATATCAGACTATTCTGATACAGGATTTTAAAATGAAAGGCTTGAATGTCCACTTAAAGCTATATTTCAACTCTGTTTCAGGCTGCTAATTAAAGCCATACTGTAACTCTTTTCAGGCTGCTTTAGAAACGAAAGCTCCTGTTTAGCCAGACTCATTTCACCTCAGGTTGATAGTATACATATCCCAGATTGCCACTGGCTAATATCAGACTATTCTGATATAGAATTTTAAAATTAAGGGCTTAAATGTTCACATAAAGCGATATTTCAACTCTTTTTCAGGATGCTAATTAAGGCCATACTGTAACTCTTTTTCAGGCTGCTCTAAAAACGAAATCTCCTGTTTAGCCAGACTCATTTCACCTCAGGGAGATAGTGTACACATCCCAGACTGTCACTGGGTATTATCAGACTATTCTGATTTAGTATTTTAAAATTAAAGAGTTAAATGTCAACTTAAAGCTATATTTCAACTCTGTTTCATGCTGCTAATTAAGGCCATACTGTAACTCTTTTTCAGGCTGCTCTAAAAACGAAACCTCATGGTTAGCCAGACTCATTTCACCTCAGGTTGATAGTATACACATCCCAGACTGTCACTGGGTAAAATCAGACTATTCTGATATAGGATTTTAAAATTAAAGGCTTAAATGTCCACTTAAAGCGAAATTTCAACTTTTTTTCAGGATGCTAATTGAGGTCATACTGTAACTCTTTTTCAGGCTGCTCTAAAAACGAAACCTCATGGTTAGCCAGACTCATTTCACCTCAGGTTGATAGTATACACATCCCAGACTGTCACTGGGTAAAATCAGACTATTCTGACAAAGGATTTTAAAATTAAAGGCTTAAATGTCCACTGAAAGTGAAATTTCAACTTCTTTTCAGGATGCTAATTGAGGTCATACTGTAACTCTTTTTCAGGCTGCTCTAAAAACTTAACCTCCTTTTTAGCCAGACTGATTTCACATCAGGGTGATAGTATACACATCCCATACTTTCACTGGGTAAAATCAGACTATTCTGATATAGGACTTTAAAATTAAAGGCTTAAATTTCCACTTAAAGCTATATTTCAACTCTGTTTGAGGCTGCTAATTAAAGCCATAATGTAAATCTTTTTCAGGCTGCTTTAGAAACGAAAGCTCCTGTTTAGCCAGACTCATTTCACCTCAGGTTGATAGTATACACATCCCAGACTGCCACTGGGTAATATCAGACTATTCTGATTCAGGATTTTCAAATGAAAGGCTTAAATGTACACTTAAAGCTATATTTCAAATCTGTTTCAGGCTGCTAATTAAAGTTTTACTGTAATTCTTTTTCAGGCTGCTCTAAAAACGAAACCTCATGGTTAGCCAGACTCATTTCACCTCAGGTTGATAGTGTACACATCCCAGACTGTCAGTGGGTATTATCAGACTATTCTGACAAAGGATTTTAAAATTAAAGGCTTAAATGTCCACTTAAAGCAAAATTTCAACTTTTTTTCAGGATGCTAATTGAGGTCATACTGTAACTCTTTTTCAGGCTGCTCTAAAACGTTAACCTCCTTTTTAGCCAGACTGATTTCACATCAGGGTGATAGTATACACATCGCATACTTTCACTGGGTAAAATCAGACTATTCTGCTATATGATTTTAAAATGAAAGGCTTAAATGTTCACTTAAAGCGATATTTCAACTCTTTTTCAGGATGCTAATTGAGGTCATACTGTAACTCTTTTTCAGGCTGCTCTAAAAAGTTAACCTCCTTTTTAGCCAGACTGATTTCACATCAGGGTGATAGTATACACATCCCATACTTTCACTGGGTAAAATCAGACTATTCTGCTATAGGACTATGCAATTAAAGGCTTAAATTTCCACTTAAAGCTAAATTTCAACTCTGTTTCAGGCTGCTAATTAAAGCCATACTGTAACTCTTTTTCAGGCTGCTTTAGAAACGAAAGCTCCTGTTTAGCCAGACTTATTTCACCTCAGGTTGATAGTGTACACATCCCAGACTGTCACTGGGTATTATCAGACTATTCTGATGTAGGATTTTAAAATTAAAGGCTTAAATGTCAACTTAAAGCTATATTTCAACTCTGTTTCATGCTGCTAATTAAGGCCATACTGTAACTCTTTTTCAGGCTGTTCTAGGAACGAAACCTCATGGTTAGCCAGACTCATTTCACCTCAGGTTGATAGTATACACATCCCAGACTGTCACTGGGTAAAATCAGACTATTCTGATATAGGATTTTAAAATTAATGGCTTAAATGTTCACTTAAAGCGATATTTCAACTCTTTTTCAGGATGCTAATTAAGGCCATACTGTAACTCTTTTTCAGGCTGCTCTAAAAACGAAATATCCTGTTTAGCCAGACTCATTTCACCTCAGGTTGATAGTATACATATCCCAGATTGCCATTGGGTAATATCAGACTATTCTGATACAGGATTTTAAAATGAAAGGCTTGAATGTCCACTTAAAGCTATATTTCAACTCTGTTTCAGGCTGCTAATTAAAGCCATACTGTAACTCTTTTCAGGCTGCTTTAGAAACGAAAGCTCCTGTTTAGCCAGACTCATTTAACCTCAGGTTGATAGTATACATATCCCAGATTGCCACTGGCTAATATCAGACTATTCTGATATAGGATTTTAAAATTAATGGCTTAAATGTTCACTTAAAGCAATATTCCAACTCTTTTTCAGGATGCTAATTAAGGCCATACTGTAACTCCTTTTCAGGCTGCTCTGAAAACGAAATCTCCTGTTTAGCCAGACTCATTTCACCTCAGGGTGATAGTGTACACATCCCAGACTGTCAGTGGGTATTATCAGACTATTCTGATGTAGGATTTTAAAATTAAAGGCTTAAATGTCAACTTAAAGCTATATTTCAACTCTGTTTCATGCTGCTAATTAAGGCCATACTGTAACTCTTTTTCAGGCTGTTCTAGGAACGAAACCTCATGGTTAGCCAGACTCATTTCACCTCAGGTTGATAGTATACACATCCCAGACTGTCACTGGGTAAAATCAGACTATTCTGATATAGGATTTTAAAATTAAAGGCTTAAATGTCCACTTAAAGCGAAATTTCAACTTTTTTTCAGGATGCTAATTGAGGTCATACTGTAACTCTTTTTCAGGCTGCTCTAAAAACGAAACCTCATGGTTAGCCAGACTCATTTCACCTCAGGTTGATAGTATACACATCCCAGACTGTCACTGGGTAAAATCAGACTATTCTGATATAGGATTTTAAAATTAAAGGCTTAAATGTCCACTTAAAGCGAAATTTCAACTTTTTTTCAGGATGCTAATTGAGGTCATACTGTAACTCTTTTTCAGGCTGCTCTAAAAACGAAACCTCATGGTTAGCCAGACTCATTTCACCTCAGGTTGATAGTATACACATCCCAGACTGTCACTGGGTAAAATCAGACTATTCTGACAAAGGATTTTAAAATTAAAGGCTTAAATGTCCACTGAAAGCGAAATTTCAACTTCTTTTCAGGATGCTAATTGAGGTCATACTGTAACTCTTTTTCAGGCTGCTCTAAAAACTTAACCTCCTTTTTAGCCAGACTGATTTCACATCAGGGTGATAGTATACACATCCCATACTTTCACTGGGTAAAATCAGACTATTCTGATATAGGACTTTAAAATTAAAGGCTTAAATTTCCACTTAAAGCTATATTTCAACTCTGTTTGAGGCTGCTAATTAAAGCCATAATGTAAATCTTTTTCAGGCTGCTTTAGAAACGAAAGCTCCTGTTTAGCCAGACTCATTTCACCTCAGGTTGATAGTATACACATCCCAGACTGCCACTGGGTAATATCAGACTATTCTGATTCAGGATTTTCAAATGAAAGGCTTAAATGTACACTTAAAGCTATATTTCAAATCTGTTTCAGGCTGCTAATTAAAGTTTTACTGTAATTCTTTTTCAGGCTGCTCTAAAAACGAAACCTCATGGTTAGCCAGACTCATTTCACCTCAGGTTGATAGTGTACACATCCCAGACTGTCAGTGGGTATTATCAGACTATTCTGATGTAGGATTTTAAAATTAAAGGCTTAAATGTCAACTTAAAGCTATATTTCAACTCTGTTTCATGCTGCTAATTAAGGCCATACTGTAACTCTTTTTCAGGCTGTTCTAGGAACGAAACCTCATGGTTAGCCAGACTCATTTCACCTCAGGTTGATAGTATACACATCCCAGACTGTCACTGGGTAAAATCAGACTATTCTGATATAGGATTTTAAAATTAATGGCTTAAATGTTCACTTAAAGCGATATTTCAACTCTTTTTCAGGATGCTAATTAAGGCCATACTGTAACTCTTTTTCAGGCTGCTCTAAAAACGAAATATCCTGTTTAGCCAGACTCATTTCACCTCAGGTTGATAGTATACATATCCCAGATTGCCATTGGGTAATATCAGACTATTCTGATACAGGATTTTAAAATGAAAGGCTTGAATGTCCACTTAAAGCTATATTTCAACTCTGTTTCAGGCTGCTAATTAAAGCCATACTGTAACTCTTTTCAGGCTGCTTTAGAAACGAAAGCTCCTGTTTAGCCAGACTCATTTAACCTCAGGTTGATAGTATACATATCCCAGATTGCCACTGGCTAATATCAGACTATTCTGATATAGGATTTTAAAATTAATGGCTTAAATGTTCACTTAAAGCAATATTCCAACTCTTTTTCAGGATGCTAATTAAGGCCATACTGTAACTCCTTTTCAGGCTGCTCTGAAAACGAAATCTCCTGTTTAGCCAGACTCATTTCACCTCAGGGTGATAGTGTACATATCCCAGATTGCCATTGGGTAATATCAGACTATTCTGATACAGGATTTTAAAATGAAAGGCTTGAATGTCCACTTAAAGCTATATTTCAACTCTGTTTCAGGCTGCTAATTAAAGCCATACTGTAACTCTTTTCAGGCTGCTTTAGAAACGAAAGCTCCTGTTTAGCCAGACTCATTTAACCTCAGGTTGATAGTATACATATCCCAGATTGCCACTGGCTAATATCAGACTATTCTGATATAGGATTTTAAAATTAATGGCTTAAATGTTCACTTAAAGCAATATTCCAACTCTTTTTCAGGATGCTAATTAAGGCCATACTGTAACTCCTTTTCAGGCTGCTCTGAAAACGAAACCTCCTGTTTAGCCAGACTCATTTCACCTCAGGGTGATAGTGTACACATCCCAGACTGTCAGTGGGTATTATCAGACTATTCTGATGTAGGATTTTAAAATTAAAGGCTTAAATGTCAACTTAAAGCTATATTTCAACTCTGTTTCATGCTGCTAATTAAGGCCATACTGTAACTCTTTTTCAGGCTGTTCTAGGAACGAAACCTCATGGTTAGCCAGACTCATTTCACCTCAGGTTGATAGTATACACATCCCAGACTGTCACTGGGTAAAATCAGACTATTCTGATATAGGATTTTAAAATTAAAGGCTTAAATGTCCACTTAAAGCGAAATTTCAACTTTTTTTCAGGATGCTAATTGAGGTCATACTGTAACTCTTTTTCAGGCTGCTCTAAAAACGAAACCTCATGGTTAGCCAGACTCATTTCACCTCAGGTTGATAGTATACACATCCCAGACTGTCACTGGGTAAAATCAGACTATTCTGATATAGGATTTTAAAATTAAAGGCTTAAATGTCCACTTAAAGCGAAATTTCAACTTTTTTTCAGGATGCTAATTGAGGTCATACTGTAACTCTTTTTCAGGCTGCTCTAAAAACGAAACCTCATGGTTAGCCAGACTCATTTCACCTCAGGTTGATAGTATACACATCCCAGACTGTCACTGGGTAAAATCAGACTATTCTGACAAAGGATTTTAAAATTAAAGGCTTAAATGTCCACTGAAAGCGAAATTTCAACTTCTTTTCAGGATGCTAATTGAGGTCATACTGTAACTCTTTTTCAGGCTGCTCTAAAAACTTAACCTCCTTTTTAGCCAGACTGATTTCACATCAGGGTGATAGTATACACATCCCATACTTTCACTGGGTAAAATCAGACTATTCTGATATAGGACTTTAAAATTAAAGGCTTAAATTTCCACTTAAAGCTATATTTCAACTCTGTTTGAGGCTGCTAATTAAAGCCATAATGTAAATCTTTTTCAGGCTGCTTTAGAAACGAAAGCTCCTGTTTAGCCAGACTCATTTCACCTCAGGTTGATAGTATACACATCCCAGACTGCCACTGGGTAATATCAGACTATTCTGATTCAGGATTTTCAAATGAAAGGCTTAAATGTACACTTAAAGCTATATTTCAAATCTGTTTCAGGCTGCTAATTAAAGTTTTACTGTAATTCTTTTTCAGGCTGCTCTAAAAACGAAACCTCATGGTTAGCCAGACTCATTTCACCTCAGGTTGATAGTGTACACATCCCAGACTGTCAGTGGGTATTATCAGACTATTCTGACAAAGGATTTTAAAATTAAAGGCTTAAATGTCCACTTAAAGCAAAATTTCAACTTTTTTTCAGGATGCTAATTGAGGTCATACTGTAACTCTTTTTCAGGCTGCTCTAAAACGTTAACCTCCTTTTTAGCCAGACTGATTTCACATCAGGGTGATAGTATACACATCGCATACTTTCACTGGGTAAAATCAGACTATTCTGCTATATGATTTTAAAATGAAAGGCTTAAATGTTCACTTAAAGCGATATTTCAACTCTTTTTCAGGATGCTAATTGAGGTCATACTGTAACTCTTTTTCAGGCTGCTCTAAAAAGTTAACCTCCTTTTTAGCCAGACTGATTTCACATCAGGGTGATAGTATACACATCCCATACTTTCACTGGGTAAAATCAGACTATTCTGCTATAGGACTATGCAATTAAAGGCTTAAATTTCCACTTAAAGCTAAATTTCAACTCTGTTTCAGGCTGCTAATTAAAGCCATACTGTAACTCTTTTTCAGGCTGCTTTAGAAACGAAAGCTCCTGTTTAGCCAGACTCATTTCACCTCAGGTTGATAGTATACATATCCCAGATTGCCACTGGGTAATATCAGACTATTCTGATATAGGATTTTAAAATTAATGGCTTAAATGTTCACTTAAAGCGATATTCCAACTCTTTTTCAGGATGCTAATTAAGGCCATACTGTAACTCCTTTTCAGGCTGCTCTGAAAATGAAATCTCCTGTTTAGCCAGACTCATTTAACCTCAGGGTGATAGTGTACACATCCCAGACTGTCAGTGGGTATTATCAGACTATTCTGATGTAGGATTTTAAAATTAAAGGCTTAAATGTCAACTTAAAGCTATATTTCAACTCTGTTTCATGCTGCTAATTAAGGCCATACTGTAACTCTTTTTCAGGCTGTTCTAGGAACGAAACCTCATGGTTAGCCAGACTCATTTCACCTCAGGTTGATAGTATACACATCCCAGACTGTCACTGGGTAAAATCAGACTATTCTGATATAGGATTTTAAAATTAATGGCTTAAATGTTCACTTAAAGCGATATTTCAACTCTTTTTCAGGATGCTAATTAAGGCCATACTGTAACTCTTTTTCAGGCTGCTCTAAAAACGAAATATCCTGTTTAGCCAGACTCATTTCACCTCAGGTTGATAGTATACATATCCCAGATTGCCATTGGGTAATATCAGACTATTCTGATACAGGATTTTAAAATGAAAGGCTTGAATGTCCACTTAAAGCTATATTTCAACTCTGTTTCATGCTGCTAATTAAGGCCATACTGTAACTCTTTTTCAGGCTGTTCTAGGAACGAAACCTCATGGTTAGCCAGACTCATTTCACCTCAGGTTGATAGTATACACATCCCAGACTGTCACTGGGTAAAATCAGACTATTCTGATATAGGATTTTAAAATTAAAGGCTTAAATGTCCACTTAAAGCGAAATTTCAACTTTTTTTCAGGATGCTAATTGAGGTCATACTGTAACTCTTTTTCAGGCTGCTCTAAAAACGAAACCTCATGGTTAGCCAGACTCATTTCACCTCAGGTTGATAGTATACACATCCCAGACTGTCACTGGGTAAAATCAGACTATTCTGATATAGGATTTTAAAATTAAAGGCTTAAATGTCCACTTAAAGCGAAATTTCAACTCTGTTTCAGGCTGCTAATTAAAGCCATACTGTAACTCTTTTCCAGGCTGCTTTAGAAACGAAACCTCCTGTTTAGCCAGACTCATTTCACCTTAGGTTGATAGTGTACACATCCCAGACTGCCACTGGGTAATATCAGACTATTCTGATACAGGATTTTAAAATGAAAGGCTTGAATGTCCACTTAAAGCTATATTTCAACTCTGTTTCAGGCTGCTAATTAAAGCCATAATGTATCTCTTTTCAGGCTGCTTTAGAAACGAAAGCTCCTGTTTAGCCAGACTCATTTCACCTCAGGTTGATAGTATACATATCCCAGATTGCCATTGGGTAATATCAGACTATTCTGATACAGGATTTTAAAATGAAAGGCTTGAATGTCCACTTAAAGCTATATTTCAACTCTGTTTCAGGCTGCTAATTAAAGCCATACTGTAACTCTTTTCAGGCTGCTTTAGAAACGAAAGCTCCTGTTTAGCCAGACTCATTTCACCTCAGGTTGATAGTATACATATCCCAGATTGCCACTGGCTAATATCAGACTATTCTGATATAGAATTTTAAAATTAAGGGCTTAAATGTTCACATAAAGCGATATTTCAACTCTTTTTCAGGATGCTAATTAAGGCCATACTGTAACTCTTTTTCAGGCTGCTCTAAAAACGAAATCTCCTGTTTAGCCAGACTCATTTCACCTCAGGGAGATAGTGTACACATCCCAGACTGTCACTGGGTATTATCAGACTATTCTGATTTAGTATTTTAAAATTAAAGAGTTAAATGTCAACTTAAAGCTATATTTCAACTCTGTTTCATGCTGCTAATTAAGGCCATACTGTAACTCTTTTTCAGGCTGCTCTAAAAACGAAACCTCATGGTTAGCCAGACTCATTTCACCTCAGGTTGATAGTATACACATCCCAGACTGTCACTGGGTAAAATCAGACTATTCTGATATAGGATTTTAAAATTAAAGGCTTAAATGTCCACTTAAAGCGAAATTTCAACTTTTTTTCAGGATGCTAATTGAGGTCATACTGTAACTCTTTTTCAGGCTGCTCTAAAAACGAAACCTCATGGTTAGCCAGACTCATTTCACCTCAGGTTGATAGTATACACATCCCAGACTGTCACTGGGTGAAATCAGACTATTCTGATATAGGATTTTAAAATTAAAGTTTTAAATGTCCACTTAAAGCGAAATTTCAACTCTGTTTCAGGCTGCTAATTAAAGCCATACTGTAACTCTTTTTCAGGCTGCTCTAGGAACGAAACCTCATGGTTAGCCAGACTCATTTCACCTCAGGTTGATAGTAGACACATCCCAGACTGTCACTGGGTAAAGTCAGACTATTCTGATATAGGATTTTAAAATTAAAGGCTTAAATGTCCACTGAAAGCGAAATTTCAACTTTTTTTCAGGATGCTAATTGAGGTCATACTGTAACTCTTTTTCAGGCTGCTCTAAAAACTTAACCTCCTTTTTAGCCAGACTGATTTCACATCACGGTGATAGTATACACATCCCATACTTTCACTGGGTAAGATCAGACTATTCTGATATAGGACTTTAAAATTAAAGGCTTAAATTTCCACTTAAAGCTATATTTCAACTCTGTTTCAGGCTGCTAATTAAAGCCATACTGTAACTCTTTTTCAGGCTGCTTTAGAAACGAAAGCTCCTGTTTAGCCAGACTCATTTCACCTCAGGTTGATAGTATACATATCCCAGATTGCCACTGGGTAATATCAGACTATTCTGATATAGGATTTTAAAATTAAAGGCTTAAATGTTCACTTAAAGTGATATTTCAACTCTTTTTCCGGATGCTAATTAAGGCCATACTGTAACTCTTTTTCAGGCTGCTCTGAAAACGAAATCTCATGGTTAGCCAGACTCATTTCACCTCAGGTTGATAGTATACACATCCCAGACTGTCACTGGGTAAAATCAGACTATTCTGACAAAGGATTTTAAAATTAAAGGCTTAAATGTCCACTGAAAGCGAAATTTCAACTTCTTTTCAGGATGCTAATTGAGGTCATACTGTAACTCTTTTTCAGGCTGCTCTAAAAACTTAACCTCCTTTTTAGCCAGACTGATTTCACATCAGGGTGATAGTATACACATCCCATACTTTCACTGGGTAAAATCAGACTATTCTGATATAGGACTTTAAAATTAAAGGCTTAAATTTCCACTTAAAGCTATATTTCAACTCTGTTTGAGGCTGCTAATTAAAGCCATACTGTAACTCTTTTTCAGGCTGCTTTAGAAACGAAAGCTCCTGTTTAGCCAGACTCATTTCAACTCAGGTTGATAGTATACACATCCCAGACTGCCACTGGGTAATATCAGACTATTCTGATTCAGGATTTTCAAATGAAAGGCTTAAATGTACACTTAAAGCTATATTTCAAATCTGTTTCAGGCTGCTAATTAAAGTTTTACTGTAATTCTTTTTCAGGCTGCTCTAAAAACGAAACCTCATGGTTAGCCAGACTCATTTCACCCCAGGTTGATAGTGTACACATCCCAGACTGTCAGTGGGTATTATCAGACTATTCTGACAAAGGATTTTAAAATTAAAGGCTTACATGTCCACTTAAAGCGAAATTTCAACTTTTTTTCAGGATGCTAATTGAGGTCATACTGTAACTCTTTTTCAGGCTGCTCTAAAACGTTAACCTCCTTTTTAGCCAGACTGATTTCACATCAGGGTGATAGTATACACATCCCATACTTTCACTGGGTAAAATCAGACTATTCTGCTATATGATTTTAAAATTAATGGCTTAAATGTTCACTTAAAGCGATATTTCAACTCTTTTTCAGGATGCTAATTAAGGCCATACTGTAACTCTTTTTCAGGCTGCTCTAGGAACGAAACCTCATGGTTAGCCAGACTCATTTCACCTCAGGTTGATAGTATACACATCCCAGACTGTCACTGGGTAAAATCAGACTATTCTGATATAGGATTTTAAAATGAAAGGCTTAAATGTCCACTTAAAGCGAAATTTCAACTTTTTTTCAGGATGCTAATTGAGGTCATACTGTAACTCTTTTTCAGGCTGCTCTAAAAAGTTAACCTCCTTTTTAGCCAGACTGATTTCACATCAGGGTGATAGTATACACATCCCATACTTTCACTGGGTAAAATCAGACTATTCTGCTATAGGACTATGCAATTAAAGGCTTAAATTTCCACTTAAAGCTATATTTCAACTCTGTTTCAGGCTGCTAATTAAAGCCATACTGTAACTCTTTTTCAGGCTGCTTTAGAAACGAAAGCTCCTGTTTAGCCAGACTCATTTCACCTCAGGTTGATAGTATACATATCCCAGATTGCCACTGGGTAATATCAGACTATTCTGATATAGGATTTTAAAATTAATGGCTTAAATGTTCACTTAAAGCGATATTCCAACTCTTTTTCAGGATGCTAATTAAGGCCATACTGTAACTCCTTTTCAGGCTGCTCTGAAAACGAAATCTCCTGTTTAGCCAGACTCATTTCACCTCAGGGTGATAGTGTACACATCCCAGACTGTCAGTGGGTATTATCAGACTATTCTGATGTAGGATTTTAAAATTAAAGGCTTAAATGTCAACTTAAAGCGAAATTTCAACTCTGTTTCAGGCTGCTAATTAAGGCCATACTGTAACTCTTTTTCAGGCTGCTATAGGAACGAAACCTCATGGTTAGCCAGACTCATTTCACCTCAGGTTGATAGTATACACATCCCAGACTGTCACTGGGTAAAATCAGACTATTCTGATATAGGATTTTAAAATTAAAGGCTTAAATGTCCACTTAAAGCGAAATTTCAACTTTTTTTCAGGATGCTAATTGAGGTCATACTGTAACTCTTTTTCAGGCTGCTCTAAAAACGAAACCTCATGGTTAGCCAGACTCATTTCACCTCAGGTTGATAGTATACACATCCCAGACTGTCACTGGGTGAAATCAGACTATTCTGATATAGGATTTTAAAATTAAAGTTTTAAATGTCCACTTAAAGCGAAATTTCAACTCTGTTTCAGGCTGCTAATTAAAGCCATACTGTAACTCTTTTTCAGGCTGCTCTAGGAACGAAACCTCATGGTTAGCCAGACTCATTTCACCTCAGGTTGATAGTAGACACATCCCAGACTGTCACTGGGTAAAGTCAGACTATTCTGATATAGGATTTTAAAATTAAAGGCTTAAATGTCCACTGAAAGCGAAATTTCAACTTCTTTTCAGGATGCTAATTGAGGTCATACTGTAACTCTTTTTCAGGCTGCTCTAAAAACTTAACCTCCTTTTTTAGCCAGACTGATTTCACATCAGGGTGATAGTATACACATCCCATACTTTCACTGGGTAAAATCAGACTATTCTGATATAGGACTTTAAAATTAAAGGCTTATATTTCCACTTAAAGCAATATTTCAACTCTGTTTCAGGCTGCTAATTAAAGCTTTACTGTAATTCTTTTTCAGGCTGCTCTAAAAACGAAACCTCATGGTTAGCCAGACTCATTTCACCTCAGGTTGATAGTATACACATCCCAGACTGTCACTGGGTATTATCAGACTATTCTGATGTAGGATTTTAAAATTAAAGGCTTAAATGTTCACTTAAAGCGATATTTCAACTCTTTTTCAGGATGCTAATTAAGGCCATACTGTAACTCTTTTTCAGGCTGCTCTAAAAACGAAATCTCCTGTTTAGCCAGACTCATTTCACCTCAGGGTGATAGTGTACACATCCCAGACTGTCACTGGGTATTATCAGACTATTCTGATGTAGGATTTTAAAATTAAAGGCTAAAATGTCAACTTAAAGCTATATTTCAACTCTGTTTCATGCTGCTAATTAAGGCCATACTGTAACTATTTTTCAGGCTACTGTAGGAACGAAACCTCATGGTTAGCCAGACTCATTTCACCTCAGGTTGATAGTATACACATCCCAGACTGTCACTGGGTAAAATCAGACTATTCTGTTATAGGACTTTAACATTAAAGGCTTAAATTTCCACTTAAAACTATATTTCAACTCTGTTTCAGGCTGCTAATTAAAGCCATACTGTAACTCTTTTTCAGGCTGCTTTAGAAACGAAAGCTCCTGTTTAGCCAGATTCATTTCACCTCAGGTTGATAGTATACAAAACCCAGACTGTCACTGGGTATTATCAGACTATTCTGATGTAGGATTTTAAAATTAAAGGCTTAAATGTCCACTTAAAGCGAAATTGCAATTCTGTTTCAGGCTGCTAATTAAAGCCATACTGTAACTCTTTTTCATGCTGCTTTAGAAACGAAACCTCCTGTTTAGCAAGACTCATTTCACCTCAGGTTGATAGTGTACACATCCCAGACTGCCACTGGGTAATATCAGACTATTCTGATACAGGATTTTAAAATGAAAGGCTTGAATGTCCACTTAAAGCTATATTTCAACTCTGTTTCAGGCTGCTAATTAAAGCCATACTGGATCTCTTTTCCGGCTGCTTTAGAAACGAAAGCTCCTGTTTAGCCAGACTCATTTCACCTCAGGTTGATAGTATACATATCCCAGATTGCCACTGGGTAATATCAGACTATTATGATATAGGATTTTAAAATTAAAGGCTTAAATGTTCACTTAAAGCGATATTTCAACTCTTTTTCTGGATGCTAATTAAGGCCATACTGTAACTCTTTTTCAGGCTGCTCTGAAAATGAAATCTCCTGTTTAGCCAGACTCATTTCACCTCAGGTTGATAGTATACACATCCCAGACTGTCACTGGGTAAAATCAGACTATTCTGATATAGGATTTTAAAATTAAAGGCTTAAATGTCCACTTAAAGCGAAATTTCAACTTTTTTTCAGGATGCTAATTGAGGTCATACTGTAACTCTTTTTCAGACTGCTCTAAAAAGTTAACCTCCTTTTTAGCCAGACTGATTTCACCTCAGGGTGATAGTGTACACATCCCAGACTGTCACTGGGTATTATCAGACTATTCTGATGTAGGATTTTAAAATTAAAGGCTAAAATGTCAACTTAAAGCTATATTTCAACTCTGTTTCATGCTGCTAATTAAGGCCATACTGTAACTATTTTTCAGGCTACTGTAGGAACGAAACCTCATGGTTAGCCAGACTCATTTCACCTCAGGTTGATAGTATACACATCCCAGACTGTCACTGGGTAAAATCAGACTATTCTGTTATAGGACTTTAACATTAAAGGCTTAAATTTCCACTTAAAACTATATTTCAACTCTGTTTCAGGCTGCTAATTAAAGCCATACTGTAACTCTTTTTCAGGCTGCTTTAGAAACGAAAGCTCCTGTTTAGCCAGATTCATTTCACCTCAGGTTGATAGTATACAAAACCCAGACTGTCACTGGGTATTATCAGACTATTCTGATGTAGGACTTTAAAATTAAAGGCTTAAATTTCCACTTAAAGCTATATTTCAACTCTGTTTCAGGCTGCTAATTAAAGCCATACTGTAACTCTTTTTCGGGCTGCTTTAGAAACGAAAGCTCCTGTTTAGCCAGACTCATTTCACCTAAGGTTGATAGTATACATATCCCAGATTGCCACTGGGTAAAATCAGACTATTCTGATATAGGATTTTAAAATTAAAGGCTTAAATGTTCACTTAAAGCGATATTTCAACTCTTTTTCCGGATGCTAATTAAGGCCATACTGTAACTCTTTTTCAGGCTGCTCTGAAAACGAAATCTCATGGTTAGCCAGATTCATTTCACCTCAGGTTGATAGTATACACATGCCAGACTGTCACTGGGTAATATCAGACTATTCTGATTCAGGATTTTCAAATGAAAGGCTTAAATGTACACTTAAAGCTATATTTCAAATCTGTTTCAGGCTGCTAATTAAAGTTTTACTGTAATTCTTTTTCAGGCTGCTCTAAAAACGAAACCTCATGGTTAGCCAGACTCATTTCACCTCAGTTTGATAGTATACACATCCCAGACTGTCACTGGGTGAAATCAGACTATTCTGATATAGGATTTTAAAATTAAAGGCTTAAATGTTCACTTAAAGCGATATTTCAACTCTTTTTCAGGATGCTAATTAAGGCCATACTGTAACTCTTTTTCAGGCTGCTCTAAAAACGAAATATCCTGTTTAGCCAGACTCATTTCACCTCAGGGTGATAGTGTACACATACCAGACCGTCACTGGGTATTATCAGACTATTCTGATGTAGGATTTTAAAATTAAAGGCTTAAATGTCAACTTAAAGCTATATTTCAACTCTGTTTCATGCTGCTAATTAAGGCCATACTGTAACTCTTTTTCAGGCTACTCTAGGAACGAAACCTCATGGTTAGCCAGACTCATTTCACCTCAGGTTGATAGTATACACATCGCAGACTGTCACTGGGTAAAATCAGACTATTCTGATATAGGATTTTAAAATTAAAGGCTTAAATGTCCACTGAAAGCAAAATTTCAAGTTCTTTTCAGGATGCTAATTGAGGTCATACTGTAACTCTTTTTCAGGCTGCTCTAAAAACTTAACCTCCTTTTTAGCCAGACTGATTTCACATCAAGGTGATAGTATACACATCCCATACTTTCACTGGGTAAAATCAGACTATTCTGATATAGGACTTTAAAATTAAAGGCTTAAATTTCCACTTAAAGCTATATTTCTACTCTGTTTGAGGCTGCTAATTAAAGCCATAATGTAACTCTTTTTCAGGCTGCTTCAGAAACGAATGCTCCTATTTAGCCAGACTCATTTCACCTCAGGTTGATAGTATACATATCCCAGATTGCCACTGGGTAATATCAGACTATTCTGATATAGGATTTTAAAATTAAAGGCTTAAATGTTCACTTAAAGCGATATTTCAACTCTTTTTCCGGATGCTAATTAAGGCCATACTGTAACTCTTTTTCAGGCTGCTCTGAAAACGAAATCTCATGGTAAGCCAGACTCATTTCACCTCAGGTTGATAGTATACACATCCCAGACTGTCACTGGGTAAAATCAGACTATTCTGACAAAGGATTTTAAAATTAAAGGCTTAAATGTCCACTGAAAGCGAAATTTCAACTTCTTTTCAGGATGCTAATTGAGGTCATACTGTAACTCTTTTTCAGGCTGCTCTAAAAACTTAACCTCCTTTTTAGCCAGACTGATTTCACATCAGGGTGATAGTATACACATCCCATACTTTCACTGGGTAAAATCAGACTATTCTGCTATAGGATTTTAAAATTAATGGCTTAAATGTTCACTTAAAGCGATATTTCAACTCTTTTTCAGGATGCTAATCAAGGCCATACTGTAACTCTTTTTCAGGCTGCTCTGAAAACGAAATCTCCTGTTTAGCCAGACTCATTTCACCTCAGGGTGATAGTGTACACATCCCAGACTGTCAGTGGGTATTATCAGACTATTCTGATGTAGGATTTTAAAATTAAAGGCTTAAATGTCAACTTAAAGCTATATTTCAACTCTGTTTCATGCTGCTAATTAAGGCCATACTGTAACTCTTTTTCAGGCTGCTCTAGGAACGAAACCTCATGGTTAGCCAGACTCATTTCACCTCAGGTTGATAGTATACACATCCCAGACTGTCACTGGGTAAAATTTGTCTATTCTGATATAGGATTTTAAAATTAAAGGCTTAAATGTCCACTGAAAGCGAAATTTCAAGTTCTTTTCAGGATGCTAATTGAGGTCATACTGTAACTCTTTTTCAGGCTGCTCTAAAAACTTAACCTCCTTTTTAGCCAGACTGATTTCACATCAGGGTGATAGTATACACATCCCATACTTTCACTGGGTAAAATCAGACTATTCTGATATAGGACTTTAAAATTAAAGGCTTAAATTTCCACTTAAAGCTATATTTCTACTCTGTTTGAGGCTGCTAATTAAAGCCATAATGTAACTCTTTTTCAGGCTGCTTTAGAAACGAATGCTCCTGTTTAGCCAGACTCATTTCACCTCAGGTTGATAGTATACATATCCCAGATTGCCACTGGGTAATATCAGACTATTCTGATATAGGATTTTAAAATTAAAGGCTTAAATGTTCACTTAAAGCGATATTTCAACTCTTTTTCCGGATGCTAATTAAGGCCATACTGTAACTCTTTTTCAGGCTGCTCTGAAAACGAAATCTCATGGTAAGCCAGACTCATTTCACCTCAGGTTGATAGTATACACATCCCAGACTGTCACTGGGTAAAATCAGACTATTCTGACAAAGGATTTTAAAATTAAAGGCTTAAATGTCCACTGAAAGCGAAATTTCAACTTCTTTTCAGGATGCTAATTGAGGTCATACTGTAACTCTTTTTCAGGCTGCTCTAAAAACTTAACCTCCTTTTTAGCCAGACTGATTTCACATCAGGGTGATAGTATACACATCCCATACTTTCACTGGGTAAAATCAGACTATTCTGATATAGGACTTTAAAATTAAAGGCTTAAATTTCCACTTAAAGGTATATTTCAACTCTGTTTGAGGCTGCTAATTAAAGCCATAATGTAACTCTTTTTCAGGCTGCTTTAGAAACGAAAGCTCCTGTTTAGCCAGACTCATTTCACCTCAGGTTGATAGTATACACATCCCAGACTGCCACTGGGTAATATCAGACTATTCTGATTCAGAATTTTCAAATGAAAGGCTTAAATGTACACTTAAAGCTATATTTCAAATCTGTTTCAGGCTGCTAATTAAAGTTTTACTGTAATTCTTTTTCAGGCTGCTCTAAAAACGAAACCTCATGGTTAGTCAGACTCATTTCACCTCAGGTTGATAGTGTACACATCCCAGACTGTCAGTGGGTATTATCAGACTATTCTGATATAGGATTTTAAAATTAAAGGCTTAAATGTCCACTTAAAGCGAAATTTCAACTTTTTTTCAGGATGCTAATTGAGGTCATACTGTAACTCTTTTTCAGGCTGCTCTAAAAAGTTAACCTCCTTTTTAGCCAGACTGATTTCACATCAGGGTGATAGTATACACATCCCATACTTTCACTGGGTAAAATCAGACTATTCTGCTATAGGATTTTAAAATTAATGGCTTAAATGTTCACTTAAAGCGATATTTCAACTCTTTTTCAGGATGCTAATTAAGGCCATACTGTAACTCTTTTTCAGGCTGCTCTGAAAACGAAATCTCCTGTTTAGCCAGACTCATTTCACCTCAGGGTGATAGGGTACACATCCCAGACTGTCAGTGGGTATTATCAGACTATTCTGATGTAGGATTTTAAAATTAAAGGCTTAAATGTCAACTTAAAGCTATATTTCAACTCTGTTTCATGCTGCTAATTAAGGCCATACTGTAACTCTTTTTCAGGCTGCTCTAGGAACGAAACCTCATGGTTAGCCAGACTAATTTCACCTCAGGTTGATAGTATACACATCCCAGACTGTCACTGGGTAAAATCAGACTATTCTGATATAGGATTTTAAAATTAATGGCTTAAATGTTCACTTAAAGCGATATTTCAACTCTTTTTCAGGATGCTAATTAAGGCCATACTGTAACTCTTTTTCAGGCTGCTCTAAAAACGAAATATCCTGTTTAGCCAGACTCATTTCACCTCAGGTTGATAGTATACACATCCCAGACTGTCACTGGGTAAAATCAGACTATTCTGACATAGGATTTTAAAATTAAAGGCTTAAATGTCCACTGAAAGCGAAATTTCAACTTCTTTTCAGGATGCTAATTGAGGTCATACTGTAACTCTTTTTCAGGCTGCTCTAAAAACTTAACCTCCTTTTTAGCCAGACTGATTTCACATCAGGGTGATAGTATACACATCCCATACTTTCACTGGGTAAAATCAGACTATTCTGATATAGGACTTTAAAATTAAAGGCTTAAATTTCCACTTAAAGCTATATTTCAACTCTGTTTGAGGCTGCTAATTAAAGCCATACTGTAACTCTTTTTCATGCTGCTTTAAAAACGAAACCTCCTGTTTAGCCAGACTCATTTCAAATCAGGGTGATAGTATACACATCCCTGACTGCCACTGGGTAATATCAGACTATTCTGATTCAGGATTTTCAAATGAAAGGCTTAAATGTACACTTAAAGCTATATTTCAACTCTGTTTCAGGATGCTAATTAAAGCTTTACTGTAATTCTTTTTCAGGCTGCTCTAAAAACGAAACCTCATGGTTAGCCAGACTCATTTCACCTCAGGTTGATAGTGTACACATCCCAGACTGTCACTGGGTGAAATCAGACTATTCTGATATAGGATTTTAAAATTAAAGTTTTAAATGTCCACTTAAAGCGAAATTTCAATTCTGTTTCAGGCTGCTAATTAAAGCCATACTGTAACTCTTTTTCAGGCTGCTTTAGAAACGAAACCTCCTGTTTAGCCAGACTCATTTCACCTCAGGTTGATAGTGTACACATCCCAGACTGCCACTGGGTAATATTAGACTATTCTGATACAGGATTTTAAAATGAAAGGCTTGAATGTCCACTTAAAGCTATATTTCTACTCTGTTTCAGGCTGCTAATTAAAGCCATAATGTAACTCTTTTTCAGGCTGCTTTAGAAACGAATGCTCCTGTTTAGCCAGACTCATTTCACCTCAGGTTGATAGTATACATATCCCAGATTGCCACTGGGTAATATCAGACTATTCTGATATAGGATTTTAAAATTAAAGGCTTAAATGTTCACTTAAAGCGATATTTCAACTCTTTTTCCGGATGCTAATTAAGGCCATACTGTAACTCTTTTTCAGGCTGCTCTGAAAACGAAATCTCATGGTAAGCCAGACTCATTTCACCTCAGGTTGATAGTATACACATCCCAGACTGTCACTGGGTAAAATCAGACTATTCTGACAAAGGATTTTAAAATTAATGGCTTAAATGTTCACTTAAAGCGATATTTCAACTCTTTTTCAGGATGCTAATCAAGGCCATACTGTAACTCTTTTTCAGGCTGCTCTGAAAACGAAATCTCCTGTTTAGCCAGACTCATTTCACCTCAGGGTGATAGTGTACACATCCCAGACTGTCAGTGGGTATTATCAGACTATTCTGATGTAGGATTTTAAAATTAAAGGCTTAAATGTCAACTTAAAGCTATATTTCAACTCTGTTTCATGCTGCTAATTAAGGCCATACTGTAACTCTTTTTCAGGCTGCTCTAGGAACGAAACCTCATGGTTAGCCAGACTCATTTCACCTCAGGTTGATAGTATACACATCCCAGACTGTCACTGGGTAAAATTTGTCTATTCTGATATAGGATTTTAAAATGAAAGGCTTAAATGTCCACTTAAAGCGAAATTTCAACTTTTTTTCAGGATGCTAATTGAGGTCATACTGTAACTCTTTTTCAGGCTGCTCTAAAAAGTTAACCTCCTTTTTAGCCAGACTGATTTCACATCAGGGTGATAGTATACACATCCCATACTTTCACTGGGTAAAATCAGACTATTCTGATATAGGACTTTAAAATTAAAGGCTTAAATTTCCACTTAAAGCTATATTTCAACTCTGTTTGAGGCTGCTAATTAAAGCCATACTGTAACTCTTTTTCATGCTGCTTTAAAAACGAAACCTCCTGTTTAGCCAGACTCATTTCAAATCAGGGTGATAGTATACACATCCCAGACTGCCACTGGGTAATATCAGACTATTCTGATTCAGGATTTTCAAATGAAAGGCTTAAATGTACACTTAAAGCTATATTTCAACTCTGTTTCAGGATGCTAATTAAAGCTTTACTGTAATTCTTTTTCAGGCTGCTCTAAAAACGAAACCTCATGGTTAGCCAGACTCATTTCACCTCAGGTTGATAGTGTACACATCCCAGACTGTCACTGGGTGAAATCAGACTATTCTGATATAGGATTTTAAAATTAAAGTTTTAAATGTCCACTTAAAGCGAAATTTCAATTCTGTTTCAGGCTGCTAATTAAAGCCATACTGTAACTCTTTTTCAGGCTGCTTTAGAAACGAAACCTCCTGTTTAGCCAGACTCATTTCACCTCAGGTTGATAGTGTACACATCCCAGACTGCCACTGGGTAATATCAGACTATTCTGATACAGGATTTTAAAATGAAAGGCTTGAATGTCCACTTAAAGCTATATTTCAACTCTGTTTCAGGCTGCTAATTAAAGCCATACTGTATCTCTTTTCCGGCTGCTTTAGAAACGAAAGCTCCTGTTTAGCCAGACTCATTTCACCTCAGGTTGATAGTATACATATCCCAGATTGCCACTGGGTAATATCAGACTATTCTGATATAGGATTTTAAAATTAAAGGCTTAAATGTTCACTTAAAGCGATATTTCAACTCTTTTTCCGGATGCTAATTAAGGCCATACTGTAACTCTTTTTCAGGCTGCTCTGAAAACGAAATCTCCTGTTTAGCCAGACTCATTTCACCTCAGGGTGATAGTGTACACATCGCAGACTGTCAGTGGGTATTATCAGACTATTCTGATGTAGGATTTTAAAATTAAAGGCTTAAATGTCAACTTAAAGCTATATTTCAACTCTGTTTCATGCTGCTAATTAAGGCCATACTGTAACTCTTTTTCAGGCTGCTCTAGGAACGAAACCTCATGGTTAGCCAGACTAATTTCACCTCAGGTTGATAGTATACACATCCCAGACTGTCACTGGGTAAAATCAGACTATTCTGATATAGGATTTTAAAATTAATGGCTTAAATGTTCACTTAAAGCGATATTTCAACTCTTTTTCAGGATGCTAATTAAGGCCATACTGTAACTCTTTTTCAGGCTGCTCTAAAAACGAAATATCCTGTTTAGCCAGACTCATTTCACCTCAGGTTGATAGTATACACATCCCAGACTGTCACTGGGTAAAATCAGACTATTCTGACATAGGATTTTAAAATTAAAGGCTTAAATGTCCACTGAAAGCGAAATTTCAACTTCTTTTCAGGATGCTAATTGAGGTCATACTGTAACTCTTTTTCAGGCTGCTCTAAAAACTTAACCTCCTTTTTAGCCAGACTGATTTCACATCAGGGTGATAGTATACACATCCCATACTTTCACTGGGTAAAATCAGACTATTCTGATATAGGACTTTAAAATTAAAGGCTTAAATTTCCACTTAAAGCTATATTTCAACTCTGTTTGAGGCTGCTAATTAAAGCCATACTGTAACTCTTTTTCATGCTGCTTTAAAAACGAAACCTCCTGTTTAGCCAGACTCATTTCAAATCAGGGTGATAGTATACACATCCCAGACTGCCACTGGGTAATATCAGACTATTCTGATTCAGGATTTTCAAATGAAAGGCTTAAATGTACACTTAAAGCTATATTTCAACTCTGTTTCAGGATGCTAATTAAAGCTTTACTGTAATTCTTTTTCAGGCTGCTCTAAAAACGAAACCTCATGGTTAGCTAGACTCATTTCACCTCAGGTTGATAGTGTACACATCCCAGACTGTCACTGGGTGAAATCAGACTATTCTGATATAGGATTTTAAAATTAAAGTTTTAAATGTCCACTTAAAGCGAAATTTCAATTCTGTTTCAGGCTGCTAATTAAAGCCATACTGTAACTCTTTTTCAGGCTGCTTTAGAAACGAAACCTCCTGTTTAGCCAGACTCATTTCACCTCAGGTTGATAGTGTACACATCCCAGACTGCCACTGGGTAATATCAGACTATTCTGATACAGGATTTTAAAATGAAAGGCTTGAATGTCCACTTAAAGCTATATTTCAACTCTGTTTCAGGCTGCTAATTAAAGCCATACTGTATCTCTTTTCCGGCTGCTTTAGAAACGAAAGCTCCTGTTTAGCCAGACTCATTTCACCTCAGGTTGATAGTATACATATCCCAGATTGCCACTGGGTAATATCAGACTATTCTGATATAGGATTTTAAAATTAAAGGCTTAAATGTTCACTTAAAGCGATATTTCAACTCTTTTTCCGGATGCTAATTAAGGCCATACTGTAACTCTTTTTCAGGCTGCTCTGAAAACGAAATCTCCTGTTTAGCCAGACTCATTTCACCTCAGGGTGATAGTGTACACATCGCAGACTGTCAGTGGGTATTATCAGACTATTCTGATGTAGGATTTTAAAATTAAAGGCTTAAATGTCAACTTAAAGCTATATTTCAACTCTGTTTCATGCTGCTAATTAAGGCCATACTGTAACTCTTTTTCGGGCTTCTCTAGGAACGAAACCTCATGGTTAGCCAGACTCATTTCACCTCAGGTTGATAGTATACACATCCCAGACTGTCACTGGGTAAAATCAGACTATTCTGATATAGGATTTTAAAATTAAAGGCTTAAATGTCCACTTAAAGCGAAATTTCAACTTTTTTTCAGGATGCTAATTGAGGTCATACTGTAACTCTTTTTCAGGCTGCTCTAAAAAGTTAACCTCCTTTTTAGCCAGACTGATTTCACATCAGGGTGATAGTATACACATCCCATACTTTCACTGGGTAAAATCAGACTATTCTGCTATAGGACTTTAAAATTAAAGGCTTAAATTTCCACTTAAAGCTATATTTCAACTCTGTTTCAGGCTGCTAATTAAAGCCATACTGTAACTCTTTTTCAGGCTGCTTTAGAAACGAAAGCTCCTGTTTAGCCAGACTCATTTCACCTCAGGTTGATAGTATACATATCCCAGATTGCCACTGGGTAATATCAGACTATTCTGATATAGGATTTTAAAATTAAGAGCTTAAATGTTGACTTAAAGCGATATTTCAACTCTGTTTCCGGATGCTAATTAAGGCCATACTGTAACTCTTTTTCAGGCTGCTTTGAAAACGAAATCTCATGGTTAGCCAGACTCATTTCACCTCAGGTTGATAGTATACACATCCCAGACTGTCACTGGGTAAAATCAGACTATTCTGACATAGGATTTTAAAATTAAAGGCTTAAATGTCCACTGAAAGCGAAATTTCAACTTCTTTTCAGGATGCTAATTGAGGTCATACTGTAACTCTTTTTCATGCTGCTTTAAAAACGAAACCTCCTGTTTAGCCAGACTCATTTCAACTCAGGGTGATAGTATACACATCCCAGACTGCCACTGGGTAATATCAGACTATTCTGATTCAGGATTTTCAAATGAAAGGCTTAAATGTACACTTAAAGCTATATTTCAACTCTGTTTCAGGCTGCTAATTAAAGCTTTACTGTAATTCTTTTTCAGGCTGCTCTAAAAACGAAACCTCATGGTTAGCCAGACTCATTTCACCTCAGGTTGATAGTATACACATCACAGACTGTCACTGGGTGAAATCAGACTATTCTGATATAGGATTTTAAAATTAAAGTTTTAAATGTCCACTTAAAGCGAAATTTCAATTCTGTTTCAGGCTGCTAATTAAATCCATACTGTAACTCTTTTTCAGGCTGCTTTAGAAACGAAACCTCCTGTTTAGCCAGACTCATTTCACCTCAGGTTGATAGTGTACACATCCCAGACTGCCACTGGGTAATATCAGACTATTCTGATACATGATTTTAAAATGAAAGGCTTGAATGTCCACTTAAAGCTATATTTCAACTCTGTTTCAGGCTGCTAATTAAAGCCATACTCTATCTCTTTTCCGGCTGCTTTAGAAACGAAAGCTCCTGTTTAGCCAGACTCATTTCACCTCAGGTTGATAGTATACATATCCCAGATTGCCACTGGGTAATATCAGACTATTCTGATATAGAATTTTAAAATTAAAGGCTTAAATGTTCACTTAAAGCGATATTTCAACTCTTTTTCCGGATGCTAATTAAGGACATACTGTAACTCTTTTTCAGGCTGCTCTGAAAACGAAATCTCCTGTTTAGCCAGACTCATTTCACCTCAGGGTGATAGTGTACACATCCCAGACTGTCAGTGGGTATTATCAGACTATTCTGATGTAGGATTTTAAAATTAAAGGCTTAAATGTCAACTTAAAGCTATATTTCAACTATGTTTCATGCTGCTAATTAAGGCCATACTGTAACTCTTTTTCAGGCTGCTCTAGGAACGAAACCTCATGGTTAGCCAGACTCATTTCACCTCAGGTTGATAGTATACACATCCCAGACTGTCACTGGGTAAAATCAGACTATTCTGATATAGGATTTTAAAATTAAAGGCTTAAATGTCCACTTAAAGCGAAATTTCAACTTTTTTTCAGGATGCTAATTGAGGTCATACTGTAACTCTTTTTCAGGCTGCTCTAAAAAGTTAACCTCCTTTTTAGCCAGACTGATTTCACATCAGGGTGATACTATACACATCCCATACTTTCACTGGGTAAAATCAGACTATTCTGCTATAGGACTTTAAAATTAAAGGCTTAAATTTCCACTTAAAGCTATATTTCAACTCTTTTTCAGGCTGCTAATTAAAGCCATACTGTAACTCTTTTTCAGGCTGCTTTAGAAACGAAATCTCCTGTTTAGCCAGACTCATTTCACCTCCGGGTGATAGTATACACATCCCATACTTTCACTGGGTAAAATCAGACTATTCTGATATAGGACTTTAAAATTAAAGGCTTAAATTTCCACTTAAAGCTATATTTCAACTCTGTTTGAGGCTGCTAATTAAAGCCATACTGTAACTCTTTTTCATGCTGCTTTAAAAACGAAACCTCCTGTTTAAACAGACTCATTTCAACTCAGGGTGATAGTATACACATCCCAGACTGCCACTGGGTAATATCAGACTATTCTGATTCAGGATTTTCAAATGAAAGGCTTAAATGTACACTTAAAGCTATATTTCAACTCTGTTTCAGGCTGCTAATTAAAGCTTAACTGTAATTCTTTTTCAGGCTGCTCTAAAAACGAAACCTCATGGTTAGCCAGACTCATTTCACCTCAGGTTGATAGTATACACATCCCAGACTGTCACTGGGTGAAATCAGACTATTCTGATATAGGATTTTAAAATTAAAGTTTTAAATGTCCACTTAAAGCGAAATTTCAATTCTGTTTCAGGCTGCTAATTAAATCCATACTGTAACTCTTTTTCAGGCTGCTTTAGAAACGAAACCTCCTGTTTAGCCAGACTCATTTCACCTCAGGTTGATAGTGTACACATCCCAGACTGCCACTGGGTAATATCAGACTATTCTGATACAGGATTTTAAAATGAAAGGCTTGAATGTCCACTTAAAGCTATATTTCAACTCTGTTTCAGGCTGCTAATTAAAGCCATACTGTATCTCTTTTCCGGCTGCGTTAGAAACGAAAGCTCCTGTTTAGCCAGACTCATTTCACCTCAGGGTGATAGTATACACATCCCATACTTTCACTGGGTAAAATCAGACTATTCTGATATAGGACTTTAAAATTAAAGGCTTAAATTTCCACTTAAAGCTATATTTCAACTCTGTTTGAGGCTGCTAATTAAAGCCATAATGTAACTCTTTTTCAGGCTGCTTTAGAAACGAAAGCTCCTGTTTAGCCAGACTCATTTCACCTCAGGTTGATAGTATACATATCCCAGATTGCCACTGGGTAATATCAGACTATTCTGATATAGGAGTTTAAAATTAAGGGCTTAAATGTTCACTTAAAGCGATATTTCAACTCTGTTTCATGCTGCTAATTAAGGCCATACTGTAACTCTTTTTCAGGCTGCTCTAGGAACGAAACCTCATGGTTAGCCAGACTCATTTCACCTCAGGTTGATAGTATACACATCCCAGACTGTCACTGGGTAAAATCAGACTATTCTGACATAGGATTTTAAAATTAAAGGCTTAAATGTCCACTGAAAGCGAAATTTCAACTTCTTTTCAGGATGCTAATTGAGGTCATACTGTAACTCTTTTTCAGGCTGCTCTAAAAACTTAACCTCCTTTTTAGCCAGACTGATTTCACATCAGGGTGATAGTATACACATCCCATACTTTCACTGGGAAAAATCAGACTATTCTGATATAGGACTTTAATATTAAAGGCTTAAATTTCCACTTAAAGCTATATTTCAACTCTGTTTGAGGCTGCTAATTAAAGCCATAATGTAACTCTTTTTCAGGCTGCTTTAGAAACGAAAGCTCCTGTTTAGCCAGACTCATTTCACCTCAGGTTGATAGTATACATATCTCAGATTGCCACTGGGTAATATCAGACTATTCTGATATAGGATTTTAAAATTAAAGGCTTAAATGTTCACTTAAAGCGATATTTCAACTCTTTTTCCGGATGCTAATTAAGGCCATACTGTAACTCTTTTTCAGGCTGCTCTGAAAACGAAACCTCATGTTTAGACAGACTCATTTCACCTCAGGTTGATAGTATACACAACCCAGACTCTCACTGGTTAATATCAGACTATTCTGATATATGATTTTAAAATTAAAGGCATAAG
Organism: Zingel zingel; assembly: GCA_023566125.1. Classification (NCBI taxonomy): domain Eukaryota; kingdom Metazoa; phylum Chordata; class Actinopteri; order Perciformes; family Percidae; genus Zingel; species Zingel zingel. The sequence continues at coordinate 654,867 of JAKRKW010000026.1, forward strand.
TGTCAACTTAAAGCTAAATTTCAACTCTGTTTCAGGCTGCTAATTAAAGCCATACTGTAACTCTTTTTCATGCTGCTTTAAAAACGAAACCTCCTGTTTAGCCAGACTCATTTCAACTCAGGGTGATAGTATACACATCCCAGACTGCCAATGGGTAATATCAGACTATTCTGATTCAGGATTTTCAAATGAAAGGCTTAAATGTACACTTAAAGCTATATTTCAACTCTGTTTCAGGCTGCTAATTAAAGCTTTACTGTAATTCTTTTTCAGGCTGCTCTAAAAACGAAACCTCATGGTTAGCCAGACTCATTTCACCTCAGGTTGATAGTATACACATCCCAGACTGTCACTGGGTGAAATCAGACTATTCTGATATAGGATTTTAAAATTATAGTTTTAAATGTCCACTTAAAGCGAAATTTCAATTATGTTTCAGGCTGCTAATTAAAGCCATACTGTAACTCTTTTTCAGGCTGCTTTAGAAACGAAACCTCCTGTTTAGCCAGACTCATTTCACCTCAGGTTGATAGTGTACACATCCCAGACTGCCACTGGGTAATATCAGACTATTCTGATACAGGATTTTAAAATGAAAGGCTTGAATGTCCACTTAAAGCTATATTTCAACTCTGTTTCAGGCTGCTAATTAAAGCCATACTGTATCTCTTTTCCGGCTGCTTTAGAAACGAAAGCTCCTGTTTAGCCAGACTCATTTCACCTCAGGTTGATAGTATACATATCCCAGATTGCCACTGGGTAATATCAGACTATTCTGATATAGGATTTTAAAATTAAAGGCTTAAATGTTCGCTTAAAGCGATATTTCAACTCTTTTTCCGGATGCTAATTAAGGCCATACTGTAACTCTTTTTCAGGCTGCTCTGAAAACGAAATCTCCTGTTTAGCCAGACTCATTTCACCTCAGGGTGATAGTGTACACATCCCAGACTGTCATTGGGTATTATCAGACTATTCTGATGTAGGATTTTAAAATTAAAGGCTTAAATGTCAACTTAAAGCTATATTTCAACTCTGTTTCATGCTGCTAATTAAGGCCATACTGTAACTCTTTTTCAGGCTGCTCTAGGAACGAAACCTCATGGTTAGCCAGACTCATTTCACCTCAGGTTGATAGTATACACATCCCAGACTGTCACTGGGTAAAATCAGACTATTCTGATATAGGATTTTAAAATTAAAGGCTTAAATGTCCACTTCAAGCGAAATTTCAACTTTTTTTCAGGATGCTAATTGAGGTCATACTGTAACTCTTTTTCAGGCTGCTCTAAAAAGTTAACCTCCTTTTTAGCCAGACTGATTTCACATCAGGGTGATAGTATACACATCCCATACTTTCACTGGGTAAAATCAGACTATTCTGCTATAGGACTTTAAAATTAAAGGCTTAAATTTCCACTTAAAGCTATATTTCAACTCTGTTTCAGGCTGCTAATTAAAGCCATACTGTAACTCTTTTTCAGGCTGCTTTAAAAACGAAGCCACATGGTTAGCCAGACTCATTTCAATTCAGGGTGATATTATACACATCCCAGACTGCCACTGGGTAATATCAGACTATTCTGATTCAGGATTTTCAAATGAAAGGCTTAAATGTACACTTAAAGCTATATTTCAACTCTGTTTCAGGCTGATATTTAAAGCTTTACTGTAATTCTTTTTCAGGCTGCTCTAAAAACGAAACCTCCTGTTTAGCCAGACTCATTTCACCTCAGGTTGATAGTGTACACATCCCAGACTGTCACTGGGTAGAATCAGACTATTCTGATATAGGATTTTAAAATTAAAGGCTTAAATGTCCACGTAAAGCGAAATTTCAACTCTTTTTCAGGATGCGAATTGAGGTCATACTGTAACTCTTTTTCAGGCTGCTCTAAAAAGTTAACCTCCTTTTTAGCCAGATTGATTTCACATCAGGTTTATAGTATACACATCCCAGACTTTCACTGGGTAAAATCAGACTATTCTGATATAGGACTTTAAAATTAAAGGCTTAAATTTCCTCTAAAAGCTTATTTCAACTCTGTTTCAGGCTGCTAAATAAAGCCATACTGTAACTCTTTTTCAGGCTGCTTTAAAAACGAAACCTCCTGTTTAGCCAGACTCATTTCAACTCAGGGTGATAGTATACACATCCCAGACTGCCACTGGGTAATATCAGACTATTCTGATTCAGGATTTTCAAATGAAAGGCTTAAATGTACACTTAAAGCTATATTTCAACTCTGTTTCAGGCTGCTAATTAAAGCTTTACTGTAATTATTTTTCAGGCTGCTCTAAAAACGAAACCTCCTGTTTACCCAGACTCATTTCACCTCAGGGTGATAGTGTACACATCCCAGACTGCCACTGGGTAATATCAGACTATTCTGATACAGGATTTTAAAATGAAAGGCTTGAATATCCACTTAAAGCTATATTTCAACTCTGTTTCAGGCTGCTAATTAAAGCCATACTGTAACTCTTTTCAGGCTGCTTTAGAAACGAAACCTCCTGTTTAGCCAGACTCATTTCACCTCAGGTTGATAGTATACATATCCCAGATTGCCACTGGGTAATATCAGACTATTCTGATATAGGATTTTAAAATTAAAGGCTTAAATGTCCACTTAAAGCGAAATTTCAACTCTTTTTCTGGATGCTAATTGAGGCCATACTGTAACTCTTTTTCAGGCTGCTCTAAAAACTTAACCTCCTTTTTAGCCAGACTGATTTCACATCAGGGTGATAGTATACACATCCCAGACTTTCACTGGGTAAAATCAGACTATTCTGATATAGGACTTTCCAATTAAAGGCTTAAATTTCCACTTAAAGTTATATTTCAACTCTGTTTCAGGCTGCTAATTAAAGCTATACTGTAACCCGTTTTCAGGCTGCTTTAGAAACGAAACCTCCTGTTTAGCCAGACTCATTTCACCTCAGGTTGATAGTATACACAACCCAGACTCTCACTGGTTAATATCAGACTATTCTGATATATGATTTTAAAATTAAAGGCATGAGTGTCAACTTAAAGCTATATTTCAAATCTGTTTCAGGCTGCTAATTAAAGCCATACTGTAACTCTTTTTCAGGCTGCTTTAGAAACGAAAGCTCCTGTTTAGCCAGACTCATTTCACCTCAGGTTGATAGTATATATATCCCAGATTGCCACTGGGTAATATCAGACTATTCTGATATAGGATTTTAAAATTAGAGGCTTAAATGTTCACTTAAAGCGATATTTCAACTCTTTTTCCGGATGCTAATTAAGGCCATACTGTAACTCTTTTTCAGGCTGCTCTAAAAACGAAATCTCCTCTTTAGCCAGACTTATTTCACCTCAGGTTGATAGTGTACACATCCCAGACTGTCACTGGGTAATATCAGACTATTCTGATGTAGGATTTTAAAATTAAAGGCTTAAATGTCAACTTAAAGCTATATTTCAACTCTGTTTCATGCTGCTAATTAAGGCCATACTGTAACTCTTTTTCAGGCTGCTCTAGGAACGAAACATCATGGTTAGCCAGACTCATTTCACCTCAGGTTGATAGTATACACATCCCAGACTTTCACTGGGTAAAATCTGACTATTCTGATATAGAACTTTAAAATTAAAGGCTTAAATTTCCTCTTAAAGCTATATTTCAACTCTGTTTCATGCTGCTAATTAAGGCCATACTGTAACTCTTTTTCAGGCTGCTCTAGGAACAAAACTTCCTGTTTAGCCAGACTCATTTCACCTCAGGTTGATAGTGTACACATCCCAGACTGTCACTGGGTATTATCAGACTATTCTGATGTAGGATTTAAAAATGAAAGGCTTTAATGTCCACTTAAAGCTTCATTTCAACTCTGTTTCATGCTGCTCATGAAGGCCAAACTGTAACTCTTTTCCAGGCTGCTCTAAAAATGAAACCTCCTGTTTAGCCAGACTCCTTTCAAATTAGGATGATACTATACACATTCCACTGTCACTGTGTAATATCAGACTATTCCGATATAGGACTTTAAAAATAAAGGCTTAAATGTCCACTTAAAGCGAAATTTCAACTCTTTTTCTGGATGCTAATTGAGGCCATACTGTAACTCTTTTTCAGGCTGCTCTAAAAACTTAACCTCCTTTTTAGCCAGACGGATTTAACATCAGGGTGATAGTATACACATCCCAGACTTTCACTGGTTAAAATCAGACTCTTTTGATATAGGACTTTACAATTAAAGGCTTAAATTTCCACTTAAAGCTATATTTCAACTCTGTTTCAGGCTGCTAATTAAAGCCATACTGTAACCCGTTTTCAGGCAGCTTTAGAAACGAAAGCTCCTGTTTAGCCAGACTCATTTCACCTCAGGTTGATAGTATACATATCCCAGATTGCCACTGGGTACTATCAGACTATTCTGATATAGGATTTTAAAATTAAAGGATTAAATGTTCACTTAAAGCGATATTTCAACTCTTTTTTCCGGATGCTAATTAAGGCCATACTGTAACTCTTTTTCAGGCTGCTCTAAAAACGAAATCTCCTGTTTAGCCAGACTTATTTCACCTCAAGGTGATAGTGTACACATCCCAGACTGTCATTGGGTATTATCAGACTATTCTGATATAGGATTTTAAAATTAAAGGCTTAAATGTCAACTTAAAGCTATATTTCAACTCTGTTTCATGCTGCTAATTAAGGCCATACTGTAACTCTTTTTCAGGCTGCTCTAGGAACGAAACATCATGGTTAGCCAGACTCATTTCACCTCAGGTTGATAGTATACACATCCCAGACTTTCACTGGGTAAAATCAGACTATTCTGATATAGGACTTTAAAATTAAAGGCTTAAATTTCCTCTTAAAGCTATATTTCAACTCTGTTTCAGGCTGCTAATTAAAGCCATACTGTAACTCTTTTTCAGGCTGCTCAAAAAACAAAACCTCATGTTTAGCCACACTCATTTCACATCACGGTGATAGTATACACATCCCAGACTGTCACTGGGTATTATCAGACTATTCTGATGTAGGATTTTAAAATGAAAGGCTTAAATGTCCACTTAAAGCTATATTTCATCTCTGTTTCAGGCTGCTAATTAAAGCCATACTGTAACTCTTTTTCAGGCTGCTCAAAAAACGAAACCTCATGTTTAGCCAGACTCATTTCACATCACGGTGATAGTATACACATCCCAGACTGTCACTGGGTATTATCAGACTATTCTGATGTAGGATTTTAAAATGAAAGGCTTAAATGTCCACTTAAAGCTATATTTCAACTCTGTTTCAGGCTGCTAATTAAAGCCATACTGTAACTCTTTTTCAGGCTGCTTTAGAAACGAAACTTCCTGTTTAGCCAGACTCATTTCACCTCAGGTTGATAGTGTACACATCCCAGACTGTCACTGGGTATTATCAGACTATTCTGATGTAGGATTTAAAAATTAAAGGCTTTAATGTCCACTTAAAGCTATATTTCAACTATGTTTCATGCTGCGAATTAAGGCCATACTGTAACTCTTTTTCAGGCTGCTCTAGGAACGAAACCTCATGGTTAGCCAGACTCATTTCACCTCAGGTTGATAGTATACACATCCCAGATTGTCACTGGGTAAAATCAGACTATTCTGATATAGGATTTTAAAATTAAAGGCTTAAATGTCCTCTTAAAGCTATATTTCAACTGTTTCATGCTGCTAATTAAGGCCATACTGTAACTCTTTTTCAGGCTGCTCTAAAAACGACACCTGCCGTTTAGCCAGACTCATTTCACCTCTGGGTGATAGTATACACATCCCAGACTGCCACTGGGTAATATCAGACTATTCTGATATAGGATTTTAAAATTAAAGGCTTAAATGTCCTCTTAAAGCTATATTTCTACTCTGTTTCAGGCTGCTAATTAAAGCCATACTGTAACTCTTTTTCAGGCTGCTTTAGAAACGAAACCTCCTGTTTAGCCAGACTCATTTCACCTCAGGGTGATAGTGTACACATCCCAGACTGTCACTGGGTATTATCAGACTATTCTGATGTAGGATTTAAAAATTAAAGGCTTAAATGTCCACTTAAAGCGAAATTTCAACTCTTTTTCTGGATGCTAATTGAGGCCATACTTTAACTCTTTTTCAGGTTGCTCTAAAAACTTAACCTCCTTTTTAGCCAGACTGATTTCACATCAGGGTGATAGTATACACATCCCAGACTTTCACTGGGTAAAATCAGACTATTCTGATATAGGACTTTACAATTAAAGGCTTAAATTACCACTTAAAGCTATATTTCAACTCTGTTTCAGGCTGCTAATTAAAGCCATACTGTAACCCGTTTTCAGGCTGCTTTAGAAACGAAACCTCCTGTTTAGCCAGACTCATTTCACCTCAGGTTGATAGTATACACAACCCAGACTCTCACTGGTTAATATCAGACTATTCTGATATAGGATTTTAAAATTAAAGGCATGAGTGTCAACTTAAAGCTATATTTCAAATCTGTTTCAGGGTGCTAATTAAAGCCATACTGTAACTCTTTTTCAGGCTGCTTTAGAAACGAAAGCTCCTGTTTAGCCAGACTCATTTCACCTCAGGTTGATAGTATACATATCCCAGATTGCCACTGGGTAATATCAGAATATTCTGATTTAGGATTTTAAAATTAAAGGCTTAAATGTCCTCTTAAAGCTATATTTCAACTGTTTCATGCTGCTAATTAAGGCCATACTGTAACTCTTTTTCAGGCTGCTCTAAAAACGACACCTGCCGTTTAGCCAGACTCATTTCACCTCTGGGTGATAGTATACACATCCCAGACTGCCACTGGGTAATATCAGACTATTCTGATATAGGATTTTAAAATTAAAGGCTTACATGTCCACTTAAAGCTATATTTCAACTCTGTTTCAGGCTGCTAATTAAAGCTATACTGTAACTCTTTTTCAGGCTGCTCTAAAAACGAAATCTCCTGTTTAGCCAGACTCATTTCACCTCAGGGTGATAGTATACACATTCCAGACTATCACTGGGTATTATCAGACAATATTATTGGATTTTAAAATGAAAGGCTTCAATGTCCCCTTAAAGCTATATTTCAACTCTGTTTCAGGGTTCTAATTAAAGCCATACTGTAACTCGTTTTCAGGCTGCTTTAGAAACGAAACCTCCTGTTTAGCCAGACTCATTTCAACTCAGGGTGATAGTATACATATCCCAGACTGCCACTGGGTAATATCAGACTATTCTGATTCAGGATTTTCAAATGAAAGGCTTAAATGTACACTTAAAGCTATATTTCAACTCTGTTTCAGGCTGCTAATTAAAGCTTTACTGTAATTCTTGTTCAGGCTGCTCTAAAAACGAAACCTCCTGTTTAGCCAGACTCATTTCACCTCAGGTTGATAGTATACACAACCCAGACTCTCACTGGTTAATATCAGACTATTCTGATATAGGATTTTAAAATTAAAGGCATAAGTGTCAACTTAAAGCGAAATTTCAACTCTGTTTCAGGCTGCTAATTAAAGCCATACTGTAACTATTTTTCATGCTGCTTTAAAAACGAAACCTCCTGTTTAGCCAGACTCATTTCAACTCAGGGTGATAGTATACACATCCCAGACTGCCACTGGGTAATATCAGACTATTCTGATTCAGGATTTTCAAATGAAAGGCTTAAATGTACACTTAAAGCTATATTTCAACTCTGTTTCAGGCTGCTAATTAAAGCTTTACTGTAATTCTTGTTCAGGCTGCTCTAAAAACGAAACCTCCTGTTTAGCCAGACTCATTTCACCTCAGGGTGATAGTATACACATTCCAGACTGTCAATGCGTAATATTAGACTATTCCGATACAGGTCTTTAAAATTAAAGGCTTAAATGTCTACTTAAAGCTATATTTCAACTCTTTCATGCTGCTCATGAAGGCCAAACTGTAACTCTTTTCCAGGCTGCTCTAAAAATGAAACCTCCTGTTTAGCCAGACTCCTTTCAAATTAGGATGATACTATACACATTCCAGACTGTCACTGGGTAATATCAGACTATTCCGATATAGGACTTTAAAAATAAAGGCTTAAATGTCTACTTAAAGCTATATTTCAACTCTGTTTCATGCTGCGAATTAAGGCCATACTGTAACTCTTTTTCAGGCTGCTCTAGGAACGAAACCTCATGGTTAGCCAGACTCATTTCACCTCAGGTTGATAGTGTACACATCCCAGACTGTCACTGGGTATTATCAGACTATTCTGATGTAGGATTTTAAAATTAAAGGCTTAAATGTCAACTTAAAGCTATATTTCAACTCTGTTTCATGCTGCTAATTAAGGCCATACTGTAACTCTTTTTCAGGTTGCTCTAAAAACTTAACCTCCTTTTTAGCCAGACTGATTTCACATCAGGGTGATAGTATACACATCCCAGACTTTCACTGGGTAAAATCAGACTATTCTGATATAGGACTTTACAATTAAAGGCTTAAATTACCACTTAAAGCTATATTTCAACTCTGTTTCAGGCTGCTAATTAAAGCCATACTGTAACCCGTTTTCAGGCTGCTTTAGAAACGAAACCTCCTGTTTAGCCAGACTCATTTCACCTCAGGTTGATAGTATACACAACCCAGACTCTCACTGGTTAATATCAGACTATTCTGATTTAGGATTTTAAAATTAAAGGCTTAAATGTCCTCTTAAAGCTATATTTCAACTGTTTCATGCTGCTAATTAAGGCCATACTGTAACTCTTTTTCAGGCTGCTCTAAAAACGACACCTGCCGTTTAGCCAGACTCATTTCACCTCTGGGTGATAGTATACACATCCCAGACTGCCACTAGGTAATATCAGACTATTCTGATATAGGATTTTAAAATTAAAGGCTTACATGTCCACTTAAAGCTATATTTCAACTCTGTTTCAGGCTGCTAATTAAAGCTATACTGTAACTCTTTTTCAGGCTGCTGTAAAAACGAAACCTCCTGTTTAGCCAGACTCATTTCACCTCAGGGTGATAGTATACACATTCCAGACTATCACTGGATATTATCAGACAATATTATTGGATTTTAAAATGAAAGGCTTCAATGTCCCCTTAAAGCTATATTTCAACTCTGTTTCAGGCTGCTAATTAAAGCTTTACTGTAATTCTTGTTCATGCTGCTCTAAAAACGAAACCTCCTGTTTAGCCAGACTCATTTCACCTCAGGTTGATAGTATACACAACCCAGACTCTCACTGGTTAATATCAGACTATTCTGATATAGGATTTTAAAATTAAAGGCATAAGTGTCAACTTAAAGCGAAATTTCAACTCTGTTTCAGGCTGCTAATTAAAGCCATACTGTAACTCTTTTTCATGCTGCTTTAAAAACGAAACCTCCTGTTTAGCCAGACTCATTTCAACTCAGGGTGATAGTATACACATCCCAGTCTGCCACTGGGTAATATCAGACTATTCTGATTCAGGATTTTCAAATGAAAGGCTTAAATGTACACTTAAAGCTATATTTCAACTCTGTTTCAGGCTGCTAATTAAAGCTTTACTGTAATTCTTGTTCAGGCTGCTCTAAAAACGAAACCTCCTGTTTAGCCAGACTCATTTCACCTCAGGGTGATAGTATACACATTCCAGACTGTCAATGCGTAATATCAGACTATTCCGATACAGGACTTTAAAATTAAAGGCTTAAATGTCTACTTAAAGCTATATTTCAACTCTTTCATGCTGCTAATTAAGGCCATACTGTAACTCTTTTTCAGGCTGCTCTAGGAACGAAACCTCATGGTTAGCCAGACTCATTTCACCTCAGGTTGATAGTATACACATCCCAGACTGTCACTGGGTAAAATCAGACTATTCTGATATAGGATTTTAAAATTAAAGGCTTAAATGTCCACTTAAAGCGAAATTTCAACTTTTTTTCAGGATGCTAATTGAGGTCATACTGTAACTCTTTTTCAGGCTGCTCTAAAAACTTAATCTCCTTTTTAGCCAGATTGATTTCACATCAGGGTGATAGTATACACATCCCAGACTGCCACTGGGTAATATCAGACTATTCTGATATAGGACTTTAAAATTAAAGGCTTAAATTTCCTCTTAAAGCTATATTTCAACTCTGTTTCAGGCTGCTAATTAAAGCCATACTGTAACTCTTTTTCAGGCTGCTCAAAAAACGAAACCTCATGTTTAGCCAGACTCATTTCAACTCAGGGTGATAGTATACACATCCCAGACTGCCACTGGGTAATATCAGACTATTCTGATGTAGGATTTTAAAATTAAAGGCTTAAATGTCCTCTTAAAGCTATATTTCAACTCTGTTTCAGGCTGCTAATTAAAGCCATACTGTAACTCTTTTTCAGGCTGCTTTAGAAACGAAACTTCCTGTTTAGCCAGACTCATTTCACGTCAGGTTGATAGTGTACACATCCCAGACTGTCACTGGGTATTATCAGACTATTCTGATGTAGGATTTAAAAATTAAAGGCTTTAATGTCCACTTAAAGCTTCATTTCAACTCTGTTTCATGCTGCTCATGAAGGCCAAACTGTAACTCTTTTCCAGGCTGCTCTAAAAATGAAACCTCCTGTTTAGCCAGACTCCTTTCAAATTAGGATGATACTATACACATTCTAGACTGTCACTGGGTAATATCAGACTATTCCGATATAGGACTTTAAAAATAAAGGCTTAAATGTCTACTTAAAGCTATATTTCAACTCTGTTTCATGATGCGAATTAAGGCCATACTGTAACTCTTTTTCAGGCTGCTCTAGGAACGAAACCTCATGGTTAGCCAGACTCATTTCACCTCAGGTTGATAGTGTACACATGCCAGACTGTCACTGGGTATTATCAGACTATTCTGATGTAGGATTTTAAAATTAAAGGCTTAAATGTCAACTTAAAGCTATATTTCAACTCTGTTTCATTCTGCTAATTAAGGCCATACTGTAACTCTTTTTCAGGCTGCTCTAGGAACGAAACATCATGGTTAGCCAGACTCATTTCACCTCAGGTTGATAGTATACACATCCCAGACTGTCACTGGGTAAAATCAGACTATTCTGATATAGGATTTTAAAATTAAAGGCTTAAATGTCCACTTAAAGCGGAATTTCAACTTTTTTTCAGGATGCTAATTGAGGTCATACTGTAACTCTTTTTCAGGCTGCTCTAAAAACTTAATCTCCTTTTTAGCCAGATTGATTTCACATCAGGGTGATAGTATACACATCCCATACTTTCACTGGGTAAAATCAGACTATTCTGATATAGGACTTTAAAATTAAAGGCTTAAATTTCCTCTTAAAGCTATATTTCAACTCTGTTTCAGGCTGCTAATTAAAGCCATACTGTAACTCTTTTTCAGGCTGCTCTAAAAATGAAACCTCCTGTTTAGCCAGACTACTTTCAAATTAGGATGATACTATACACATTCTAGACTGTCACTGGGTAATATCAGACTATTCCGATATAGGACTTTAAAAATAAAGGCTTAAATGTCTACTTAAAGCTATATTTCAACTCTGTTTCATGCTGCGAATTAAGGCCATACTGTAACTCTTTTTCAGGCTGCTCTAGGAACGAAACCTCATGGTTAGCCAGACTCATTTCACCTCAGGTTGATAGTGTACACATCCCAGACTGTCACTGGGTATTATCAGACTATTCTGATGTAGGATTTTAAAATTAAAGGCTTAAATGTCAACTTAAAGCTATATTTCAACTCTGTTTCATGCTGCTAATTAAGGCCATACTGTAACTCTTTTTCAGGCTGCTCTAGGAACGAAACATCATGGTTAGCCAGACTCATTTCACCTCAGGTTGATAGTATACACATCCCAGACTTTCACTGGGTAAAATCAGACTATTCTGATATAGGACTTTAAAATTAAAGGCTTACATTTCCTCTTAAAGCTATATTTCAACTCTGTTTCAGGCTGCTAATTAAAGCCATACTGTAACTCTTTTTCAGGCTGCTCAAAAAACGAAACCTCATGTTTAGCCAGACTCATTTCACATCACGGTGATAGTATACACATCCCAGACTGTCACTGGGTATTATCAGACTATTCTGATGTAGGATTTTAAAATGAAAGGCTTAAATGTCCACTTAAAGCTATATTTCAACTCTGTTTCAGGCTGCTAATTAAAGCCATACTGTAACTCTTTTTCAGGCTGCTTTAGAAACGAAACTTCCTGTTTAGCCAGACTCATTTCACCTCAGGTTGATAGTGTACACATCCCAGACTGTCACTGGGTAAAATAAGACTATTCTGATGTAGGATTTTAAAATTAAAGGCTTAAATGTCCTCTTAAAGCTATATTTCTACTCTGTTTCAGGCTGCTAATTAAAGCCATACTGTAACTCTTTTTCAGGCTGCTTTAGAAACGAAACCTCCTGTTTAGCCAGACTCATTTCACCTCAGGTTGATAGTGTACACATCCCAGACTGTCACTGGGTATTATCAGACTATTCTGATGTAGGATTTAAAAATTAAAGGCTTAAATGTCCACTTAAAGTGAAATTTCAACTATTTTTCTGGATGCTAATTGAGACCATACTGTAACTCTTTTTCAGGTTGCTCTAAAAACTTAACCTCCTTTTTAGCCAGATTGATTTCACATCAGGGTGATAGTATACACATCCCAGACTTTCACTGGGTAAAATCAGACTATTCTGATATAGGACTTTACAATTAAAGGCTTAAATTACCACTTAAAGCTATATTTCAACTCTGTTTCAGGCTGCTAATTAAAGCCATACTGTAACCCGTTTTCAGGCTGCTTTAGAAACGAAACCTCCTGTTTAGCCAGACTCATTTCACCTCAGGTTGATAGTATACACAACCCAGACTCTCACTGGTTAATATCAGACTATTCTGATATAGGATTTTAAAATTAAAGGCATGAGTGTCAACTTAAAGCTATATTTCAAATCTGTTTCAGGCTGCTAATTAAAGCCATACTGTAACTCTTTTTCAGGCTGCTTTAGAAACGAAAGCTCCTGTTTAGCCAGACTCATTTCACCTCAGGTTGATAGTATACATATCCCAGATTGCCACTGGGTAATATCAGAATATTCTGATTTAGGATTTTAAAATTAAAGGCTTAAATGTCCTCTTAAAGCTATATTTCAACTGTTTCATGCTGCTAATTAAGGCCATACTGTAACTCTTTTTCAGGCTGCTCTAAAAACGACACCTGCCGTTTAGCCAGACTCATTTCACCTCTGGGTGATAGTATACACATCCCAGACTGCCACTGGGTAATATCAGACTATTCTGATATAGGATTTTAAAATTAATGGCTTACATGTCCACCTAAAGCTATATTTCAACTCTGTTTCAGGCTGCTAATTAAAGCTATACTGTAACTCTTTTTCAGGCTGCTCTAAAAACGAAACCTCCTGTTTAGCCAGACTCATTTCACCTCAGGGTGATAGTATACACATTCCAGACTATCACTGGGTATTATCAGACAATATTATTGGATTTTAAAATGAAAGGCTTCAATGTCCCCTTAAAGCTATATTTCAACTCTGTTTCAGGGTTCTAATTAAAGCCATACTGTAACTCGTTTTCAGGCTGCTTTAGAAACGAAACCTCCTGTTTAGCCAGACTCTTTTCCCCTCAGGTTGATAGTATACACATCCCAGACTGTCACTGGGTAAAATAAGACTATTCTGATGTAGGATTTTAAAATTAAAGGCTTAAATGTCAACTTAAAGCGAAATTTCAACTCTGTTTCAGGCTGCTAATTAAACCCATACTGTAACTCTTTTTCATGCTGCTTTAAAAACGAAACCTCCAGTTTAGCCAGACTCATTTCAACTCAGGGTGATAGTATACACATCCCAGACTGCCACTGGGTAATATCAGACTATTCTGATTCAGGATTTTCAAATGAAAGGCTTAAATGTACACTTAAAGCTATATTTCAACTCTGTTTCAGGCTGATAATTAAAGCTTTACTGTAATTCTTGTTCAGGCTGCTCTAAAAACGAAACCTCCTGTTTAGCCAGACTCATTTCACATCAGGGTGATAGTATACACATCCCAGACTGTCACTGGGTAATATCAGACTATTCTGATATAGGATTTTAAAATTAAGGGCTTAAATGTTCACTTAAAGCGATATTTCAACTCTTTTTCAGGATGCTAATTAAGGCCATACTGTAACTCTTTTTCAGGCTGCTCTAAAAACGAAATCTCCTGTTTAGCCAGACTCATTTCACCTCAGGGTGATAGTGTACACATCCCAGACTGTAACTGGGTATTATCAGACTATTCTGATGTAGGATTTTAAAATTAAAGGCTTAAATGTCAACTTAAAGCTATATTTCAACTCTTTCATGCTGCTAATTAAGGCCATACTGTAACTCTTTTTCAGGCTGCTCTAGGAACGAAACCTCATGGTTAGCCAGACTCATTTCACCTCAGGTTGATAGTATACACATCCCAGACTGTCACTGGGTAAAATCAGACTATTCTGATATAGGATTTTAAAATTAAAGGCTTAAATGTCCACTTAAAGCGAAATTTCAACTTTTTTTCAGGATGCTAATTGAGGTCATACTGTAACTCTTTTTCAGGCTGCTCTAAAAACTTAATCTCCTTTTTAGCCAGATTGATTTCACATCAGGGTGATAGTATACACATCCCATACTTTCACTGGGTAAAATCAGACTATTCTGATATAGGACTTTAAAATTAAAGGCTTAAATTTCCTCTTAAAGCTATATTTCAACTCCGTTTCAGGCTGCTAATTAAAACCATACTGTAACTCTTTTTCAGGCTGCTTTAGAAACGAAACTTCCTGTTTAGCCAGACTCATTTCACCTCAGGTTGATAGTGTACACATCCCAGACTGTCACTGGGTATTATCAGACTATTCTGATGTAGGATTTAAAAATTAAAGGCTTTAATGTCCACTTAAAGCTTCATTTCAACTCTGTTTCATGCTGCTCATGAAGGCCAAACTGTAACTCTTTTCCAGGCTGCTCTAAAAATGAAACCTCCTGTTTAGCCAGACTCCTTTCAAATTAGGATGATACTATACACATTCCAGACTGTCACTGGGTAATATCAGACTATTCCGATATAGGACTTTAAAAATAAAGGCTTAAATGTCTACTTAAAGCTATATTTCAACTCTGTTTCATGCTGCGAATTAAGGCCATACTGTAACTCTTTTTCAGGCTGCTCTAGGAACGAAACCTCATGGTTAGCCAGACTCATTTCACCTCAGGTTGATAGTATACACAACCTAGACTCTCACTGGTTAATATCAGACTATTCTGATATAGGATTTTAAAATTAAAGGCATAAGTGTCAACTTAAAGCGAAATTTCAACTCTGTTTCAGGCTGCTAATTAAAGCCATACTGTAACTCTTTTTCATGCTGCTTTAAAAACGAAACCTCCTGTTTAGCCAGACTCATTTCAACTCAGGGTGATAGTATACACATCCCAGACTGCCACTGGGTAATATCAGACTATTCTGATTCAGGATTTTCAAATGAAAGGCTTAAATGTACACTTAAAGCTATATTTCAACTCTGTTTCAGGCTGCTAATTAAAGCTTTACTGTAATTCTTGTTCAGGCTGCTCTAAAAACGAAACCTCCTGTTTAGCCAGACTCATTTCACCTCAGGTTGATAGTATACACAACCCAGACTCTCACTGGTTAATATCAGACTATTCGGATATAGGATTTTAAAATTAAAGGCATAAGTGTCAACTTAAAGCGAAATTTCAACTCTGTTTCAGGCTGCTAATTAAAGCCATACTGTAACTCTTTTTCAGGCTGCTCTAAAAATGAAACCTCCTCTTTAGCCAGACTCCTTTCAAATAACTATAATACTATACACATTCCAGACTGTCACTGGGTAATATCAGACTATTCCGATATAGGACTTTAAAATTAAAGGCTTAAATGTCTACTTAAAGCTATATTTCAACTCTGTTTCAGGCTGCTAATTAAAGCCATTCTGTAACTCATTTTCAGGCTGCTTTAGAAACGAAACTTCCTGTTTAGCCAGACTCATTTCACCTCAGGTTGATAGTGTACACATCCCAGACTGTCACTGGGTAAAATCAGACTATTCTGATATAGGATTTTAAAATTAAAGGCTTAAATGTCCACTTAAAGCGAAATTTCAACTTTTTTTCAGGATGCTAATTGAGGTCATACTGTAACTCTTTTTCAGGCTGCTCTAAAAACTTAATCTCCTTTTTAGCCAGATTGATTTCACATCAGGGTGATAGTATACACATCCCATACTTTCACTGGGTAAAATCAGACTATTCTGATATAGGACTTTAAAATTAAAGGCTTAAATTTCCTCTTAAAGCTATATTTCAACTCCGTTTCAGGCTGCTAATTAAAACCATACTGTAACTCTTTTTCAGGCTGCTTTAGAAACGAAACTTCCTGTTTAGCCAGACTCATTTCACCTCAGGTTGATAGTGTACACATCCCAGACTGTCACTGGGTATTATCAGACTATTCTGATGTAGGATTTAAAAATTAAAGGCTTTAATGTCCACTTAAAGCTTCATTTCAACTCTGTTTCATGCTGCTCATGAAGGCCAAACTGTAACTCTTTTCCAGGCTGCTCTAAAAATGAAACCTCCTGTTTAGCCAGACTCCTTTCAAATTAGGATGATACTATACACATTCCAGACTGTCACTGGGTAATATCAGACTATTCCGATATAGGACTTTAAAAATAAAGGCTTAAATGTCTACTTAAAGCTATATTTCAACTCTGTTTCATGCTGCGAATTAAGGCCATACTGTAACTCTTTTTCAGGCTGCTCTAGGAACGAAACCTCATGGTTAGCCAGACTCATTTCACCTCAGGTTGATAGTATACACAACCTAGACTCTCACTGGTTAATATCAGACTATTCTGATATAGGATTTTAAAATTAAAGGCATAAGTGTCAACTTAAAGCGAAATTTCAACTCTGTTTCAGGCTGCTAATTAAAGCCATACTGTAACTCTTTTTCATGCTGCTTTAAAAACGAAACCTCCTGTTTAGCCAGACTCATTTCAACTCAGGGTGATAGTATACACATCCCAGACTGCCACTGGGTAATATCAGACTATTCTGATTCAGGATTTTCAAATGAAAGGCTTAAATGTACACTTAAAGCTATATTTCAACTCTGTTTCAGGCTGCTAATTAAAGCTTTACTGTAATTCTTGTTCAGGCTGCTCTAAAAACGAAACCTCCTGTTTAGCCAGACTCATTTCACCTCAGGTTGATAGTATACACAACCCAGACTCTCACTGGTTAATATCAGACTATTCGGATATAGGATTTTAAAATTAAAGGCATAAGTGTCAACTTAAAGCGAAATTTCAACTCTGTTTCAGGCTGCTAATTAAAGCCATACTGTAACTCTTTTTCAGGCTGCTCTAAAAATGAAACCTCCTCTTTAGCCAGACTCCTTTCAAATAACTATAATACTATACACATTCCAGACTGTCACTGGGTAATATCAGACTATTCCGATATAGGACTTTAAAATTAAAGGCTTAAATGTCTACTTAAAGCTATATTTCAACTCTGTTTCAGGCTGCTAATTAAAGCCATTCTGTAACTCATTTTCAGGCTGCTTTAGAAACGAAACTTCCTGTTTAGCCAGACTCATTTCACCTCAGGTTGATAGTGTACACATGCCAGACTGTCACTGGGTATTATCAGACTATTCTGATGTAGGATTTAAAAATTAAAGGCTTTAATGTCCACTTAAAGCTTCATTTCAACTCTGTTTCATGCTGCTCATGAAGGCCAAACTGTAACTCTTTTCCAGGCTGCTCTAAAAATGAAACCTCCTGTTTAGCCAGACTCCTTTCAAATTAGGATGATACTATACACATTCCAGACTGTCACTGGGTAATATCAGACTATTCCGATATAGGACTTTAAAAATAAAGGCTTAAATGTCTCCTTAAAGCTATATTTCAACTCTGTTTCATGCTGCGAATTAAGGCCGTACTGTAACTCTTTTTCAGGCTGCTCTAGGAACGAAACCTCATGGTTAGCCAGACTCATTTCACCTCAGGTTGATAGTATACACAACCCAGACTCTCACTGGTTAATATCAGACTATTCTGATATAGGATTTTAAAATTAAAGGCATAAGTGTCAACTTAAAGCGAAATTTCAACTCTGTTTCAGGCTGCTAATTAAAGCCATACTGTAACTCTTTTTCATGCTGCTTTAAAAACGAAACCTCCTGTTTAGCCAGACTCATTTCAACTCAGGGTGATAGTATACACATCCCAGACTGCCACTGGGTAATATCAGACTATTCTGATTCAGGATTTTCAAATGAAAGGCTTAAATGTACACTTAAAGCTATATTTCAACTCTGTTTCAGGCTGCTAATTAAAGCTTTACTGTAATTCTTGTTCAGGCTGCTCTAAAAACGAAACCTCCTGTTTAGCCAGACTCATTTCACCTCAGGTTGATAGTATACACAACCCAGACTCTCACTGGTTAATATCAGACTATTCGGATATAGGATTTTAAAATTAAAGGCATAAGTGTCAACTTAAAGCGAAATTTCAACTCTGTTTCAGGCTGCTAATTAAAGCCATACTGTAACTCTTTTTCAGGCTGCTCTAAAAATGAAACCTCCTCTTTAGCCAGACTCCTTTCAAATAACTATAATACTATACACATTCCAGACTGTCACTGGGTAATATCAGACTATTCCGATATAGGACTTTAAAATTAAAGGCTTAAATGTCTACTTAAAGCTATATTTCAACTCTGTTTCAGGCTGCTAATTAAAGCCATTCTGTAACTCATTTTCAGGCTGCTTTAGAAACGAAACTTCCTGTTTAGCCAGACTCATTTCACCTCAGGTTGATAGTGTACACATGCCAGACTGTCACTGGGTATTATCAGACTATTCTGATGTAGGATTTAAAAATTAAAGGCTTTAATGTCCACTTAAAGCTTCATTTCAACTCTGTTTCATGCTGCTCATGAAGGCCAAACTGTAACTCTTTTCCAGGCTGCTCTAAAAATGAAACCTCCTGTTTAGCCAGACTCCTTTCAAATTAGGATGATACTATACACATTCCAGACTGTCACTGGGTAATATCAGACTATTCCGATATAGGACTTTAAAAATAAAGGCTTAAATGTCTACTTAAAGCTATATTTCAACTCTGTTTCATGCTGCGAATTAAGGCCGTACTGTAACTCTTTTTCAGGCTGCTCTAGGAACGAAACCTCATGGTTAGCCAGACTCATTTCACCTCAGGTTGATAGTATACACAACCCAGACTCTCACTGGTTAATATCAGACTATTCTGATATAGGATTTTAAAATTAAAGGCATAAGTGTCAACTTAAAGCGAAATTTCAACTCTGTTTCAGGCTGCTAATTAAAGCCATACTGTAACTCTTTTTCATGCTGCTTTAAAAACGAAACCTCCTGTTTAGCCAGACTCATTTCAACTCAGGGTGATAGTATACACATCCCAGACTGCCACTGGGTAATATCAGACTATTCTGATTCAGGATTTTCAAATGAAAGGCTTAAATGTACACTTAAAGCTATATTTCAACTCTGTTTCAGGCTGCTAATTAAAGCTTTACTGTAATTCTTGTTCAGGCTGCTCTAAAAACGAAACCTCCTGTTTAGCCAGACTCATTTCACCTCAGGTTGATAGTATACACAACCCAGACTCTCACTGGTTAATATCAGACTATTCGGATATAGGATTTTAAAATTAAAGGCATAAGTGTCAACTTAAAGCGAAATTTCAACTCTGTTTCAGGCTGCTAATTAAAGCCATACTGTAACTCTTTTTCAGGCTGCTCTAAAAATGAAACCTCCTCTTTAGCCAGACTCCTTTCAAATAACTATAATACTATACACATTCCAGACTGTCACTGGGTAATATCAGACTATTCCGATATAGGACTTTAAAATTAAAGGCTTAAATGTCTACTTAAAGCTATATTTCAACTCTGTTTCAGGCTGCTAATTAAAGCAATTCTGTAACTCATTTTCAGGCTGCTTTAGAAACGAAACTTCCTGTTTAGCCAGACTCATTTCACCTCAGGTTGATAGTGTACACATGCCAGACTGTCACTGGGTATTATCAGACTATTCTGATGTAGGATTTAAAAATTAAAGGCTTGAATGTCCACTTAAAGCTATATTTCAACTCTGTTTCAGGCTGCTAATTAAAGCCATACTGTAACCCGTTTTCAGGCTGCTTTAGAAACGAAACCTCCTGTTTAGCCAGACTCATTTCACCTCAGGTTGATAGTATACACAACCCAGACTCTCACTGGTTAATATCAGACTATTCTGATATAGGATTTTAAAATTAAAGGCTTAAATGTCCTCTTAAAGCTATATTTCAACTGTTTCATGCTGCTAATTAAGGCCATACTGTAACTCTTTTTCAGGCTGCTCTAAAAACGACACCTGCCGTTTAGCCAGACTCATTTCACCTCTGGGTGATAGTATACACATCCCAGACTGCCACTGGGTAATATCAGACTATTCTGATATAGGATTTTAAAATTAATGGCTTACATGTCCACCTAAAGCTATATTTCAACTCTGTTTCAGGCTGCTAATTAAAGCTATACTGTAACTCTTTTTCAGGCTGCTCTAAAAACGAAACCTCCTGTTTAGCCAGACTCATTTCACCTCAGGGTGATAGTATACACATTCCAGACTATCACTGGGTATTATCAGACAATATTATTGGATTTTAAAATGAAAGGCTTCAATGTCCCCTTAAAGCTATATTTCAACTCTGTTTCAGGGTTCTAATTAAAGCCATACTGTAACTCGTTTTCAGGCTGCTTTAGAAACGAAACCTCCTGTTTAGCCAGACTCATTTCCCCTCAGGTTGATAGTATACACATCCCAGACTGTCACTGGGTAAAATAAGACTATTCTGATGTAGGATTTTAAAATTAAAGGCTTAAATGTCAACTTAAAGCGAAATTTCAACTCTGTTTCAGGCTGCTAATTAAACCCATACTGTAACTCTTTTTCATGCTGCTTTAAAAACGAAACCTCCAGTTTAGCCAGACTCATTTCAACTCAGGGTGATAGTATACACATCCCAGACTGCCACTGGGTAATATCAGACTATTCTGATTCAGGATTTTCAAATGAAAGGCTTAAATGTACACTTAAAGCGAAATTTCAACTTTTTTTCAGGATGCTAATTGAGGTCATACTGTAACTCTTTTTCAGGCTGCTCTAAAAACTTAATCTCCTTTTTAGCCAGATTGATTTCACATCAGGGTGATAGTATACACATCCCATACTTTCACTGGGTAAAATCAGACTATTCTGATATAGGACTTTAAAATTAAAGGCTTAAATGTCTTCTTAAAGCTATATTTCAACTCTGTTTCATGCTGCGAATTAAGGCCATACTGTAACTCTTTTTCAGGCTGCTCTAGGAACGAAACCTCATGGTTAGCCAGACTCCTTTCACCTCAGGTTGATAGTGTACACATCCCAGACTGTCACTGGGTATTATCAGACTATTCTGATGTAGGATTTAAAAATTAAAGGCTTTAATGTCCACTTAAAGCTTTACTTCAACTCTGTTTCATGCTGCTCATGAAGGCCATACTGTAACTCTTTTTCAGGCTGCTCTAAAAATGAAACCTCCTCTTTAGCCAGACTCCTTTCAAATCACTATGATACTATACACATTCCAGACTGTCACTGGGTAATATCAGACTATTCTGATATAGGACTTTAAAATTAAAGGCTTAAATGTCTACTTAAAGCTATATTTCAACTCTGTTTCAGGCTGCTAATTAAAGCCATACTGTAACTCATTTTCAGGCTGCTCTAAAAACGAAACCTCCTGTTTAGCCAGACTCATTTCACCTCAGGTTGATAGTATACACAACCCAGACTCTCACTGGTTAATATCAGACTATTTAGATTCAGGATTTTCAAATGAAAGGCTTAAATGTACACTTAAAGCTATATTTCAACTCTGTTTCAGGCTGCTAATTAAAGCTTTACTGTAATTCTTGTTCAGGCTGCTCTAAAAACGAAACCTCCTGTTTAGCCAGACTCATTTCACCTCAGGTTGATAGTATACACAACCCAGACTCTCACTGGTTAATATCAGACTATTTGGATATAGGATTTTAAAATTAAAGGCATAAGTGTCAACTTAAAGCGAAATTTCAACTCTGTTTCAGGCTGCTAATTAAAGCCATACTGTAACTCTTTTTCATGCTGCTTTAAAAACGAAACCTCCTGTTTAGCCAGACTCATTTCAACTCAGGGTGATAGTATACACATCTCAGACTGCCACTGGGTAATATCAGACTATTCTGATTCAGGATTTTCAAATGAAAGGCTTAAATGTACACTTAAAGCTATATTTCAACTCTGTTTCAGGCTGCTAATTAAAGCTTTACTGTAATTATTGTTCAGGCTGCTCTAAAAACGAAACCTCCTGTTTAGCCAGACTAATTTCACCTCAGGGTGATAGTGTACACATCCCAGACTGTAACTGGGTATTATCAGACTATTCTGATGTAGGATTTTAAAATTAAAGGCTTAAATGTCAACTTAAAGCTATATTTCAACTCTTTCATGCTGCTAATTAAGGCCATACTGTAACTCTTTTTCAGGCTGCTCTAGGAACGAAACCTCATGGTTAGCCAGAATCATTTCACCTCAGGTTGATAATATACACATCCCAGACTGTCACTGGGTAAAATCAGACTATTCTGATATAGGATTTTAAAATTAAAGGCTTAAATGTCCACTTAAAGCGAAATTTCAACTTTTTTTCAGGATGCTAATTGAGGTCATACTGTAACTCTTTTCCAGGCTGCTCTAAAAACTTAATCTCCTTTTTAGCCAGATAGATTTCACATCAGGGTGATAGTATACACATCCCATACTTTCACTGGGTAAAATCAGACTATTCTGATATAGGACTTTAAAATTAAAGGCTTAAATTTCCACTTAAAGCTATATTTCAACTCTGTTTCAGGCTGCTAATTAAAGCCATACTGTAACCCGTTTTCAGGCTGCTTTAGAAACGAAAGCTCCTGTTTAGCCAGACTCATTTCACCTCAGGTTGATAGTATACATATCCCAGATTGCCACTGGGTAATATCAGACTATTCTGATATAGGATTTTAAAATTAAAGGATTAAATGTTCACTTAAAGCGATATTTCAACTCTTTTTTCCGGATGCTAATTAAGGCCATACTGTAACTCTTTTTCAGGCTGCTCTAAAAACGAAATCTCCTGTTTAGCCAGACGTATTTCACCTCAAGGTGTTAGTGTACACATCCCAGACTGTCATTGGGTATTATCAGACTATTCTGATATAGGATTTTAAAATTAAAGGCTTAAATGTCAACTTAAAGCTATATTTCAACTCTGTTTCATGCTGCTAATTAAGGCCATACTGTAACTCTTTTTCAGGCTGCTCTAGGAACGAAACATCATGGTTAGCCAGACTCATTTCACCTCAGGTTGATAGTATACACATCCCAGACTTTCACTGGGTAAAATCAGACTATTCTGATATAGGATTTTAAAATGAAAGGCTTAAATGTCCACTTAAAGCTATATTTCAACTCTGTTTCAGGCTGCTAATTAAAGCCATACTGTAACTCTTTTTCAGGCTGCTTTATAAACGAAACTTCCTGTTTAGCCAGACTCATTTCACCTCAGGTTGATAGTATACACAACCCAGACTCTCACTGGTTAATATCAGACTATTTAGATTCAGGATTTTCAAATGAAAGGCTTAAATGTACACTTAAAGCTATATTTCAACTCTGTTTCAGGCTGCTAATTAAAGCTTTACTGTAATTCTTGTTCAGGCTGCTCTAAAAACGAAACCTCCTGTTTAGCCAGACTCATTTCACCTCAGGTTGATAGTATACACAACCCAGACTCTCACTGGTTAATATCAGACTATTTGGATATAGGATTT
This sequence comes from Zingel zingel, assembly GCA_023566125.1. Taxonomy (NCBI): domain Eukaryota; kingdom Metazoa; phylum Chordata; class Actinopteri; order Perciformes; family Percidae; genus Zingel; species Zingel zingel. The sequence goes on from JAKRKW010000026.1 coordinate 678,854, forward strand.
TAAAATTAAAGGCATAAGTGTCAACTTAAAGCGAAATTTCAACTCTGTTTCAGGCTGCTAATTAAAGCCATACTGTAACTCTTTTTCATGCTGCTTTAAAAACGAAACCTCCTGTTTAGCCAGACTCATTTCAACTCAGGGTGATAGTATACACATCTCAGACTGCCACTGGGTAATATCAGACTATTCTGATTCAGGATTTTCAAATGAAAGGCTTAAATGTACACTTAAAGCTATATTTCAACTCTGTTTCAGGCTGCTAATTAAAGCTTTACTGTAATTATTGTTCAGGCTGCTCTAAAAACGAAACCTCCTGTTTAGCCAGACTAATTTCACCTCAGGGTGATAGTGTACACATCCCAGACTGTAACTGGGTATTATCAGACTATTCTGATGTAGGATTTTAAAATTAAAGGCTTAAATGTCAACTTAAAGCTATATTTCAACTCTTTCATGCTGCTAATTAAGGCCATACTGTAACTCTTTTTCAGGCTGCTCTAGGAACGAAACCTCATGGTTAGCCAGAATCATTTCACCTCAGGTTGATAATATACACATCCCAGACTGTCACTGGGTAAAATCAGACTATTCTGATATAGGATTTTAAAATTAAAGGCTTAAATGTCCACTTAAAGCGAAATTTCAACTTTTTTTCAGGATGCTAATTGAGGTCATACTGTAACTCTTTTCCAGGCTGCTCTAAAAACTTAATCTCCTTTTTAGCCAGATAGATTTCACATCAGGGTGATAGTATACACATCCCATACTTTCACTGGGTAAAATCAGACTATTCTGATATAGGACTTTAAAATTAAAGGCTTAAATTTCCACTTAAAGCTATATTTCAACTCTGTTTCAGGCTGCTAATTAAAGCCATACTGTAACCCGTTTTCAGGCTGCTTTAGAAACGAAAGCTCCTGTTTAGCCAGACTCATTTCACCTCAGGTTGATAGTATACATATCCCAGATTGCCACTGGGTAATATCAGACTATTCTGATATAGGATTTTAAAATTAAAGGATTAAATGTTCACTTAAAGCGATATTTCAACTCTTTTTTCCGGATGCTAATTAAGGCCATACTGTAACTCTTTTTCAGGCTGCTCTAAAAACGAAATCTCCTGTTTAGCCAGACGTATTTCACCTCAAGGTGTTAGTGTACACATCCCAGACTGTCATTGGGTATTATCAGACTATTCTGATATAGGATTTTAAAATTAAAGGCTTAAATGTCAACTTAAAGCTATATTTCAACTCTGTTTCATGCTGCTAATTAAGGCCATACTGTAACTCTTTTTCAGGCTGCTCTAGGAACGAAACATCATGGTTAGCCAGACTCATTTCACCTCAGGTTGATAGTATACACATCCCAGACTTTCACTGGGTAAAATCAGACTATTCTGATATAGGATTTTAAAATGAAAGGCTTAAATGTCCACTTAAAGCTATATTTCAACTCTGTTTCAGGCTGCTAATTAAAGCCATACTGTAACTCTTTTTCAGGCTGCTTTATAAACGAAACTTCCTGTTTAGCCAGACTCATTTCACCTCAGGTTGATAGTGTACACATCCCAGACTGTCACTGGGTAAAATCAGACTATTCTGATGTAGGATTTTAAAATTAAAGGCTTAAATGTCCACTTAAATCGAAATTTCAACTCTTTTTCTGGATGCTAATTGAGGCCATACTGTAACTCTTTTTCAGGTTGCTCTAAAAACTTAACCTCCTTTTTAGCCAGACTGATTTCACATCAGGGTGATAGTATACACATCCCAGACTTTCACTGGGTAAAATCAGACTATTCTGATATAGGACTTTACAATTAAAGGCTTAAATTTCCACTTAAAGCTATATTTCAACTCTGTTTCAGGCTGCTAATTAAAGCCATACTGTAACCCGTTTTCAGGCTGCTTTAGAAACGAAACCTCCTGTTTAGCCAGACTCATTTCACCTCAGGTTGATAGTATACACAACCCAGACTCTCACTGGTTAATATCAGACTATTCTGATATAGGATTTTAAAATTAAAGGCATGAGTGTCAACTTAAAGCTATATTTCAAATCTGTTTCAGGCTGCTAATTAAAGCCATACTGTAACTCTTTTTCAGGCTGCTTTAGAAACGAAAGCTCCTGTTTAGCCAGACTCATTTCACCTCAGGTTGATAGTATACATATCCCAGATTGCCACTGGGTAATATCAGAATATTCTGATATAGGATTTTAAAATTAAAGGCTTAAATGTTCACTTAAAGTGATATTTCAACTCTTTTTCCGGATACTAATTAAGGCCATACTGTAACTCTTTTTCAGGCTGCTCTAAAAACGAAATCTCCTGTTTAGCCAGACTCATTTCACCTCAGGTTGATAGTGTACACATCCCAGACTGTCACTGGGTATTATCAGACTATTCTGATGTAGGATTTTAAAATTAAAGGCTTAAATGTCAACTTAAAGCTATATTTCAACTCTGTTTCATGCTGCTAATTAAGGCCATACTGTAACTCTTTTTCAGGCTGCTCTAGGAACGAAACATCATGGTTAGCCAGACTCATTTCAGCTCAGGTTGATAGTATACACATCCCAGACTTTCACTGTTTAAAATCAGACTATTCTGATATAGGACTTTAAAATTAAAGGCTTAAATTTCCTCTTAAAGCTATATTTCAACTCTGTTTCAGGCTGCTAATTAAAGCCATACTGTAACTCTTTTTCAGGCTGCTCAAAAAACGAAACCTCATGTTTAGCCAGACTCATTTCACATCACGGTGATAGTATACACATCCCAGACTGTCACTGGGTATTATCAGACTATTCTGATGTAGGATTTTAAAATGAAAGGCTTAAATGTCCACTTAAAGCTATATTTCAACTCTGTTTCAGGCTGCTAATTAAAGCCATACTGTAACTTTTTTTCAGGCTGCTCAAAAAACGAAACCTCATGTTTAGCCAGACTCATTTCACATCACGGTGATAGTATACACATCCCAGACCGTCAATGGGTATTATCAGACTATTCTGATGTAGGATTTTAAAATTAAAGGCTTAAATGTCCTCTTAAAGCTATATTTCAACTCTGTTTCAGGCTGCTAATTAAAGCCATACTGTAACTCTTTTTCAGGCTGGTTTAGAAACGAAACTTCCTGTTTAGCCAGACTCATTTCACCTCAGGTTGATAGTGTACACATCCCAGACTGTCGCTGGGTATTATCAGACTATTCTGATTTAGGATTTAAAAATTAAAGGCTTTAATGTCCACTTAAAGCTTCATTTCAACTCTGTTTCATGCTGCTCATGAAGGCCAAACTGTAACTCTTTTCCAGGCTGCTCTAAAAATGAAACCTCCTGTTTAGCCAGACTCCTTTCAAATTAGGATGATACTATACACATTCCAGACTGTCACTGGGTAATATCAGACTATTCCGATATAGGACTTTAAAAATAAAGGCTTAAATGTCTACTTAAAGCTATATTTCAACTCTGTTTCATGCTGCGAATTAAGGCCATACTGTAACTCTTTTTCAGGCTGCTCTAGGAACGAAACCTCATGGTTAGCCAGACTCATTTCACCTCAGGTTTATAGTATACACATCCCAGATTGTCACTGGGTAAAATCAGACTATTCTGATATAGGATTTTAAAATTAAACGCTTAAATGTCCACTTAAAGTGAAATTTCAACTCTTTTTCTGGATGCTAATTGAGGCCATACTGTAACTCTTTTTCAGGCTGCTCTAAAAACTTAACCTCCTTTTTAGCCAGACTGATTTCACATCAGGGTGATAGTATACACATCCCAGACTTTCACTGGGTAAAATCAGACTCTTCTGATATAGGACCTTACAATTAAAGGCTTAAATTTCCACTTAAAGCTATATTTCAACTCTGTTTCAGGCTGCTAATTAAAGCCATACTGTAACCCGTCTTCAGGCTGCTTTAGAAACGAAACCTCCTGTTTATCCAGACTCATTTCACTTCAGGTTGATAGTATACACAACCCAGACTCTCACTAGTTAATATCAGACTATTCTGATATAGGATTTTAAAATTAAAGGCATGAGTGTCAACTTAAAGCTATATTTCAAATCTGTTTCAGGCTGCTAATTAAAGCCATACTGTAACTCCTTTTCAGGCTGCTTTAGAAACGAAAGCTCCTGTTTAGCCAGACTCATTTCACCTCAGGTTGATAGTATACATATCCCAGATTGCCACTGGGTAATATCAGACTATTCTGATATAGGATTTTAAAATTAAAGGATTAAATGTTCACTTAAAGCGATATTTCAACTCTTTTTTCCGGATGCTAATTAAGGCCATACTGTAACTCTTTTTCAGGCTGCTCTAAAAACGAAATCTCCTGTTTAGCCAGACTTATTTCACCTCAAGGTGATAGTGTACACATCCCAGACTGTCACTGGGTATTATCAGACTATTCTGATATAGGATTTTAAAATTAAAGGCTTAAATGTCAACTTAAAGCTATATTTCAACTCTGTTTCATGCTGCTAATTAAGGCCATACTGTAACTCTTTTTCAGGCTGCTCTAGGAACGAAACATCATGGTTAGCCAGACTCATTTCACCTCAGGTTGATAGCATACACATCCCAGACTTTCACTGGGTAAAATCAGACTATTCTGATATAGGACTTTAAAATTAAAGGCTTAAATTTCCTCTTAAAGCTATATTTCAACTCTGTTTCAGGCTGCTAATTAAAGCCATACTGTAACTCTTTTTCAGGCTGCTCAAAAAACAAAACCTCATGTTTAGCCAGACTCATTTCACATCATGGTGATAGTATACACATCCCAGACTGTCACTGGGTATTATCAGACTATTCTGATGTAGGATTTTAAAATGAAAGGCTTAAATGTCCACTTAAAGCTATATTTCATCTCTGTTTCAGGCTGCTAATTAAAGCCATACTGTAACTCTTTTTCAGGCTGCTCAAAAAACGAAACCTCATGTTTAGCCAGACTCATTTCACATCACGGTGATAGTATACACATCCCAGACTGTCACTGGGTATTATCAGACTATTCTGATGTAGGATTTTAAAATGAAAGGCTTAAATGTCCACTTAAAGCTATATTTCAACTCTGTTTCAGGCTGCTAATTAAAGCCATACTGTAACTCTTTTTCAGGCTGCTTTAGAAACGAAACTTCCTGTTTAGCCAGACTCATTTCACCTCAGGTTGATAGTGTACACATGCCAGACTGTCACTGGGTATTATCAGACTATTCTGATGTAGGATTTAAAAATTAAAGGCTTTAATGTCCACTTAAAGCTATATTTCAACTCTGTTTCAGGCTGCTAATTAAAGCCATACTGTAACCCGTTTTCAGGCTGCTTTAGAAACGAAACCTCCTGATTAGCCAGACTCTTTTCACCTCAGGTTGATAGTGTACATATCCCAGATTGCCACTGGGTAATATCAGACTATTCTGATATAGTATTTTAAAATTAAAGGCTTAAATGTTCACTTAAAGCGATATTTCAACTCTTTTTCCGGATGCTAATTAAGGCCATACTGTAACTCTTTTTCAGGCTGCTCTAAAAACGAAATCTCCTGTTTAGCCAGACTTATTTCACCTCAGGTTGATAGTGTACACATCCCAGACTGTCACTGGGTATTATCAGACTATTCTGATGTAGGATTTAAAAAGTAAAGGCTTTAATGTCCACTTAAAGCTTCATTTCAACTCTGTTTCATGCTGCTCATGAAGGCCAAACTGTAACTCTTTTCCAGGCTGCTCTAAAAATGAAACCTCCTGTTTAGCCAGACTCCTTTCAAATTAGGATGATACTATACACATCCCAGACTGTCACTGGGTATTATCAGACTATTCTGATGTAGGATTTTAAAATTAAAGGCTTAAATGTCAACTTAAAGCTATATTTCAACTCTGTTTCATGCTGCTAATTAAGGCCATACTGTAACTCTTTTTCAGGCTGCTCTAGGAACGAAACATCATGGTTAGCCAGACTCATTTCACCTCAGGTTGATAGTATACACATCCCAGACTTTCACTGGGTAAAATCAGACTATTCTGATATAGGACTTTAAAATGAAAGGCTTAAATGTCCACTTAAAGCTATATTTCAACTCTGTTTCAGGCTGCTAATTAAAGCCATACTGTAACTCTTTTTCAGGCTGCTTTAGAAACGAAACTTCCTGTTTAGCCAGACTCATTTCACCTCAGGGTGATAGTATACACATCCCAGACTTTCACTGGATAAAATCAGACTCTTCTGATATAGGACTTTACAATTAAAGGCTTAAATTTCCACTTAAAGCTATATTTCAACTCTGTTTCAGGCTGCTAATTAAAGCCATACTGTAACCCGTTTTCAGGCTGCTTTAGAAACGAAAGCTCCTGTTTAGCCAGACTCATTTCACCTCAGGTTGATAGTATACATATCCCAGATTGCCACTGGGTAATATCAGACTATTCTGATATAGGATTTTAAAATTAAAGGATTAAATGTTCACTTAAAGCGATATTTCAACTCTTTTTTCCAGATGCTAATTAAAGCCATACTGTAACCCGTTATCAGGCTGCTTTAGAAACGAAACCTCCTGTTTAGCCAGACTCTTTTCACCTCAGGTTGATAGTATACACAACCCAGACTCTCACTGGTTAATATCAGACTATTCTGATATAGGATTTTAAAATTAAAGGCATGAGTGTCAACTTAAAGCTATATTTCAAATCTGTTTCAGGCTACTAATTAAAGCCATACTGTAACTCTTTTTCAGGCTGCTTTAGAAACGAAAGCTCCTGTTTAGCCAGACTCCTTTCACCTCAGGTTGATAGTATACATATCCCAGATTGCCACTGGGTAATATCAGACTATTCTGATATAGGATTTTAAAATTAAAGGCTTAAATGTTCACTTAAAGCGATATTTCAACTCTTTTTCCGGATGCTAATTAAGGCCATACTGTAACTCTTTTTCAGGCTGCTCTAAAAACGAAATCTCCTGTTTAGCCAGACTTATTTCACCTCAGGTTGATAGTGTACACATCCCAGACTGTCACTGGGTATTATCAGACTATTCTGATGTAGGATTTTAAAATTAAAGGCTTAAATGTCAACTTAAAGCTATATTTCAACTCTGTTTCATGCTGCTAATTAAGGCCATACTGTAACTCTTTTTCAGGCTGCTCTAGGAACGAAACATCATGGTTAGCCAGACTCATTTCACCTCAGGTTGATAGTATACACATCCCAGACTTTCACTGGGTAAAATCAGACTATTCTGATATAGGACTTTAAAATGAAAGGCTCAAATGTCCACTTAAAGCTATATTTCAACTCTGTTTCAGGCTGCTAATTAAAGCCATACTGTAACTCTTTTTCAGGCTGCTCAAAAAACGAAACCTCATGTTTAGCCAGACTCATTTCAACTCAGGGTGATAGTATACACATCCCAGACTGTCAATGGGTATTATCAGACTATTCTGATGTAGGATTTTAAAATTAAAGGCTGAAATGTCCTCTTAAAGCTATATTTCAACTCTGTTTCAGGCTGCTAATTAAAGCCATACTGTAACTCTTTTTCAGGCTGCTTTAGAAACGAAACTTCCTGTTTAGCCAGACTCATTTCACCTCAGGTTGATAGTGTACACATCCCAGACTGTCACTGGGTATTATCAGACTATTCTGATGTAGGATTTAAAAATTAAAGGCTGTAATGTCCACTTAAAGCTTCATTTCAACTCTGTTTCATGCTGCTCATGAAGGCCAAACTGTAACTCTTTTCCAGGCTGCTCTAAAAATGAAACCTCCTGTTTAGCCAGACTCCTTTCAAATCAGGATGATACTATACACATTCCAGACTGTCACTGGGTAATATCAGACTATTCCGATATAGGACTTTAAAAATATAGGCTTAAATGTCTACTTAAAGCTATATTTCAACTCTGTTTCATGCTGCGAATTAAGGCCATACTGTAACTCTTTTTCAGGCTGTTCTAGAAACGAAACCTCATGGTTAGCCAGACTGATTTCACCTCAGGTTGATAGTATACACATCCCAGATTGTCACTGGGTAAAATCAGACTATTCTGATATAGGATTTTAAAATTAAACGCTTAAATGTCCACTTAAAGCGAAATTTCAACTCTTTTTCTGGATGCTAATTGAGGCCATACTGTAACTCTTTTTCAGGCTGCTCTAAAAACTTAACCTCCTTTTTAGCCAGACTGATTTCACATCAGGGTGATAGTATACACATCCCAGACTTTCACTGGGTAAAATCAGACTCTTCTGATATAGGACCTTACAATTAAAGGCTTAAATTTCCACTTAAAGCTATATTTCAACTCTGTTTCAGGCTGCTAATTAAAGCCATACTGTAACCCGTTTTCAGGCTGCTTTAGAAACGAAACCTCCTGTTTAGCCAGACTCTTTTCACCTCAGGTTGATAGTATACACAACCCAGACTCTCACTGGTTAATATCAGACTATTCTGATATAGGATTTTAAAATTAAAGGCATGAGTGTCAACTTAAAGCTATATTTCAAATCTGTTTCAGGCTGCTAATTAAAGCCATACTGTAACTCTTTTTCAGGCTGCTTTAGAAACGAAAGCTCCTGTTTAGCCAGACTCATTTCACCTAAGGGTGATAGTGTACACATCCCAGACTGTCACTGGGTATTATCAGACTACTCTGATGTAGGATTTTAAAATTAAAGGCTTAAATGTCAACTTAAAGCTATATTTCAACTCTGTTCCATGCTGCTAATTAAGGCCATACTGTAACTCTTTTTCAGGCTGCTCTAGGAACGAAACCTCATGGTTAGCCAGACTCATTTCACCTCAGGTTGATAGTATACACATCCCAGACTGTCACTGGGTAAAATAAGACTATTTTGATATAGGATTTTAAAATTAAAGGCTTAAATGTCCACTTAAAGCGAAATTTCAACTTTTTTCAGGATGCTAATTGAGGTCATACTGTAACTCTTTTTCAGGCTGCTCTAAAAAGTTAACCTCCTTTTTAGCCAGACTGATTTCACATCAGGTTTATAGTATACACATCCCAGACTTTCACTGGCTAAAATCAGACTATTCTGATATAGGACTTTAAAATTAAAGGCTTAAATTTCCACTTAAAGCTATATTTCAACTCTGTTTCAGGCTGCTAATTAAAGCCATACTGTAAGTCTTTTTCAGGCTGCTTTAGAAACGAAAGCTCCTGTTTAGCCAGACTCATTTCACCTCAGGTTGATAGTATACATATCCCAGATTGCCACTGGGTAATATCAGACTATTCTGATATTGGATTTTAAAATTAAAGGCTCAAATGTTCACTTAAAGCGATATTTCAACTCTTTTTCCGATGCTAATTAAGGCCATACTGTAACTCTTTTTCAGGCTGCTCTAGGAACGAAACATCATGGTTAGCCAGACTCATTTCACCTCAGGTTGATAGTATACACATCCAAGACTGTCACTGGGTAAAATCAGACTATTCTGATACAGGATTTTAAAATTAAAGGCTTAAATGTCCTCTTAAAGCTATATTTCAACTCTGTTTCATGATGCTAATTAAGGCCATACTGTAACTCTTTTTCAGGCTGCTCTAAAAACGAAATCTCCTGTTTACCCAGACTCATTTCACCTCAGGGTGATAGAGGACACATACCAGACTTTCACTGGGTATTCTCAGACTATTCTGATGTAGGATTTTAAAATTAAAGGCTTAAATGCCAACTTAAAGCTATATTTCAACTCTGTTTCATGATGCTAATTAAGGCCATACTGTAAGTCTTTTTCAGGCTGCTCTAGGTGCGAAACCTCATGGTTAGCCAGACTCATTTCACCTCAGGTTGATAGTATACACATCCCAGACTGTCACTTGTTAGAATCAGACTATGCTGATATAGGATTTTAAAATTAAAGGCTTAAATTTCCTCTTAAAGCTATATTTCAACTCTGTTTCAGGCTGCTAATTAAAGCCATACTGTAACTCTTTTTCAGGCTGCTTTAGAAACGAAACCTCCTGTTTAGCCATACTCATTTCACCTCAGGTTGATAGTGTACACATCCCAGACTGCCAATGGGTAATATCAGACTATTCTGATATAGGATTTTAAAATGAAAGGCTTAAATGTCCACTTAAAGCTATATTTCAACTCTGTTTCAGGCTGCTAATTTAAGCCATACTGTAACTCTTTTTCAGGCTGCTCTAAAAACGAAACCTCCTGTTTAGCCAGACTCATTTCACCTCAGGTTGATAGTATACACAACCCAGACTCTCACTGGTTAATATCAGACTATTCTGATATAGGATTTTAAAATTAAAGGCACAAGTGTCAACTTAAAGCGAAATTTCAACTCTGTTTCAGGCTGCTAATTAAAGCCATACTGTAACTCTTTTTCATGCTGCTTTAAAAACGAAACCTCCTGTTTAGCCAGACTCATTTCAACTCAGGTTTATAGTATACATATCCCAGATTGCCACTGGGTAATATCAGACTATTCTGATATAGGATTTTAAAATTAAGGGCTTAAATGTTCACTTAAAGCGATATTTCAACTCTTTTTCAGGATGCTAATTAAGGCAATACTGTAACTCTTTTTCAGGCTGCTCTAAAAACGAAATCTCCTGTTTAGCCAGACTCATTTCACCTAAGGGTGATAGTGTACACATCCCAGACTGTCACTGGGTATTATCAGACTACTCTGATGTAGGATTTTAAAATTAAAGGCTTAAATGTCAACTTAAAGCTATATTTCAACTCTGTTCCATGCTGCTAATTAAGGCCATACTGTAACTCTTTTTCAGGCTGCTCTAGGAACGAAACCTCATGGTTAGCCAGACTCATTTCACCTCAGGTTGATAGTATACACATCCCAGACTGTCACTGGGTAAAATAAGACTATTTTGATATAGGATTTTAAAATTAAAGGCTTAAATGTCCACTTAAAGCGAAATTTCAACTTTTTTCAGGATGCTAATTGAGGTCATACTGTAACTCTTTTTCAGGCTGCTCTAAAAAGTTAACCTCCTTTTTAGCCAGACTGATTTCACATCAGGTTTATAGTATACACATCCCAGACTTTCACTGGCTAAAATCAGACTATTCTGATATAGGACTTTAAAATTAAAGGCTTAAATTTCCACTTAAAGCTATATTTCAACTCTGTTTCAGGCTGCTAATTAAAGCCATACTGTAAGTCTTTTTCAGGCTGCTTTAGAAACGAAAGCTCCTGTTTAGCCAGACTCATTTCACCTCAGGTTGATAGTATACATATCCCAGATTGCCACTGGGTAATATCAGACTATTCTGATATTGGATTTTAAAATTAAAGGCTCAAATGTTCACTTAAAGCGATATTTCAACTCTTTTTCCGATGCTAATTAAGGCCATACTGTAACTCTTTTTCAGGCTGCTCTAGGAACGAAACATCATGGTTAGCCAGACTCATTTCACCTCAGGTTGATAGTATACACATCCAAGACTGTCACTGGGTAAAATCAGACTATTCTGATACAGGATTTTAAAATTAAAGGCTTAAATGTCCTCTTAAAGCTATATTTCAACTCTGTTTCATGATGCTAATTAAGGCCATACTGTAACTCTTTTTCAGGCTGCTCTAAAAACGAAATCTCCTGTTTACCCAGACTCATTTCACCTCAGGGTGATAGAGGACACATACCAGACTGTCACTGGGTATTCTCAGACTATTCTGATGTAGGATTTTAAAATTAAAGGCTTAAATGCCAACTTAAAGCTATATTTCAACTCTGTTTCATGATGCTAATTAAGGCCATACTGTAAGTCTTTTTCAGGCTGCTCTAGGTGCGAAACCTCATGGTTAGCCAGACTCATTTCACCTCAGGTTGATAGTATACACATCCCAGACTGTCACTTGTTAGAATCAGACTATGCTGATATAGGATTTTAAAATTAAAGGCTTAAATTTCCTCTTAAAGCTATATTTCAACTCTGTTTCAGGCTGCTAATTAAAGCCATACTGTAACTCTTTTTCAGGCTGCTTTAGAAACGAAACCTCCTGTTTAGCCATACTCATTTCACCTCAGGTTGATAGTGTACACATCCCAGACTGCCAATGGGTAATATCAGACTATTCTGATATAGGATTTTAAAATGAAAGGCTTAAATGTCCACTTAAAGCTATATTTCAACTCTGTTTCAGGCTGCTAATTTAAGCCATACTGTAACTCTTTTTCAGGCTGCTCTAAAAACGAAACCTCCTGTTTAGCCAGACTCATTTCACCTCAGGTTGATAGTATACACAACCCAGACTCTCACTGGTTAATATCAGACTATTCTGATATAGGATTTTAAAATTAAAGGCACAAGTGTCAACTTAAAGCGAAATTTCAACTCTGTTTCAGGCTGCTAATTAAAGCCATACTGTAACTCTTTTTCATGCTGCTTTAAAAACGAAACCTCCTGTTTAGCCAGACTCATTTCAACTCAGGGTGATAGTATACACATCAGAGACTGCCACTGGGTAATATCAGACTATTCTGATTCAGAATTTTCAAATGAAAGGCTTTAATGTACACTTAAAGCTATATTTCAACTCTGTTTCAGGCTGCTAATTAAAGCTTTACTGTAATTCTTTTTCAGGCTGCTCTAAAAACGAAGCCTCCTGTTTAGCCAGACTCATTTCACCTCAGGGTGATAGTATACACATTCCAGACTGTCACTGGGTAATATCAGACTATTCCGATACAGGACTTTAAAATTAAAGGCTTACATGTCTACTTAAAGCTATATTTCAACTCTATTTCATGCTGTGAAATAAGGCCATACTGTAACTCGTTTTCAGGCTGCTTTAGAAACGAAACATCCTGTTTAGCCAGACTCATTTCACCTCAGGTTGATAGTGTACACATCCCAGACTGCCACTGGGTAATATCAAACTATTCTGATATAGGATTTTAAAATGAAAGGCTTAAATGTCCACTTAAAGCTATATTTCAACTCTGTTTCAGGCTGCTAATTAAAGCCATACTGTAACTCTTTTTCAGGCTGATCAAAAAACGAAACCTCATGTTTAGCCAGACTCATTTCACATCACGGTGATAGTATACACATCCCAGACTGTCACTGAGTATTATCAGACAATATTATTGGATTTTAAAATGAAAGGCTTCAATGTCCCCTTAAAGCTATATTTCAACTCTGTTTCAGGCTTCTAATTAAAGCCATACTGTAACTCGTTTTCAGGCTGCTTTAGAAACGAAACCTCCTTTTTAGCCAGACTCATTTCACCTCAGGTTGATGGTATACACATCCCAGACTGTCACTGGGTAAAATCAGACTATTCTGATGTAGGATTTTAAAATTAAAGGCTTAAATGTCCTATTAAAGCTATATTTCAACTCTGTTTCAGGCTGCTAATTAAAGCCATACTGTAACTCTTTTTCAGGCTGCTTTAGAAACGAAACCTCCTGTTTAGCCATACTCATTTCACCTCAGGTTGATAGTGTACACATCCCAGACTGCCACTGGGTAATATCAGACTATTCTGATATAGGATTTTAAAATGAAAGGCTTAAATGTCCACTTAAAGCTATATTTCAACTCTGTTTCAGGCTGCTAATTTAAGCCATACTGTAACTCTTTTTCAGGCTGCTCTAAAAACGAAACCTCCTGTTTAGCCAGACTCATTTCACCTCAGGTTGATAGTATACACAACCCAGACTCTCACTGGTTAATATCAGACTATTCTGATATAGGATTTTAAAATTAAAGGCACAAGTGTCAACTTAAAGCGAAATTTCAACTCTGTTTCAGGCTGCTAATTAAAGCCATACTGTAACTCTTTTTCATGCTGCTTTAAAAACGAAACCTCCTGTTTAGCCAGACTCATTTCAACTCAGGGTGATAGTATACACATCCGAGACTGCCACTGGGTAATATCAGACTATTCTGATTCAGAATTTTCAAATGAAAGGCTTAAATGTACACTTAAAGCTATATTTCAACTCTGTTTCAGGCTGCTAATTAAAGCTTTACTGTAATTCTTTTTCAGGCTGCTCTAAAAACGAAGCCTCCTGTTTAGCCAGACTCATTTCACCTCAGGGTGATAGTATACACATTCCAGACTGTCACTGGGTAATATCAGACTATTCCGATACAGGACTTTAAAATTAAAGGCTTACATGTCTACTTAAAGCTATATTTCAACTCTATTTCATGCTGTGAAATAAGGCCATACTGTAACTCGTTTTCAGGCTGCTCAAAAAACGAAACCTCATGTTTAGCCAGAATCATTTCACATCACGGTGATAGTATACACATCCCAGACTGTCACTGAGTATTATCAGACAATATTATTGGATTTTAAAATGAAAGGCTTAAATGTCCTCTTAAAGCTATATTTCAACTCTGTTTCAGGCTGCTAATTAAAGCCATACTGTAACTCTTTTTCAGGCTGCTTTAGAAACGAAACCTCATGTTTAGCCAGACTCATTTCACATCACGGTGATAGTATACACATCCCAGACTGTCACTGGGTATTATCAGACTATTCTGATGTAGGATTTTAAAATTAAATACTTAAATATCCACTTAAAGCTATATTTCAACTCTGTTTCAGGCTGCTAATTAAAGCCATACTGTAACTCTTTTTCAGGCTGCTTTAGAAACGAAACCTCCTGTTTAGCCATACTCATTTCACCTCAGGTTGATAGTGTACACATCCCAGACTGCCACTGGGTAATATCAGACTATTCTGATATAGGATTTTAAAATGAAAGGCTTAAATGTCCACTTAAAGCTATATTTCAACTTTGTTTCAGGCTGCTAATTTAAGCCATACTGTAACTCTTTTTCAGGCTGCTCTAAAAACGAAACCTCCTGTTTAGCCAGACTCATTTCACCTCAGGTTGATAGTATACACAACCCAGACTCTCACTGGTTAATATCAGACTATTCTGATATAGAATTTTAAAATTAAAGGCACAAGTGTCAACTTAAAGCGAAATTTCAACTCTGTTTCAGGCTGCTAATTAAAGCCATACTGTAACTCTTTTTCATGCTGCTTTAAAAACGAAACCTCCTATTTAGCCAGACTCATTTCAACTCAGGGTGATAGTATACACATCCGAGACTGCCACTGGGTAATATCAGACTATTCTGATTCAGAATTTTCAAATGAAAGGCTTAAATGTACACTTAAAGCTATATTTCAACTCTGTTTCAGGCTGCTAATTAAAGCTTTACTGTAATTCTTTTTCAGGCTGCTCTAAAAACGAAGACTCCTGTTTAGCCAGACTCATTTCACCTCAGGGTGATAGTATACACATTCCAGACTGTCACTGGGTAATATCAGACTATTCCGATACAGGACTTTAAAATTAAAGGCTTACATGTCTACTTAAAGCTATATTTCAACTCTATTTCATGCTGTGAATTAAGGCCATACTGTAACTCGTTTTCAGGCTGCTTTAGAAACGAAACATCCTGTTTAGCCAGACTCATTTCACCTCAGGTTGATAGTGTACACATCCCAGACTGCCACTGGGTAATATCAAACTATTCTGATATAGGATTTTAAAATGAAAGGCTTAAATGTCCACTTAAAGCTATATTTCAACTCTGTTTCAGGCTGCTAATTAAAGCCATACTGTAACTCTTTTTCAGGCTGATCAAAAAACGAAACCTCATGTTTAGCCAGACTCATTTCACATCACGGTGATAGTATACACATCCCAGACTGTCACTGAGTATTATCAGACAATATTATTGGATTTTAAAATGAAAGGCTTCAATGTCCCCTTAAAGCTATATTTCAACTCTGTTTCAGGCTTCTAATTAAAGCCATACTGTAACTCGTTTTCAGGCTGCTTTAGAAACGAAACCTCCTTTTTAGCCAGACTCATTTCACCTCAGGTTGATGGTATACACATCCCAGACTGTCACTGGGTAAAATCAGACTATTCTGATGTAGGATTTTAAAATTAAAGGCTTAAATGTCCTATTAAAGCTATATTTCAACTCTGTTTCAGGCTGCTAATTAAAGCCATACTGTAACTCTTTTTCAGGCTGCTTTAGAAACGAAACCTCCTGTTTAGCCATACTCATTTCACCTCAGGTTGATAGTGTACACATCCCAGACTGCCACTGGGTAATATCAGACTATTCTGATATAGGATTTTAAAATTAAAGGCTTAAATGTCCTATTAAAGCTATATTTCAACTCTGTTTCAGGCTGCTAATTAAAGCCATACTGTAACTCTTTTTCAGGCTGCTTTAGAAACGAAACCTCATGTTTAGCCAGACTCATTTCACATCACGGTGATAGTATACACATCCCAGACTGTCACTGGGTATTATCAGACTATTCTGATGTAGGATTTTAAAATTAAATACTTAAATATCCACTTAAAGCAATATTTCAACTCTTTTTCAGGATGCTAATTAAGGCCATACTGTAACTCTTTTTCAGGCTGCTCTAGGAACGAAACCTCAAGGTTAGCCAGACTCATTTCACCTCAGATTGATAGTATACACATCCCAGACTGTCACTGGGTAAAATCAGACTATTCTGATGTAGGATTTTAAAATTAAACGCTTAAATGTCCTCTTAAAGCTATATTTCAACTCTGTTTCAGGCTGCTAATTAAAGCCATACTGTAACCCGTTTTCAGGCTGCTTTAGAAACGAAACCTCCTGTTTAGCCAGACTCATTTCACCTCATGTTGATAGTATACACAACCCAGACTCTCACTGGTTAATATCAGACTATTCTGATATAGGATTTTAAAATTAAAGGCATGAGTGTCAACTTAAAGCTATATTTCAACTCTGTTTCAGGCTGCTAATTAAAGCCATACTGTAACTCTTTTTCAGGCTGCTTTAGAAACGAAAGCTCCTGTTTAGCCAGACTCATTTCACCTCAGGTTTATAGTATACATATCCCAGATTGCCACTGGGTAATATCAGACTATTCTGATATAGGATTTTAAAATTAAGGGCTTAAATGTTCACTTAAAGCGATATTTCAACTCTTTTTCAGGATGCTAATTAAGGCCATACTGTAACTCTTTTTCAGGCTGCTCTAAAAACGAAATCTCCTGTTTAGCCAGACTCATTTCACCTAAGGGTGATAGTGTACACATCCCAGACTGTCACTGGGTAAAATCAGACTATTCTGATATAGGACTTTAAAATTAAAGGCTTAAATTTCCACTTAAAGCTATATTTCAACTCTGTTTCAGGCTGCTAATTAAAGCCATACTGTAACTCTTTTTCAGGCTGCTTTAGAAACGAAAGCTCCTGTTTAGCCAGACTCATTTCACCTCAGGTTGATAGTATACATATCCCAGATTGCCACTGGGTAATATCAGACTATTCTGATATTGGATTTTAAAATTAAAGGCTCAAATGTTCACTTAAAGCGATATTTCAACTCTTTTTCCGATGCTAATTAAGGCCATACTGTAACTCTTTTTCAGGCTGCTCTAGGAACGAAACCTCAAGGTTAGCCAGACTCATTTCACCTCAGATTGATAGTATACACATCCCAGACTGTCACTGGGTAAAATCAGACTATTCTGATGTAGGATTTTAAAATTAAACGCTTAAATGTCCTCTTAAAGCTATATTTCAACTCTGTTTCAGGCTGCTAATTAAAGCCATACTGTAACTCTTTTTCAGGCTGCTTTAGAAACGAAACCTCCTGTTTAGCCAGACTCATTTCACCTCAGGTTGATAGTATACATATCCAAGATTGCCACTGGGTAATATCAGACTATTCTGATATTGGATTTTAAAATTAAAGGCTCAAATGTTCACTTAAAGCGATATTTCAACTCTTTTTCCGATGCTAATTAAGGCCATACTGTAACTCTTTTTCAGGCTGCTCTAGGAACGAAACATCATGGTTAGCCAGACTCATTTCACCTCAGGTTGATAGTATACACATCCAGGACTGTCACTGGGTAAAATCAGACTATTCTGATACAGGATTTTAAAATTAAAGGCTTAAATGTCCTCTTAAAGCTATATTTCAACTCTGTTTCAGGCTGCTAATTAAAGCCATACTGTAACTCTTTTTCAGGCTGCTCTAAAAACGAAATCTCCTGTTTACCCAGACTCATTTCACCTCAGGGTGATAGAGGACACATACCAGACTGTCACTGGGTATTCTCAGACTATTCTGATGTAGGATTTTAAAATGAAAGGCTTAAATGTCCTCTTTAAGCTATATTTCAACTCTGTTTCAGGCTGCTAATTAAAGCCATACTGTAACTCTTTTTCAGGCTGCTTTAGAAACGAAACCTCATGTTTAGCCAGACTCATTTCACATCACGGTGATAGTATACACATCCCAGACTGTCACTGGGTATTATCAGACTATTCTGATGTAGGATTTTAAAATTAAATACTTAAATATCCACTTAAAGCAATATTTCAACTCTTTTTCAGGATGCTAATTAAGGCCATACTGTAACTCTTTTTCAGGCTGCTCTAGGAACGAAACCTCAAGGTTAGCCAGACTCATTTCACCTCAGATTGATAGTATACACATCCCAGACTGTCACTGGGTAAAATCAGACTATTCTGATGTAGGATTTTAAAATTAAATGCTTAAATGTCCTCTTAAAGCTATATTTCAACTCTGTTTCAGGCTGCTAATTAAAGCCATACTGTAACTCTTTTTCAGGCTGCTTTAGAAACGAAACCTCCTGTTTAGCCAGACTCATTTCACCTCAGGTTGATAGTGTACACATCCCAGACTTTCAC
Organism: Zingel zingel; assembly: GCA_023566125.1. Classification (NCBI taxonomy): domain Eukaryota; kingdom Metazoa; phylum Chordata; class Actinopteri; order Perciformes; family Percidae; genus Zingel; species Zingel zingel. The sequence goes on from JAKRKW010000026.1 coordinate 697,593, forward strand.
TGGGTAAAATCAGACTATTCTGATATAGGACTTTAAAATGAAAGGCTTAAATGTCCATTTAAAGCTATATTTCAACTCTGTTTCAGGCTGCTAATTAAAGCCATACTGTAACTCTTTTTCAGGCTGCTCAAAAAACGAAACCTCATGTTTAGCCAGACTCATTTCACATCACGGTGATAGTATACACATCCCAGACTGTCAATGGGTATTATCAGACTATTCTGATGTAGGATTTTAAAATTAAAGGCTGAAATGTCCTCTTAAAGCTATATTTCAACTCTGTTTCAGGCTGCTAATTAAAGCCATACTGTAACTCTTTTTCAGGCTGCTTTAGAAACGAAACTTCCTGTTTAGCCAGACTCATTTCACCTCAGGTTGATAGTGTACACATCCCAGACTGTCACTGGGTATTATCAGACTATTCTGATGTAGGATTTAAAAATTAAAGGCTTTAATGTCCATTTAAAGCTATATTTCAACTCTGTTTCATGCTGCGAATTAAGGCCATACTGTAACTCTTTTCCAGGCTGTTCTAGAAACGAAACCTCATGGTTAGCCAGACTGATTTCACCTCAGGTTGATAGTATACACATCCCAGATTGTCACTGGGTAAAATCAGACTATTCTGATATAGGATTTTAAAATTAAACGCTTAAATGTCCACTTAAAGCGAAATTTCAAATCTTTTTCTGGATGCTAATTGAGGCCATACTGTAACTCTTTTTCAGGCTGCTCTAAAAACTTAACCTCCTTTTTAGCCAGACTGATTTCACATCAGGGTGATAGTATACACATCCCAGACTTTCACTGGGTAAAATCAGACTCTTCTGATATAGGACCTTACAATTAAAGGCTTAAATTTCCACTTAAAGCTATATTTCAACTCTGTTTCAGGCTGCTAATTAAAGCCATACTGTAACCCGTTTTCAGGCTGCTTTAGAAACGAAACCTCCTGTTTAGCCAGACTCATTTCACCTCAGGTTGATAGTATACACAACCCAGACTCTCACTGGTTAATATCAGACTATTCTGATATAGGATTTTAAAATTAAAGGCATGAGTGTCAACTTAAAGCTATATTTCAAATCTGTTTCAGGCTGCTAATTAAAGCCATACTGTAACTCTTTTTCAGGCTGCTTTAGAAACGAAAGCTCCTGTTTAGCCAGACTCATTTCACCTCAGGTTGATAGTATACATATCCCAGATTGCCACTGGGTAATATCAGACTATTCTGATATAGGATTTTAAAATTAAAGGCTTAAATGTTCACTTAAAGTGATATTTCAACTCTTTTTCCGGATGCTAATTAAGGCCATACTGTAACTCTTTTTCAGGCTGCTCTAAAAACGAAATCTCCTGTTTAGCCAGACTTATTTCACCTCAGGTTGATAGTGTACACATCCCAGACTGTCACTGGGTATTATCAGACTATTCTGATGTAGGATTTTAAAATTAAAGGCTTAAATGTCAACTTAAAGCTATATTTCAACTATGTTTCATGCTGCTAATTAAGGCCATACTGTAACTCTTTTTCAGGCTGCTCTAGGAACGAAACATCATGGTTAGCCAGACTCATTTCACATCACGGTGATAGTATACACATCCCAGACTGTCACTGGGTATTATCAGACTATTCTGATGTAGGATTTAAAAATTAAAGGCTTTAATGTCCACTTAAAGCTTCATTTCAACTCTGTTTCATGCTGCTCATGAAGGCCAAACTGTAACTCTTTTCCAGGCTGCTCTAAAAATGAAACCTCCTGTTTAGCCAGACTCCTTTCAAATCAGGATGATACTATACACATTCCAGACTGTCACTGGGTAATATCAGACTATTCCGATATAGGACTTTAAAAATATAGGCTTAAATGTCTACTTAAAGCTATATTTCAACTCTGTTTCATGCTGCGAATTAAGTCCATACTGTAACTCGTTTTCAGGCTGTTCTAGAAACGAAACCTCATGGTTAGCCAGACTGATTTCACCTCAGGTTGATAGTATACACATCCCAGATTGTCACTGGGTAAAATCAGACTATTCTGATATAGGATTTTAAAATTAAAGGCTTAAATGTCCACTTAAAGCGAAATTTCAACTCTTTTTCTGGATGCTAATTGAGGCCATACTGTAACTCTTTTTCAGGCTGCTCTAAAAACTTAACCTCCTTTTTAGTAAGACTGATTTCACATTAGGGTGATAGTATACACATCCCAGACTTTCACTGGGTAAAATCAGACAATTCTGATATAGGACTTTACAATTAAAGGCTTAAATTTCCACTTAAAGCTATATTTCAACTCTGTTTCAGGCTGCTAATTAAAGCCATACTGTAACCCGTTTTCAGGCTGCTTTAGAAACGAAACCTCCTGTTTAGCCAGACTCATTTCACCTCATGTTGATAGTATACACAACCCAGACTCTCACTGGTTAATATCAGACTATTCTGATATAGGATTTTAAAATTAAAGGCATGAGTGTCAACTTAAAGCTATATTTCAACTCTGTTTCAGGCTGCTAATTAAAGCCATACTGTAACTCTTTTTCAGGCTGCTTTAGAAACGAAAGCTCCTGTTTAGCCAGACTCATTTCACCTCAGGTTTATAGTATACATATCCCAGATTGCCACTGGGTAATATCAGACTATTCTGATATAGGATTTTAAAATTAAGGGCTTAAATGTTCACTTAAAGCGATATTTCAACTCTTTTTCAGGATGCTAATTAAGGCCATACTGTAACTCTTTTTCAGGCTGCTCTAAAAACGAAATCTCCTGTTTAGCGAGACTCATTTCACCTAAGGGTGATAGTGTACACATCCCAGACTGTCACTGGGTAAAATCAGACTATTCTGATATAGGACTTTAAAATTAAAGGCTTAAATTTCCACTTAAAGCGATATTTCAACTCTTTTTCCGATGCTAATTAAGGCCATACTGTAACTCTTTTTCAGGCTGCTCTAGGAACGAAACATCATGGTTAGCCAGACTCATTTCACCTCAGGTTGATAGTATACACATCCCAGACTGTCACTGAGTATTATCAGACAATATTATTGGATTTTAAAATGAAAGGCTTCAATGTCCCCTTAAAGCTATATTTCAACTCTGTTTCAGGCTTCTAATTAAAGCCATACTGTAACTCGTTTTCAGGCTGCTTTAGAAACGAAACCTCCTTTTTAGCCAGACTCATTTCACCTCAGCTTGATGGTATACACATCCCAGACTGTCACTGGGTAAAATCAGACTATTCTGATGTAGGATTTTAAAATTAAAGGCTTAAATGTCCTATTAAAGCTATATTTCAACTCTGTTTCAGGCTGCTAATTAAAGCCATACTGTAACTCTTTTTCAGGCTGCTTTAGAAACGAAACCTCCTGTTTAGCCAGACTCATTTCACCTCAGGTTGATAGTATACACAACCCAGACTCTCACTGGTTAATATCAGACTATTCTGATATAGGATTTTAAAATGAAAGGCTTAGATGTCCACTTAAAGCTATATTTCAACTCTGTTTCAGGCTGCTAATTAAAGCCATACTGTAACTCTTTTTCAGGCTGCTCAAAAAACGAAACCTCATGTTTAGCCAGAATCATTTCACATCACGGTGATAGTATACACATCCCAGACTGTCACTGAGTATTATCAGACAATATTATTGGATTTTAAAATGAAAGGCTTAAATGTCCTCTTAAAGCTATATTTCAACTCTGTTTCAGGCTGCTAATTAAAGCCATACTGTAACTCTTTTTCAGGCTGCTTTAGAAACGAAACCTCATGTTTAGCCAGACTCATTTCACATCACGGTGATAGTATACACATCCCAGACTGTCACTGGGTATTATCAGACTATTCTGATGTAGGATTTTAAAATTAAATACTTAAATATCCACTTAAAGCTATATTTCAACTCTGTTTCAGGCTGCTAATTAAAGCCATACTGTAACTCTTTTTCAGGCTGCTTTAGAAACGACACCTCCTGTTTAGCCATACTCATTTCACCTCAGGTTGATAGTGTACACATCCCAGACTGCCACTGGGTAATATCAGACTATTCTGATATAGGATTTTAAAATGAAAGGCTTAAATGTCCACTTAAAGCTATATTTCAACTCTGTTTCAGGCTGCTAATTTAAGCCATACTGTAACTCTTTTTCAGGCTGCTCTAAAAACGAAACCTCCTGTTTAGCCAGACTCATTTCACCTCAGGTTGATAGTATACACAACCCAGACTCTCACTGGTTAATATCAGACTATTTTGATATAGAATTTTAAAATTAAAGGCACAAGTGTCAACTTAAAGCGAAATTTCAACTCTGTTTCAGGCTGCTAATTAAAGCCATACTGTAACTCTTTTTCATGCTGCTTTAAAAACGAAACCTCCTGTTTAGCCAGACTCATTTCAACTCAGGGTGATAGTATACACATCCGAGACTGCCACTGGGTAATATCAGACTATTCTGATTCAGAATTTTCAAATGAAAGGCTTAAATGTACACTTAAAGCTATATTTCAACTCTGTTTCAGGCTGCTAATTAAAGCTTTACTGTAATTCTTTTTCAGGCTGCTCTAAAAACGAAGACTCCTGTTTAGCCAGACTCATTTCACCTCAGGGTGATAGTATACACATTCCAGACTGTCACTGGGTAATATCAGACTATTCCGATACAGGACTTTAAAATTAAAGGCTTACATGTCTACTTAAAGCTATATTTCAACTCTATTTCATGCTGTGAATTAAGGCCATACTGTAACTCGTTTTCAGGCTGCTTTAGAAACGAAACATCCTGTTTAGCCAGACTCATTTCACCTCAGGTTGATAGTGTACACATCCCAGACTGCCACTGGGTAATATCAAACTATTCTGATATAGGATTTTAAAATGAAAGGCTTAAATGTCCACTTAAAGCTATATTTCAACTCTGTTTCAGGCTGCTAATTAAAGCCATACTGTAACTCTTTTTCAGGCTGATCAAAAAACGAAACCTCATGTTTAGCCAGACTCATTTCACATCACGGTGATAGTATACACATCCCAGACTGTCACTGAGTATTATCAGACAATATTATTGGATTTTAAAATGAAAGGCTTCAATGTCCCCTTAAAGCTATATTTCAACTCTGTTTCAGGCTTCTAATTAAAGCCATACTGTAACTCGTTTTCAGGCTGCTTTAGAAACGAAACCTCCTTTTTAGCCAGACTCATTTCACCTCAGGTTGATAGTATACACATCCCAGACTGTCACTGGGTAAAATCAGACTATTCTGATGTAGGATTTTAAAATTAAACGCTTAAATGTCCTCTTAAAGCTATATTTCAACTCTGTTTCAGGCTGCTAATTAAAGCCATACTGTAACTATTTTTCAGGCTGCTTTAGAAACGAAACCTCCTGTTTAGCCAGACTCATTTCACCTCAGGTTGATAGTGTACACATCCCAGACTGTCACTGGGTAAAATCAGACTATTCTGATATAGGATTTTAAAATTAAACGCTTAAATGTCCACTTAAAGCGAAATTTCAACTCTTTTTCTGGATGCTAATTGAGGCCATACTGTAACTCTTTTTCAGGCTGCTCTAAAAACTTAACCTCCTTTTTAGCCAGACTGATTTCACATCAGGGTGATAGTATACACATCCCAGACTTTCACTGGGTAAAATCAGACTCTTCTGATATAGGACCTTACAATTAAAGGCTTAAATTTCCACTTAAAGCTATATTTCAACTCTGTTTCAGGCTGCTAATTAAAGCCATACTGTAACCCGTTTTCAGGCTGCTTTAGAAACGAAACCTCCTGTTTAGCCAGACTCATTTCACCTCAGGTTGATAGTATACACAACCCAGACTCTCACTGGTTAATATCAGACTATTCTGATATAGGATTTTAAAATTAAAGGCATGAGTGTCAACTTAAAGCTATATTTCAAATCTGTTTCAGGCTGCTAATTAAAGCCATACTGTAACTCTTTTTCAGGCTGCTTTAGAAACGAAAGCTCCTGTTTAGCCAGACTCATTTCACCTCAGGTTGATAGTATACATATCCCAGATTGCCACTGGGTAATATCAGACTATTCTGATATAGGATTTTAAAATTAAAGGCTTAAATGTTCACTTAAAGTGATATTTCAACTCTTTTTCCGGATGCTAATTAAGGCCATACTGTAACTCTTTTTCAGGCTGCTCTAAAAACGAAATCTCCTGTTTAGCCAGACTTATTTCACCTCAGGTTGATAGTGTACACATCCCAGACTGTCACTGGGTATTATCAGACTATTCTGATATAGAATTTTAAAATTAAAGGCACAAGTGTCAACTTAAAGCGAAATTTCAACTCTGTTTCAGGCTGCTAATTAAAGCCATACTGTAACTCTTTTTCATGCTGCTTTAAAAACGAAACCTCCTGTTTAGCCAGACTCATTTCAACTCAGGGTGATAGTATACACATCCGAGACTGCCACTGGGTAATATCAGACTATTCTGATTCAGAATTTTCAAATGAAAGGCTTAAATGTACACTTAAAGCTATATTTCAACTCTGTTTCAGGCTGCTAATTAAAGCTTTACTGTAATTCTTTTTCAGGCTGCTCTAAAAACGAAGACTCCTGTTTAGCCAGACTCATTTCACCTCAGGGTGATAGTATGCACATTCCAGACTGTCACTGGGTAATATAAGACTATTCCGATACAGGACTTTAAAATTAAAGGCTTACATGTCTACTTAAAGCTATATTTCAACTCTATTTCATGCTGTGAATTAAGGCCATACTGTAACTCTTTTTCAGGCTGCTCTAAAAACGAAATCTCCTGTTTAGCGAGACTCATTTCACCTAAGGGTGATAGTGTACACATCCCAGACTGTCACTGGGTAAAATCAGACTATTCTGATATAGGACTTTAAAATTAAAGGCTTAAATTTCCACTTAAAGCTATATTTCAACTCTGTTTCAGGCTGCTAATTAAAGCCATACTGTAACTCTTTTTCAGGCTGCTTTAGAAACGAAAGCTCCTGTTTAGCCAGACTCATTTCACCTCAGGTTGATAGTATACATATCCCAGATTGCCACTGGGTAATATCAGACTATTCTGATATTGGATTTTAAAATTAAAGGCTCAAATGTTCACTTAAAGCGATATTTCAACTCTTTTTCCGATGCTAATTAAGGCCATACTGTAACTCTTTTTCAGGCTGCTCTAGGAACGAAACATCATGGTTAGCCAGACTCATTTCACCTCAGGTTGATAGTATACACATCCCAGACTGTCACTGAGTATTATCAGACAATATTATTGGATTTTAAAATGAAAGGCTTCAATGTCCCCTTAAAGCTATATTTCAACTCTGTTTCAGGCTTCTAATTAAAGCCATACTGTAACTCGTTTTCAGGCTGCTTTAGAAACGAAACCTCCTTTTTAGCCAGACTCATTTCACCTCAGCTTGATGGTATACACATCCCAGACTGTCACTGGGTAAAATCAGACTATTCTGATGTAGGATTTTAAAATTAAAGGCTTAAATGTCCTATTAAAGCTATATTTCAACTCTGTTTCAGGCTGCTAATTAAAGCCATACTGTAACTCTTTTTCAGGCTGCTTTAGAAACGAAACCTCCTGTTTAGCCAGACTCATTTCACCTCAGGTTGATAGTATACACAACCCAGACTCTCACTGGTTAATATCAGACTATTCTGATATAGGATTTTAAAATGAAAGGCTTAGATGTCCACTTAAAGCTATATTTCAACTCTGTTTCAGGCTGCTAATTAAAGCCATACTGTAACTCTTTTTCAGGCTGCTCAAAAAACGAAACCTCATGTTTAGCCAGAATCATTTCACATCACGGTGATAGTATACACATCCCAGACTGTCACTGAGTATTATCAGACAATATTATTGGATTTTAAAATGAAAGGCTTAAATGTCCTCTTAAAGCTATATTTCAACTCTGTTTCAGGCTGCTAATTAAAGCCATACTGTAACTCTTTTTCAGGCTGCTTTAGAAACGAAACCTCATGTTTAGCCAGACTCATTTCACATCACGGTGATAGTATACACATCCCAGACTGTCACTGGGTATTATCAGACTATTCTGATGTAGGATTTTAAAATTAAATACTTAAATATCCACTTAAAGCTATATTTCAACTCTGTTTCAGGCTGCTAATTAAAGCCATACTGTAACTCTTTTTCAGGCTGCTCTAAAAACGAAACCTCCTGTTTAGCCAGACTCATTTCACCTCAGGTTGATAGTATACACAACCCAGACTCTCACTGGTTAATATCAGACTATTTTGATATAGAATTTTAAAATTAAAGGCACAAGTGTCAACTTAAAGCGAAATTTCAACTCTGTTTCAGGCTGCTAATTAAAGCCATACTGTAACTCTTTTTCATGCTGCTTTAAAAACGAAACCTCCTGTTTAGCCAGACTCATTTCAACTCAGGGTGATAGTATACACATCCGAGACTGCCACTGGGTAATATCAGACTATTCTGATTCAGAATTTTCAAATGAAAGGCTTAAATGTACACTTAAAGCTATATTTCAACTCTGTTTCAGGCTGCTAATTAAAGCTTTACTGTAATTCTTTTTCAGGCTGCTCTAAAAACGAAGACTCCTGTTTAGCCAGACTCATTTCACCTCAGGGTGATAGTATACACATTCCAGACTGTCACTGGGTAATATCAGACTATTCCGATACAGGACTTTAAAATTAAAGGCTTACATGTCTACTTAAAGCTATATTTCAACTCTATTTCATGCTGTGAATTAAGGCCATACTGTAACTCGTTTTCAGGCTGCTTTAGAAACGAAACATCCTGTTTAGCCAGACTCATTTCACCTCAGGTTGATAGTGTACACATCCCAGACTGCCACTGGGTAATATCAAACTATTCTGATATAGGATTTTAAAATGAAAGGCTTAAATGTCCACTTAAAGCTATATTTCAACTCTGTTTCAGGCTGCTAATTAAAGCCATACTGTAACTCTTTTTCAGGCTGATCAAAAAACGAAACCTCATGTTTAGCCAGACTCATTTCACATCACGGTGATAGTATACACATCCCAGACTGTCACTGAGTATTATCAGACAATATTATTGGATTTTAAAATGAAAGGCTTCAATGTCCCCTTAAAGCTATATTTCAACTCTGTTTCAGGCTTCTAATTAAAGCCATACTGTAACTCGTTTTCAGGCTGCTTTAGAAACGAAACCTCCTTTTTAGCCAGACTCATTTCACCTCAGGTTGATAGTATACACATCCCAGACTGTCACTGGGTAAAATCAGACTATTCTGATGTAGGATTTTAAAATTAAACGCTTAAATGTCCTCTTAAAGCTATATTTCAACTCTGTTTCAGGCTGCTAATTAAAGCCATACTGTAACTCTTTTTCAGGCTGCTTTAGAAACGAAACCTCCTGTTTAGCCAGACTCATTTCACCTCAGGTTGATAGTGTACACATCCCAGACTGTCACTGGGTAAAATCAGACTATTCTGATATAGGATTTTAAAATTAAACGCTTAAATGTCCACTTAAAGCGAAATTTCAACTCTTTTTCTGGATGCTAATTGAGGCCATACTGTAACTCTTTTTCAGGCTGCTCTAAAAACTTAACCTCCTTTTTAGCCAGACTGATTTCACATCAGGGTGATAGTATACACATCCCAGACTTTCACTGGGTAAAATCAGACTCTTCTGATATAGGACCTTACAATTAAAGGCTTAAATTTCCACTTAAAGCTATATTTCAACTCTGTTTCAGGCTGCTAATTAAAGCCATACTGTAACCCGTTTTCAGGCTGCTTTAGAAACGAAACCTCCTGTTTAGCCAGACTCATTTCACCTCAGGTTGATAGTATACACAACCCAGACTCTCACTGGTTAATATCAGACTATTCTGATATAGGATTTTAAAATTAAAGGCATGAGTGTCAACTTAAAGCTATATTTCAAATCTGTTTCAGGCTGCTAATTAAAGCCATACTGTAACTCTTTTTCAGGCTGCTTTAGAAACGAAAGCTCCTGTTTAGCCAGACTCATTTCACCTCAGATTGATAGTATACATATCCCAGATTGCCACTGGGTAATATCAGACTATTCTGATATAGGATTTTAAAATTAAAGGCTTAAATGTTCACTTAAAGTGATATTTCAACTCTTTTTCCGGATGCTAATTAAGGCCATACTGTAACTCTTTTTCAGGCTGCTCTAAAAACGAAATCTCCTGTTTAGCCAGACTTATTTCACCTCAGGTTGATAGTGTACACATCCCAGACTGTCACTGGGTATTATCAGACTATTCTGATATAGAATTTTAAAATTAAAGGCACAAGTGTCAACTTAAAGCGAAATTTCAACTCTGTTTCAGGCTGCTAATTAAAGCCATACTGTAACTCTTTTTCATGCTGCTTTAAAAACGAAACCTCCTGTTTAGCCAGACTCATTTCAACTCAGGGTGATAGTATACACATCCGAGACTGCCACTGGGTAATATCAGACTATTCTGATTCAGAATTTTCAAATGAAAGGCTTAAATGTACACTTAAAGCTATATTTCAACTCTGTTTCAGGCTGCTAATTAAAGCTTTACTGTAATTCTTTTTCAGGCTGCTCTAAAAACGAAGACTCCTGTTTAGCCAGACTCATTTCACCTCAGGGTGATAGTATACACATTCCAGACTGTCACTGGGTAATATAAGACTATTCCGATACAGGACTTTAAAATTAAAGGCTTACATGTCTACTTAAAGCTATATTTCAACTCTATTTCATGCTGTGAATTAAGGCCATACTGTAACTCGTTTTCAGGCTGCTTTAGAAACGAAACATCCTGTTTAGCCAGACTCATTTCACCTCAGGTTGATAGTGTACACATCCCAGACTGCCACTGGGTAATATCAAACTATTCTGATATAGGATTTTAAAATGAAAGGCTTAAATGTCCACTTAAAGCTATATTTCAACTCTGTTTCAGGCTGCTAATTAAAGCCATACTGTAACTCTTTTTCAGGCTGATCAAAAAACGAAACCTCATGTTTAGCCAGACTCATTTCACATCACGGTGATAGTATACACATCCCAGACTGTCACTGAGTATTATCAGACAATATTATTGGATTTTAAAATGAAAGGCTTCAATGTCCCCTTAAAGCTATATTTCAACTCTGTTTCAGGCTTCTAATTAAAGCCATACTGTAACTCGTTTTCAGGCTGCTTTAGAAACGAAACCTCCTTTTTAGCCAGACTCATTTCACCTCAGGTTGATAGTATACACATCCCAGACTGTCACTGGGTAAAATCAGACTATTCTGATGTAGGATTTTAAAATTAAACGCTTAAATGTCCTCTTAAAGCTATATTTCAACTCTGTTTCAGGCTGCTAATTAAAGCCATACTGTAACTCTTTTTCAGGCTGCTTTAGAAACGAAACCTCCTGTTTAGCCAGACTCATTTCACCTCAGGTTGATAGTGTACACATCCCAGACTGTCACTGGGTAAAATCAGACTATTCTGATATAGGATTTTAAAATTAAACGCTTAAATGTCCACTTAAAGCAAAATTTCAACTCTTTTTCTGGATGCTAATTGAGGCCATACTGTAACTCTTTTTCAGGCTGCTCTAAAAACTTAACCTCCTTTTTAGCCAGACTGATTTCACATCAGGGTGATAGTATACACATCCCAGACTTTCACTGGGTAAAATCAGACTCTTCTGATATAGGACCTTACAATTAAAGGCTTAAATTTCCACTTAAAGCTATATTTCAACTCTGTTTCAGGCTGCTAATTAAAGCCATACTGTAACCCGTTTTCAGGCTGCTTTAGAAACGAAACCTCCTGTTTAGCCAGACTCATTTCACCTCAGGTTGATAGTATACACAACCCAGACTCTCACTGGTTAATATCAGACTATTCTGATATAGGATTTTAAAATTAAAGGCATGAGTGTCAACTTAAAGCTATATTTCAAATCTGTTTCAGGCTGCTAATTAAAGCCATACTGTAACTCTTTTTCAGGCTGCTTTAGAAACGAAAGCTCCTGTTTAGCCAGACTCATTTCACCTCAGGTTGATAGTATACATATCCCAGATTGCCACTGGGTAATATCAGACTATTCTGATATAGGATTTTAAAATTAAAGGCTTAAATGTTCACTTAAAGTGATATTTCAACTCTTTTTCCGGATTCTAATTAAGGCCATACTGTAACTCTTTTTCAGGCTGCTCTAAAAACGAAATCTCCTGTTTAGCCAGACTTATTTCACCTCAGGTTGATAGTGTACACATCCCAGACTGTCACTGGGTATTATCAGACTATTCTGATGTAGGATTTTAAAATTAAAGGCTTAAATGTCCACTTAAAGCTATATTTCAACTCTGTTTCAGGCTGCTAATTAAAGCCATACTGTAACTCTTTTTCAGGCTGCTCAAAAAACGAAACCTCATGTTTAGCCAGACTCATTTCACATCACGGTGATAGTATACACATCCCAGACTGTCAATGGGTATTATCAGACTATTCTGATGTAGGATTTTAAAATTAAAGGCTTAAATGTCCTCTTAAAGCTATATTTCAACTCTGTTTCAGGCTGCTAATTAAAGCCATACTGTAACTCTTTTTCAGGCTGCTTTAGAAACGAAACTTCCTGTTTAGCCAGACTCATTTCACCTCAGGTTGATAGTGTACACATCCCAGACTGTCACTGGGTATTATCAGACTATTCTGATGTAGGATTTAAAAATTAAAGGCTTTAATGTCCACTTAAAGCTTCATTTCAACTCTGTTTCATGCTGCTCATGAAGGCCAAACTGTAACTCTTTTCCAGGCTGCTCTAAAAATGAAACCTCCTGTTTAGCCAGACTCCTTTCAAATCAGGATGATACTATACACATTCCAGACTGTCACTGGGTAATATCAGACTATTCCGATATAGGACTTTAAAAATAAAGGCTTAAATGTCTACTTAAAGCTATATTTCAACTCTGTTTCATGCTGCGAATTAAGGCCATACTGTAACTCTTTTTCAGGCTGTTCTAGAAACGAAACCTCATGGTTAGCCAGACTGATTTCACCTCAGGTTGATAGTATCCACATCCCAGATTGTCACTGGGTAAAATCAGACTATTCTGATATAGGATTTTAAAATTAAAGGCTTAAATGTCCACTTAAAGCGAAATTTCAACTCTTTTTCTGGATGCTAATTGAGGCCATACTGTAACTCTTTTTCAGGCTGCTCTAAAAACTTAACCTCCTTTTTAGTCAGACTGATTTCACATCAGCGTGATAGTATACACATCCCAGACTTTCACTGGGTAAAATCAGACAATTCTGATATAGGACTTTACAATTAAAGGCTTAAATTTCCACTTAAAGCTATATTTCAACTCTGTTTCAGGCTGCTAATTAAAGCCATACTGTAACCCGTTTTCAGGCTGCTTTAGAAACGAAACCTCCTGTTTAGCCAGACTCATTTCACCTCAGGTTTATAGTATTCATATCCCAGATTGCCACTGGGTAATATCAGACTATTCTGATATAGGATTTTAAAATTAAGGGCATGAGTGTCAACTTAAAGCTATGTTTCAACTCTGTTTCAGGCTGCTAATTAAAGCCATACTGTAACCCGTTTTCAGGCTGCTTTAGAAACGAAACCTCCTGTTTAGCCAGACTCATTTCACCTCAGGTTGATAGTATACACAACCCAGACTCTCACTGGTTAATATCAGACTATTCTGATATAGGATTTTAAAATTAAAGGCATGAGTGTCAACTTAAAGCTATATTTCAACTCTGTTTCAGGCTGCTAATTAAAGCCATACTGTAACTCTTTTTCAGGCTGCTTTAGAAACGAAAGCTCCTGTTTAGCCAGACTCATTTCACCTCAGGTTTATAGTATTCATATCCCAGATTGCCACTGGGTAATATCAGACTATTCTGATATAGGATTTTAAAATGAAGGGCTTAAATGTTCACTTAAAGCGATATTTCAACTCTTTTTCAGGATGCTAATTAAGGCCATACTGTAACTCTTTTTCAGGCTGCTCTAAAAACGAAATCTCCTGTTTAGCCAGACTCATTTCACCTAAGGGTGATAGTGTACACATCCCAGACTGTCACTGGGTATTATCAGACTACTCTGATGTAGGATTTTAAAATTAAAGGCTTAAATGTCAACTTAAAGCTATATTTCAACTCTGTTCCATGCTGCTAATTAAGGCCATACTGTAACTCTTTTTCAGGCTGCTCTAGGAACGAAACCTCATGGTTAGCCAGACTCATTTCACCTCAGGTTGATAGTATACACATCCCAGACTGTCACTGGGTAAAATAAGACTATTTTGATATAGGATTTTAAAATTAAAGGCTTAAATGTCCACTTAAAGCGAAATTTCAACTTTTTTTCAGGATGCTAATTGAGGTCATACTGTAACTCTTTTTCAGGCTGCTCTAAAAAGTTAACCTCCTTTTTAGCCAGACTGATTTCACATCAGGTTTATAGTATACACATCCCAGACTTTCACTGGCTAAAATCAGACTACTCTGATATAGGACTTTAAAATTAAAGGCTTAAATTTCCACTTAAAGCTATATTTCAACTCTGTTTCAGGCTGCTAATTAAAGCCATACTGTAACTCTTTTTCAGGCTGCTTTAGAAACGAAAGCTCCTGTTTAGCCAGACTCATTTCACCTCAGGTTGATAGTATACATATCCCAGATTGCCAATGGGTAATATCAGACTATTCTGATATAGGATTTTAAAATTAAAGGCTCAAATGTTCACTTAAAGCGATATTTCAACTCTTTTTCCGATGCTAATTAAGGCCATACTGTAACTCTTTTTCAGGCTGCTCTGAAAACTAAATCTCCTGTTTAGCCAGACTCATTTCACCTCAGGTTGATAGTATACACATCCAAGACTGTCACTGGGTAAAATCAGACTATTCTGATACAGGATTTTAAAATTAAAGGCTTAAATGTCCTCTTAAAGCTATATTTCAACTCTGTTTCAGGCTGCTAATTAAAGCCATACTGTAACTCTTTTTCAGGCTGCTCTAAAAACGAAATCTCCTGTTTACCCAGACTCATTTCACCTCAGGGTGATAGAGGACACATACCAGACTGTCACTGGGTATTCTCAGACTATTCTGATGTAGGATTTTAAAATTAAATGCTTAAATGCCAACTTAAAGCTATATTTCAACTCTGTTTCATGCTGCTAATTAAGGCCATACTGTAAGTCTTTTTCAGGCTGCTCTAGGTGCGAAACCTCCTGTTTAGCCAGACTCATTTCACCTCAGGTTGATAGTATACACAACCCAGACTCTCCCTGGTTAATATCAGACTATTCTGATATAGGATTTTAAAATTAAAGGCATGAGTGTCAACTTAAAGCTATATTTCAACTTTGTTTCAGGCTGCTAATTAAAGCCATACTGTAACTCTTTTTCAGGCTGCTTTAGAAACGAAAGCTCCTGTTTAGCCAGACTCATTTCACCTCAGGTTTATAGTATTCATATCCCAGATTGCCACTGGGTAATATCAGACTATTCTGATATAGGATTTTAAAATTAAGGGCTTAAATGTTCACTTAAAGCGATATTTCAACTCTTTTTCAGGATGCTAATTAAGGCCATACTGTAACTCTTTTTCAGGCTGCTCTAAAAAGGAAATCTCCTGTTTAGCCAGACTCATTTCACCTAAGGGTGATAGTGTACACATCCCAGACTGTCACTGGGTATTATCAGACTACTCTGATGTAGGATTTTAAAATTAAAGGCTTAAATGTCAACTTAAAGCTATATTTCAACTCTGTTCCATGCTGCTAATTAAGGCCATACTGTAACTCTTTTTCAGGCTGCTCTAGGAACGAAACCTCATGGTTAGCCAGACTCATTTCACCTCAGGTTGATAGTATACACATCCCAGACTGTCACTGGGTAAAATAAGACTATTTTGATATAGGATTTTAAAATTAAAGGCTTAAATGTCCACTTAAAGCGAAATTTCAACTTTTTTTCAGGATGCTAATTGAGGTCATACTGTAACTCTTTTTCAGGCTGCTCTAAAAAGTTAACCTCCTTTTTAGCCAGACTGATTTCACATCAGGTTTATAGTATACACATCCCAGACTTTCACTGGCTAAAATCAGACTATTCTGATATAGGACTTTAAAATTAAAGGCTTAAATTTCCACTTAAAGCTATATTTCAACTCTGTTTCAGGCTGCTAATTAAAGCCATACTGTAACTCTTTTTCAGGCTGCTTTAGAAACGAAAGCTCCTGTTTAGCCAGACTCATTTCACGTCAGGTTGATAGTATACATATCCCAGATTGCCAATGGGTAATATCAGACTATTCTGATATAGGATTTTAAAATTAAAGGCTCAAATGTTCACTTAAAGCGATATTTCAACTCTTTTTCCGATGCTAATTAAGGCCATACTGTAACTCTTTTTCAGGCAGCTCTGAAAACTAAATCTCCTGTTTAGCCAGACTCATTTCACCTCAGGTTGATAGTATACACATCCAAGACTGTCACTGGGTAAAATCAGACTATTCTGATACAGGATTTTAAAATTAAAGGCTTAGATGTCCTCTTAAAGCTATATTTCAACTCTGTTTCAGGCTGCTAATTAAAGCCATACTGTAACCCGTTTTCAGGCTGCTTTAGAAACGAAACCTCCTGTTTAGCCAGACTCATTTCACCTCAGGTTTATAGTATTCATATCCCAGATTGCCACTGGGTAATATCAGACTATTCTGATATAGGATTTTAAAATTAAGGGCATGAATGTCAACTTAAAGCTATATTTCAACTCTGTTTCAGGCTGCTAATTAAAGCCATACTGTAACCCGTTTTCAGGCTGCTTTAGAAACGAAACCTCCTGTTTAGCCAGACTCATTTCACCTCAGGTTGATAGTATACACAACCCAGACTCTCACTGGTTAATATCAGACTATTCTGATATAGGATTTTAAAATTAAAGGCATGAGTGTCAACTTAAAGCTATATTTCAACTCTGTTTCAGGCTGCTAATTAAAGCCATACTGTAACTCTTTTTCAGGCTGCTTTAGAAACGAAAGCTCCTGTTTAGCCAGACTCATTTCACCTCAGGTTGATAGTATACATATCCCAGATTGCCACTGGGTAATATCAGACTATTCTGATATAGGATTTTAAAATTAAAGGCTTAAATGTTCACTTAAAGTGATATTTCAACTCTTTTTCCGGATGCTAATTAAGGCCATACTGTAACTCTTTTTCAGGCTGCTCTAAAAACGAAATCTCCTGTTTAGCCAGACTTATTTCACCTCAGGTTGATAGTGTACACATCCCAGACTGTCACTGGGTATTATCAGACTATTCTGATGTAGGATTTTAAAATTAAAGGCTTAAATGTCAACTTAAAGCTATATTTCAACTCTGTTTCATGCTGCTAATTAAGGCCATACTGTAACTCTTTTTCAGGCTGCTCTAGGAACGAAACATCATGGTTAGCCAGACTCATTTCACCTCAGGTTGATAGTATACACATCCCAGACTTTCACTGGGTAAAATCAGACTATTCTGATATAGGACTTTAAAATGAAAGGCTTAAATGTCCACTTAAAGCTATATTTCAACTCTGTTTCAGGCTGCTAATTAAAGCCATACTGTAACTCTTTTTCAGGCTGCTCAAAAAACGAAACCTCATGTTTAGCCAGACTCATTTCACATCACGGTGATAGTATACACATCCCAGACTGTCAATGGGTATTATCAGACTATTCTGATGTAGGATTTTAAAATTAAAGGCTTAAATGTCCTCTTAAAGCTATATTTCAACTCTGTTTCAGGCTGCTAATTAAAGCCATACTGTAACTCTTTTTCAGGCTGCTTTAGAAACGAAACTTCCTGTTTAGCCAGACTCATTTCACCTCAGGTTGATAGTGTACACATCCCAGACTGTCACTGGGTATTATCAGACTATTCTGATGTAGGATTTAAAAATTAAAGGCTTTAATGTCCACTTAAAGCTTCATTTCAACTCTGTTTCATGCTGCTCATGAAGGCCAAACTGTAAGTCTTTTCCAGGCTGCTCTAAAAATGAAACCTCCTGTTTAGCCAGACTCCTTTCAAATCAGGATGATACTATACACATTCCAGACTGTCACTGGGTAATATCAGACTATTCCGATATAGGACTTTAAAAATATAGGCTTAAATGTCTACTTAAAGCTATATTTCAACTCTGTTTCATGCTGCGAATTAAGGCCATACTGTAACTCTTTTTCAGGCTGTTCTAGAAACGAAACCTCATGGTTAGCCAGACTGATTTCACCTCAGGTTGATAGTATCCACATCCCAGATTGTCACTGGGTAAAATCAGACTATTCTGATATAGGATTTTAAAATTAAAGGCTTAAATGTCCACTTAAAGCGAAATTTCAACTCTTTTTCTGGATGCTAATTGAGGCCATACTGTAACTCTTTTTCAGGCTGCTCTAAAAACTTAACCTCCTTTTTAGTCAGACTGATTTCACATCAGGGTGATAGTATACACATCCCAGACTTTCACTGGGTAAAATCAGACAATTCTGATATAGGACTTTACAATTAAAGGCTTAAATTTCCACTTAAAGCTATATTTCAACTCTGTTTCAGGCTGCTAATTAAAGCCATACTGTAACCCGTTTTCAGGCTCCTTTAGAAACGAAACCTCCTGTTTAGCCAGACTCATTTCACCTCAGGTTTATAGTATTCATATCCCAGATTGCCACTGGGTAATATCAGACTATTCTGATATAGGATTTTAAAATTAAGGGCATGAATGTCAACTTAAAGCTATATTTCAACTCTGTTTCAGGCTGCTAATTAAAGCCATACTGTAACCCGTTTTCAGGCTGCTTTAGAAACGAAACCTCCTGTTTAGCCAGACTCATTTCACCTCAGGTTGATAGTATACACAACCCAGACTCTCACTGGTTAATATCAGACTATTCTGATATAGGATTTTAAAATTAAAGGCATGAGTGTCAACTTAAAGCTATATTTCAACTCTGTTTCAGGCTGCTAATTAAAGCCATACTGTAACTCTTTTTCAGGCTGCTTTAGAAACGAAAGCTCCTGTTTAGCCAGACTCATTTCACCTCAGGTTTATAGTAGTCATATCCCAGATTGCCACTGGGTAATATCAGACTATTCTGATATAGGATTTTAAAATTAAGGGCTTAAATGTTCACTTAAAGCGATATTTCAACTCTTTTTCAGGATGCTAATTAAGGCCATACTGTAACTCTTTTTCAGGCTGCTCTAAAAACGAAATCTCCTGTTTAGCCAGACTCATTTCACCTAAGGGTGATAGTGTACACATCCCAGACTGTCACTGGGTATTATCAGACTACTCTGATGTAGGATTTTAAAATTAAAGGCTTAAATGTCAACTTAAAGCTATATTTCAACTCTGTTCCATGCTGCTAATTAAGGCCATACTGTAACTCTTTTTCAGGCTGCTCTAGGAACGAAACCTCATGGTTAGCCAGACTCATTTCACCTCAGGTTGATAGTATACACATCCCAGACTGTCACTGGGTAAAATAAGACTATTTTGATATAGGATTTTAAAATTAAAGGCTTAAATGTCCACTTAAAGCGAAATTTCAACTTTTTTTCAGGATGCTAATTGAGGTCATACTGTAACTCTTTTTCAGGCTGCTCTAAAAAGTTAACCTCCTTTTTAGCCAGACTGATTTCACATCAGGTTTATAGTATACACATCCCAGACTTTCACTGGCTAAAATCAGACTATTCTGATATAGGACTTTAAAATTAAAGGCTTAAATTTCCACTTAAAGCTATATTTCAACTCTGTTTCAGGCTGCTAATTAAAGCCATACTGTAACTCTTTTTCAGGCTGCTTTAGAAACGAAAGCTCCTGTTTAGCCAGACTCATTTCACCTCAGGTTGATAGTATACATATCCCAGATTGCCAATGGGTAATATCAGACTATTCTGATATAGGATTTTAAAATTAAAGGCTCAAATGTTCACTTAAAGCGATATTTCAACTCTTTTTCCGATGCTAATTAAGGCCATACTGTAACTCTTTTTCAGGCAGCTCTGAAAACTAAATCTCCTGTTTAGCCAGACTCATTTCACCTCAGGTTGATAGTATACACATCCAAGACTGTCACTGGGTAAAATCAGACTATTCTGATACAGGATTTTAAAATTAAAGGCTTAGATGTCCTCTTAAAGCTATATTTCAACTCTGTTTCAGGCTGCTAATTAAAGCCATACTGTAACTCTTTTTCAGGCTGCTCTAAAAACGAAATCTCCTGTTTACCCAGACTCATTTCACCTCAGGGTGATAGAGGACACATACCAGACTGTCACTGGGTATTCTCAGACTATTCTGATGTAGGATTTTAAAATTAAAGGCTTAAATGCCAACTTAAAGCTATATTTCAACTCTGTTTCATGCTGCTAATTAAGGCCATACTGTAAGTCTTTTTCAGGCTGCTCTAGGTGCGAAACATCATGGTTAGCCAGACTCATTTCACCTCAGGTTGATAGTATACACATCCCAGACTGTCACTTGTTAGAATCAGACTATGCTGATATAGGATTTTAAAATTAAAGGCTTAAATTTCCTCTTAAAGCTATATTTCAACTCTGTTTCAGGCTGCTAATTAAAGCCATACTGTAACTCTTTTTCAGGCTGCTTTAGAAACGAAACCTCCTGTTTAGCCATACTCATTTCACCTCAGGTTGATAGTGTACACATCCCAGACTGCCACTGGGTAATATCAGACTATTCTGATATAGGATTTTAAAATGAAAGGCTTAAATGTCCACTTAAAGCTATATTTCAACTCTGTTTCAGGCTGCTAATTTAAGCCATACTGTAACTCTTTTTCAGGCTGCTCTAAAAACGAAACCTCCTGTTTAGCCAGACTCATTTCACCTCAGGTTGATAGTATACACAACCCAGACTCTCACTGGTTAATATCAGACTATTCTGATATAGGATTTTAAAATTAAAGGCACAAGTGTCAACTTAAAGCGAAATTTCAACTCTGTTTCAGGCTGCTAATTAAAGCCATACTGTAACTCTTTTTCATGCTGCTTTAAAAACGAAACCTCCTGTTTAGCCAGACTCATTTCAACTCAGGGTGATAGTATACACATCCGAGACTGCCACTGGGTAATATCAGACTATTCTGATTCAGAATTTTCAAATGAAAGGCTTAAATGTACACTTAAAGCTATATTTCAACTCTGTTTCAGGCTGCTAATTAAAGCTTTACTGTAATTCTTTTTCAGGCTGCTCTAAAAACGAAGCCTCCTGTTTAGCCAGACTCATTTCACCTCAGGGTGATAGTATACACATTCCAGACTGTCACTGGGTAATATCAGACTATTCCGATACAGGACTTTAAAATTAAAGGCTTACATGTCTACTTAAAGCTATATTTCAACTCTATTTCATGCTGTGAATTAAGGCCATACTGTAACTCGTTTTCAGGCTGCTTTAGAAACGAAACATCCTGTTTAGCCAGACTCATTTCACCTCAGGTTGATAGTGTACACATCCCAGACTGCCACTGGGTAATATCAAACTATTCTGATATAGGATTTTAAAATGAAAGGCTTAAATGTCCACTTAAAGCTATATTTCAACTCTGTTTCAGGCTGCTAATTAAAGCCATACTGTAACTCTTTTTCAGGCTGATCAAAAAACGAAACCTCATGTTTAGCCAGACTCATTTCACATCACGGTGATAGTATACACATCCCAGACTGTCACTGAGTATTATCAGACAATATTATTGGATTTTAAAATGAAAGGCTTCAATGTCCCCTTAAAGCTATATTTCAACTCTGTTTCAGGCTTCTAATTAAAGCCATACTGTAACTCGTTTTCAGGCTGCTTTAGAAACGAAACCTCCTTTTTAGCCAGACTCATTTCACCTCAGGTTGATGGTATACACATCCCAGACTGTCACTGGGTAAAATCAGACTATTCTGATGTAGGATTTTAAAATTAAAGTCTTAAATGTCCTATTAAAGCTATATTTCAACTCTGTTTCAGGCTGCTAATTAAAGCCATACTGTAACTCTTTTTCAGGCTGCTTTAGAAACAAAACCTCCTGTTTAGCCAGACTCATTTCACCTCAGGTTGATAGTATACACAACCCAGACTCTCACTGGTTAATATCAGACTATTCTGATATAGGATTTTAAAATGAAAGGCTTAAATGTCCACTTAAAGCTGTATTTCAACTCTGTTTCAGGCTGCTAATTAAAGCCATACTGTAACTCTTTTTCAGGCTGCTCAAAAAACGAAACCTCATGTTTAGCCAGAATCATTTCACATCACGGTGATAGTATACACATCCCAGACTGTCACTGAGTATTATCAGACAATATTATTGGATTTTAAAATGAAAGGCTTAAATGTCCTCTTAAAGCTATATTTCAACTCTGTTTCAGGCTGCTAATTAAAGCCATACTGTAACTCTTTTTCAGGCTGCTTTAGAAACGAAACCTCATGTTTAGCCAGACTCATTTCACATCACGGTGATAGTATACACATCCCAGACTGTCACTGGGTATTATCAGACTATTCTGATGTAGGATTTTAAAATTAAACGCTTAAATGTCCTCTTAAAGCTATATTTCAACTTAGTTTCAGGCTGCTAATTAAAGCCATACTGTAACTCTTTTTCAGGCTGATCAAAAAACGAAACCTCATGTTTAGCCAGAATCATTTCACATCACGGTGATAGTATACACATCCCAGACTGTCACTGAGTATTATCAGACAATATTATTGGATTTTAAAATGAAAGGCTTCAATGTCCCCTTAAAGCTATATTTCAACTCTGTTTCAGGCTTCTAATTAAAGCCATACTGTAACTCGTTTTCAGGCTGCTTTAGAAACGAAAGCTCCTTTTTATCCAGACTCATTTCACCTCAGGTTGATAGTATACACATCCCAGACTGTCACTGGGTAAAATCAGACTATTCTGATGTAGGATTTTAAAATTAAAGGCTTAAATGTCCTCTTAAAGCTATATTTCAACTATGTTTCAGGGTGCTAATTAAAGCCATACTGTAACTCTTTTTCAGGCTGCTTTAGAAACGAAACTTCCTGTTTAGCCAGACTCATTTCACCTCAGGTTGATAGTGTACACATCCCAGACTGTCACTGGGTATTATCAGACTATTCTGATGTAGGATTTAAAAATTAAAGGCTTTAATGTCCACTTAAAGCTTTATTTCAACTCTGTTTCATGCTGCTCATGAAGGCCAAACTGTAACTCTTTTTCAGGCTGCTCTACAAATGAAACCTCCTGTTTAGCCAGACTCCTTTCAAATCAGGATGATACTATACACATTCCAGACTGTCACTGGGTAATATCAGACTATTCCGATATAGGACTTTAAAAATAAAGGCTTAAATGTCTACTTAAAGCTATATTTCAACTCTGTCTCATGCTGCAAATTAAGGCCATACTGTAACTCTTTTTCAGGCTGCTCTAGGAACGAAACCTCATGGTTAGCCAGACTCATTTCACCTCAGGTTGATAGTATACACATCCCAGATTGTCACTGGGTAACATCAGACTATTCTGATATAGGATTTTAAAATTAAATGCTTAAATGTCCACTTAAAGCGAAATTTCAACTCTTTTTTTCTGGATGCTAATTGAGGCCATACTGTAACTCTTATTCAGGCTGCTCTAAAAACTTAACCTCCTTTTTAGCCAGACTGATTTCACATCAGGGTGATAGTATACACATCCCAGACTTTCACTGGGTAAAATCAGACTATTCTGATATAGGACTTTAAAATTAAAGGCTTAAATTTCCACTTAAAGCTATATTTCAACTCTGTTTCAGGCTGCTAATTAAAGCCATACTGTAACTCGTTTTCATGCTGCTTTAGAAACGAAACCTCCTGTTTAGCCAGACTCATTTCACCTCAGGTTGATAGTATACACAACCCAGACTCTCACTGGTTAATATCAGACTATTCTGATATAGGATTTTAAAATTAAAGGCATAAGTGTCAACTTAAAGCTATATTTCAAATCTGTTTCAGGCTGCTAATTAAAGCCATACTGTAACTCGTTTTCAGGCTGCTTTAGAAACGAAAGCTCCTTTTTATCCAGACTCATTTCACCTCAGGTTGATAGTATACACATCCCAGACTGTCACTGGGTAAAATCAGACTATTCTGATGTAGGATTTTAAAATTAAAGGCTTAAATGTCCTCTTAAAGCTATATTTCAACTATGTTTCAGGGTGCTAATTAAAGCCATACTGTAACTCTTTTTCAGGCTGCTTTAGAAACGAAACTTCCTGTTTAGCCAGACTCATTTCACCTCAGGTTGATAGTGTACACATCCCAGACTGTCACTGGGTATTATCAGACTATTCTGATGTAGGATTTAAAAATTAAAGGCTTTAATGTCCACTTAAAGCTTTATTTCAACTCTGTTTCATGCTGCTCATGAAGGCCAAACTGTAACTCTTTTTCAGGCTGCTCTACAAATGAAACCTCCTGTTTAGCCAGACTCCTTTCAAATCAGGATGATACTATACACATTCCAGACTGTCACTGGGTAATATCAGACTATTCCGATATAGGACTTTAAAAATAAAGGCTTAAATGTCTACTTAAAGCTATATTTCAACTCTGTCTCATGCTGCAAATTAAGGCCATACTGTAACTCTTTTTCAGGCTGCTCTAGGAACGAAACCTCATGGTTAGCCAGACTCATTTCACCTCAGGTTGATAGTATACACATCCCAGATTGTCACTGGGTAACATCAGACTATTCTGATATAGGATTTTAAAATTAAATGCTTAAATGTCCACTTAAAGCGAAATTTCAACTCTTTTTTCTGGATGCTAATTGAGGCCATACTGTAACTCTTATTCAGGCTGCTCTAAAAACTTAACCTCCTTTTTAGCCAGACTGATTTCACATCAGGGTGATAGTATACACATCCCAGACTTTCACTGGGTAAAATCAGACTATTCTGATATAGGACTTTAAAATTAAAGGCTTAAATTTCCACTTAAAGCTATATTTCAACTCTGTTTCAGGCTGCTAATTAAAGCCATACTGTAACTCGTTTTCATGCTGCTTTAGAAACGAAACCTCCTGTTTAGCCAGACTCATTTCACCTCAGGTTGATAGTATACACAACCCAGACTCTCACTGGTTAATATCAGACTATTCTGATATAGGATTTTAAAATTAAAGGCATAAGTGTCAACTTAAAGCTATATTTCAAATCTGTTTCAGGCTGCTAATTAAAGCCATACTGTAACTCTTTTTCAGGCTGCTTTAGAAATGAAAGCTCCTGTTTAGCCAGACTCATTTCACCTCAGGTCGATAGTATACATATCCCAGATTGCCACTGGGTAATATCAGACTATTCTGATGTAGGATTTTAAAAGTAAAGGCTTAAATGTTCACTTAAAGCGATATTTCAACTCTTTTTCCGGATGCTAATTAAGGCCATACTGTAACTCTTTTTCAGGCTGCTCTAAAAACGAAATCTCCTGTTTAGCCAGACTCATTTCACCTCAGGGTGATAGTGTACACATCCCAGACTGTCACTGGGTATTATCAGACTTTTCTGATGTAGGAATTTAAAATTAAAGGCTTAAATGTCAACTTAAAGCTATATTTCAACTCTGTTTCATGCTGCTAATTAAGGCCATACTGTAACTCTTTTTCAGGCTGCTCTAGGAACGAAACCTCATGGTTAGCCAGACTCATTTCACCTCAGGTTGATAGTATACACATCCCAGACTTTCACTGGGTAAAATCAGACTATTCTGATATAGGACTTTAAAATTAAAGGCTTAAATTTCCTCTTGAAGCTCTATTTGAACTCTGTTTCAGGCTGCTAATTAAAGCCATACTGTAACTCGTTTTCATGCTGCTTTAGAAACGAAACCTCCTGTTTAGCCAGACTCATTTCACCTCAGGTTGATAGTATACACAACCCAGACTCTCACTGGTTAATATCAGACTATTCTGATATAGGATTTTAAAATTAAAGGCATAAGTGTCAACTTAAAGCTATATTTCAAATCTGTTTCAGGCTGCTAATTAAAGCCATACTGTAACTCTTTTTCAGGCTGCTTTAGAAACGAAAGCTCCTGTTTAGCCAGACTCATTTCACCTCAGGTTCATAGTATTAATATCCCAGATTGCCACTGGGTAATATCAGACTATTCTGATATAGGATTTTAAGATTAAAGGCTTAAATGTTCACTTAAAGCGATATTTCAACTCTTTTTCCGGATGCTAATTAAGGCCATACTGTAACTCTTTTTCAGGCTGCTCTAAAAACGAAATCTCCTGTTTAGCCAGACTCATTTCAACTCAGGGTGATAGTGTACACATCCCAGACTGTCACTGGGTATTATCAGACTTTTCTGATGTAGGATTTTAAAATTAAAGGCTTAAATGTCCACTTAAAGCTGTATTTCAACTCTGTTTCAGGCTGCTAATTAAAGCCATACTGTAACTCTTTTTCAGGCTGCTCAAAAAACGAAACCTCATGTTTAGCCAGAATCATTTCACATCACGGTGATAGTATACACATCCCAGACTGTCACTGAGTATTATCAGACAATATTATTGGATTTTAAAATGAAAGGCTTAAATGTCCTCTTAAAGCTATATTTCAACTCTGTTTCAGGCTGCTAATTAAAGCCATACTGTAACTCTTTTTCAGGCTGCTTTAGAAACGAAACCTCATGTTTAGCCAGACTCATTTCACATCACGGTGATACTATACACATCCCAGACTGTCACTGGGTATTATCAGACTATTCTGATGTAGGATTTTAAAATTAAACGCTTAAATGTCCTCTTAAAGCTATATTTCAACTCTGTTTCAGGCTGCTAATTAAAGCCATACTGTAACTCTTTTTCAGGCTGATCAAAAAACGAAACCTCATGTTTAGCCAGAATCATTTCACATCACGGTGATAGTATACACATCCCAGACTGTCACTGAGTATTATCAGACAATATTATTGGATTTTAAAATGAAAGGCTTCAATGTCCCCTTAAAGCTATATTTCAACTCTGTTTCAGGCTTCTAATTAAAGCCATACTGTAACTCGTTTTCAGGCTGCTTTAGAAACGAAAGCTCCTTTTTATCCAGACTCATTTCACCTCAGGTTGATAGTATACACATCCCAGACTGTCACTGGGTAAAATCAGACTATTCTGATGTAGGATTTTAAAATTAAAGGCTTAAATGTCCTCTTAAAGCTATATTTCAACTATGTTTCAGGGTGCTAATTAAAGCCATACTGTAACTCTTTTTCAGGCTGCTTTAGAAACGAAACTTCCTGTTTAGCCAGACTCATTTCACCTCAGGTTGATAGTGTACACATCCCAGACTGTCACTGGGTATTATCAGACTATTCTGATGTAGGATTTAAAAATTAAAGGCTTTAATGTCCACTTAAAGCTTTATTTCAACTCTGTTTCATGCTGCTCATGAAGGCCAAACTGTAACTCTTTTTCAGGCTGCTCTACAAATGAAACCTCCTGTTTAGCCAGACTCCTTTCAAATCAGGATGATACTATACACATTCCAGACTGTCACTGGGTAATATCAGACTATTCCGATATAGGACTTTAAAAATAAAGGCTTAAATGTCTACTTAAAGCTATATTTCAACTCTGTCTCATGCTGCAAATTAAGGCCATACTGTAACTCTTTTTCAGGCTGCTCTAGGAACGAAACCTCATGGTTAGCCAGACTCATTTCACCTCAGGTTGATAGTATACACATCCCAGATTGTCACTGGGTAACATCAGACTATTCTGATATAGGATTTTAAAATTAAATGCTTAAATGTCCACTTAAAGCGAAATTTCAACTCTTTTTTCTGGATGCTAATTGAGGCCATACTGTAACTCTTATTCAGGCTGCTCTAAAAACTTAACCTCCTTTTTAGCCAGACTGATTTCACATCAGGGTGATAGTATACACATCCCAGACTTTCACTGGGTAAAATCAGACTATTCTGATATAGGACTTTAAAATTAAAGGCTTAAATTTCCACTTAAAGCTATATTTCAACTCTGTTTCAGGCTGCTAATTAAAGCCATACTGTAACTCGTTTTCATGCTGCTTTAGAAACGAAACCTCCTGTTTAGCCAGACTCATTTCACCTCAGGTTGATAGTATACACAACCCAGACTCTCACTGGTTAATATCAGACTATTCTGATATAGGATTTTAAAATTAAAGGCATAAGTGTCAACTTAAAGCTATATTTCAAATCTGTTTCAGGCTGCTAATTAAAGCCATACTGTAACTCGTTTTCAGGCTGCTTTAGAAACGAAAGCTCCTTTTTATCCAGACTCATTTCACCTCAGGTTGATAGTATACACATCCCAGACTGTCACTGGGTAAAATCAGACTATTCTGATGTAGGATTTTAAAATTAAAGGCTTAAATGTCCTCTTAAAGCTATATTTCAACTATGTTTCAGGGTGCTAATTAAAGCCATACTGTAACTCTTTTTCAGGCTGCTTTAGAAACGAAACTTCCTGTTTAGCCAGACTCATTTCACCTCAGGTTGATAGTGTACACATCCCAGACTGTCACTGGGTATTATCAGACTATTCTGATGTAGGATTTAAAAATTAAAGGCTTTAATGTCCACTTAAAGCTTTATTTCAACTCTGTTTCATGCTGCTCATGAAGGCCAAACTGTAACTCTTTTTCAGGCTGCTCTACAAATGAAACCTCCTGTTTAGCCAGACTCCTTTCAAATCAGGATGATACTATACACATTCCAGACTGTCACTGGGTAATATCAGACTATTCCGATATAGGACTTTAAAAATAAAGGCTTAAATGTCTACTTAAAGCTATATTTCAACTCTGTCTCATGCTGCAAATTAAGGCCATACTGTAACTCTTTTTCAGGCTGCTCTAGGAACGAAACCTCATGGTTAGCCAGACTCATTTCACCTCAGGTTGATAGTATACACATCCCAGATTGTCACTGGGTAACATCAGACTATTCTGATATAGGATTTTAAAATTAAATGCTTAAATGTCCACTTAAAGCGAAATTTCAACTCTTTTTTCTGGATGCTAATTGAGGCCATACTGTAACTCTTATTCAGGCTGCTCTAAAAACTTAACCTCCTTTTTAGCCAGACTGATTTCACATCAGGGTGATAGTATACACATCCCAGACTTTCACTGGGTAAAATCAGACTATTCTGATATAGGACTTTAAAATTAAAGGCTTAAATTTCCACTTAAAGCTATATTTCAACTCTGTTTCAGGCTGCTAATTAAAGCCATACTGTAACTCGTTTTCATGCTGCTTTAGAAACGAAACCTCCTGTTTAGCCAGACTCATTTCACCTCAGGTTGATAGTATACACAACCCAGACTCTCACTGGTTAATATCAGACTATTCTGATATAGGATTTTAAAATTAAAGGCATAAGTGTCAACTTAAAGCTATATTTCAAATCTGTTTCAGGCTGCTAATTAAAGCCATACTGTAACTCTTTTTCAGGCTGCTTTAGAAATGAAAGCTCCTGTTTAGCCAGACTCATTTCACCTCAGGTCGATAGTATACATATCCCAGATTGCCACTGGGTAATATCAGACTATTCTGATGTAGGATTTTAAAAGTAAAGGCTTAAATGTTCACTTAAAGCGATATTTCAACTCTTTTTCAGGATGCTAATTAAGGCCATACTGTAACTCTTTTTCAGGCTGCTCTAAAAACGAAATCTCCTGTTTAGCCAGACTCATTTCACCTCAGGGTGATAGTGTACACATCCCAGACTGTCACTGGGTATTATCAGACTTTTCTGATGTAGGAATTTAAAATTAAAGGCTTAAATGTCAACTTAAAGCTATATTTCAACTCTGTTTCATGCTGCTAATTAAGGCCATACTGTAACTCTTTTTCAGGCTGCTCTAGGAACGAAACCTCATGGTTAGCCAGACTCATTTCACCTCAGGTTGATAGTATACACATCCCAGACTTTCACTGGGTAAAATCAGACTATTCTGATATAGGACTTTAAAATTAAAGGCTTAAATTTCCTCTTGAAGCTCTATTTGAACTCTGTTTCAGGCTGCTAATTAAAGCCATACTGTAACTCGTTTTCATGCTGCTTTAGAAACGAAACCTCCTGTTTAGCCAGACTCATTTCACCTCAGGTTGATAGTATACACAACCCAGACTCTCACTGGTTAATATCAGACTATTCTGATATAGGATTTTAAAATTAAAGGCATAAGTGTCAACTTAAAGCTATATTTCAAATCTGTTTCAGGCTGCTAATTAAAGCCATACTGTAACTCTTTTTCAGGCTGCTTTAGAAACGAAAGCTCCTGTTTAGCCAGACTCATTTCACCTCAGGTTCATAGTATTAATATCCCAGATTGCCACTGGGTAATATCAGACTATTCTGATATAGGATTTTAAGATTAAAGGCTTAAATGTTCACTTAAAGCGATATTTCAACTCTTTTTCCGGATGCTAATTAAGGCCATACTGTAACTCTTTTTCAGGCTGCTCTAAAAACGAAATCTCCTGTTTAGCCAGACTCATTTCAACTCAGGGTGATAGTGTACACATCCCAGACTGTCACTGGGTATTATCAGACTTTTCTGATGTAGGATTTTAAAATTAAAGGCTTAAATGTCCACTTAAAGCTGTATTTCAACTCTGTTTCAGGCTGCTAATTAAAGCCATACTGTAACTCTTTTTCAGGCTGCTCAAAAAACGAAACCTCATGTTTAGCCAGAATCATTTCACATCACGGTGATAGTATACACATCCCAGACTGTCACTGAGTATTATCAGACAATATTATTGGATTTTAAAATGAAAGGCTTAAATGTCCTCTTAAAGCTATATTTCAACTCTGTTTCAGGCTGCTAATTAAAGCCATACTGTAACTCTTTTTCAGGCTGCTTTAGAAACGAAACCTCATGTTTAGCCAGACTCAT
Source organism: Zingel zingel (assembly GCA_023566125.1). NCBI lineage: Eukaryota > Metazoa > Chordata > Actinopteri > Perciformes > Percidae > Zingel > Zingel zingel. The sequence goes on from JAKRKW010000026.1 coordinate 728,622, forward strand.
TTCACATCACGGTGATAGTATACACATCCCAGACTGTCACTGGGTATTATCAGACTATTCTGATGTAGGATTTTAAAATTAAAGGCTTAAATGTCCTCTTAAAGCTATATTTCAACTCTGTTTCAGGCTGCTAATTAAAGCCATACTGTAACTCTTTTTCAGGCTGATCAAAAAACGAAACCTCATGTTTAGCCAGAATCATTTCACATCACGGTGATAGTATACACATCCCAGACTGTCACTGAGTATTATCAGACAATATTATTGGATTTTAAAATGAAAGGCTTCAATGTCCCCTTAAAGCTATATTTCAACTCTGTTTCAGGCTTCTAATTAAAGCCATACTGTAACTCGTTTTCAGGCTGCTTTAGAAACGAAAGCTCCTTTTTATCCAGACTCATTTCACCTCAGGTTGATAGTATACAAATCCCAGACTTTCACTGGGTAAAATCAGACTATTCTGATATAGGACTTTAAAATTAAAGGCTTAAATTTCCTCTTGAAGCTATATTACAACCTTGTTTCAGGCTGCTAATTAAAGCCATACTGTAACTCTTTTTCAGGCTGCTCAAAAAACGAAACCTCATGTTTAGCCAGACTCATTTCACATCACGGTGATAGTATACACATCCCAGACTGTCACTGGGTATTATCAGACTATTATGATGTAGGATTTTAAAATTAAAGGCTTAAATGTCCACTTAAAGCTATATTTCAACTCTGTTTCAGGCTGCTAATTAAAGCCATACTGTAACTCTTTTTCAGGCTGCTTTAGAAACGAAACCTCATGTTTAGCCAGACTCATTTCACATCACGGTGATAGTATACACATCCCAGACTGTCACTGGGTATTATCAGACTATTCTGATGTAGGATTTTAAAATTAAACGCTTAAATGTCCTCTTAAAGCTATATTTCAACTCTGTTTCAGGCTGCTAATTAAAGCCATACTGTAACTCTTTTTCAGGCTGATCAAAAAACGAAACCTCATGTTTAGCCAGAATCATTTCACATCACGGTGATAGTATACACATCCCAGACTGTCACTGAGTATTATCAGACAATATTATTGGATTTTAAAATGAAAGGCTTCAATGTCCCCTTAAAGCTATATTTCAACTCTGTTTCAGGCTTCTAATTAAAGCCATACTGTAACTCGTTTTCAGGCTGCTTTAGAAACGAAAGCTCCTTTTTATCCAGACTCATTTCACCTCAGGTTGATAGTATACAAATCCCAGACTTTCACTGGGTAAAATCAGACTATTCTGATATAGGACTTTAAAATTAAAGGCTTAAATTTCCTCTTGAAGCTATATTTCAACCTTGTTTCAGGCTGCTAATTAAAGCCATACTGTAACTCTTTTTCAGGCTGCTCAAAAAACGAAACCTCATGTTTAGCCAGACTCATTTCACATCACGGTGATAGTATACACATCCCAGACTGTCACTGGGTATTATCAGACTATTATGATGTAGGATTTTAAAATTAAAGGCTTAAATGTCCACTTAAAGCTATATTTCAACTCTGTTTCAGGCTGCTAATTAAAGCCATACTGTAACTCTTTTTCAGGCTGCTTTAGAAACGAAACCTCCTGTTTAGCCAGACTCATTTCACCTCAGGTTGATAGTATACACAACCCAGACTCTCACTGGTTAATATCAGACTATGCTGATATAGGATTTTAAAATTAAAGGCATAAGTGTCAACTTAAAGCTATATTTCAAATCTGTTTCAGGCTGCTAATTAAAGCCATACTGTAACTCTTTTTCAGGCTGCTTTAGAAACGAAAGCTCCTGTTTAGCCAGACTCATTTCACCTCAGGTTGATAGTATACATATCCCCGATTGCCACTGGGTAATATCAGACTCTTCTGATATAGGATTTTAAAATGAAATGCTTAAATGTTCACTTAAAGCGATATTTCAACTCTTTTTCCGGATGCTAATTAAGGCCATACTGTAACTCTTTTTCAGGCTGCTCTAGGAACGAACCCTCATGGTTAACCAGACTCATTTCACCTCAGGTTGATAGTATACACATCCCAGACTTTCACTGGGTAAAATCAGACTATTCTGATATAGGACTTTACAATTAAAGGCTTAAATTTCCTCTTAAAGCTATATTTCAACTCAGTTTCAGGCTGCTAATTAAAGCCATACTGTAACTCTTTTTCAGGCTGCTTTAGAAACGAAACTTCCTGTTTAGCCAGACTCATTTCACCTCAGGTTGATATTGTACACATCCCAGACTGTCACTGGGTATTATCAGACTATTCTGATGTAGGATTTAAAAATTAAAGGCTTTAATGTCCACTTAAAGCTTTATTTCAACTCTGTTTCATGCTGCTCATGAAGGCCAAACTGTAACTCTTTTTCAGGCTGCTCTAAAAATGAAACCTCCTGTTTAGCCAGACTCCTTTCAAATCAGGATGATAATATACACATTACAGACTGTCACTGGGTAATATCAGACTATTCCGATATAGGACTTTAAAAATAAAGGCTTAAATGTCTACTTAAAGCTATATTTCAACTCTGTCTCATGCTGCGAATTAAGGCCATACTGTAACTCTTTTTCAGGCTGCTCTAGGAACGAAACCTCATGGTTAGCCAGACTCATTTGACCTCAGGTTGATAGTATACACATCCCAGATTGTCACTGGGTAAAATCAGACTATTCTGATATAGGATTTTAAAATTAAATGCTTAAATGTCCACTTAAAGCGAAATTTCAACTCTTTTTCTGGATGCTAATTGAGGCCATACTGTAACTCTTTTTCAGGCTGCTCTAAAAACTTAACCTCCTTTTTAGCCAGACTGATTTCACATCAGGGTGATAGTATACACATCCCAGACTTTCACTGGGTAAAATCAGACTATTCTGATATAGGACTTTAAAATTAAAGGCTTACATTTCCACTTAAAGCTATATTTCAACTATGTTTCAGGCTGCTAATTAAAGCCGTACTGTAACTTGTTTTCATGCTGCTTTAGAAACGAAACCTCCTGTTTAGCCAGACTCATTTCACCTCAGGTTGATAGTATCCACAACCCAGACTCTCACTGGTTAATATCAGACTATTCTGATATAGGATTTTAAAATTAAAGGCATAAGTGTCAACTTAAAGCTATATTTCAAATCTGTTTCAGGCTGCTAATTAAAGCCATACTGTAACTCTTTTTCAGGCTGCTTTAGAAACGAAAGCTCCTGTTTAGCCATACTCATTTCACCTCAGGTTGATAGTATACATATCCCAGATTGCCACTGGGTAATATCAGACTATTCTGATATAGGATTTTAAAATTAAAGGCTTAAATGTTCACTTAAAGCGATATTTCAACTCTTTTTCCGGATGCTAATTAAGGCCATACTGTAACTCTTTTTCAGGCTGCTCTAAAAACGAAATCTCCTGTTTAGCCAGACTCATTTCACCTCAGGGTGATAGTGTACACATCCCAGACTGTCACTGGGTATTATCAGACTTTTCTGATGTAGGAATTTAAAATTAAAGGCTTAAATGTCAACTTAAAGCTATATTTCAACTCTGTTTCATGCTGCTAATTAAGGCCATACTGTAACTCTTTTTCAGGCTGCTCTAGGAACGAAACCTCATGGTTAGCCAGACTCATTTCACATCACGGTGATAGTATACACATCCCAGACTGTCACTGGGTATTATCAGACTATTATGATGTAGGATTTTAAAATGAAAGGCTTAAATGTCCACTTAAAGCTATATTTCAACTCTGTTTCAGGCTGCTAATTACAGCCATACTGTAACTCTTTTTCAGGCTGCTCAAAAAACGAAACCTCATGTTTAGCCAGACTCATTTCACATCACGGTGATAGTATACACATCCCAGACTTTCACTGGGTAAAATCAGACTATTCTGATATAGGACTTTAAAATTAAAGGCTTAAATGTCCACTTAAAGCTATATTTCAACTCTGTTTCAGGCTGCTAATTAAAGCTTTACTGTAACTCTTTTTCAGGCTGCTTTAGAAACGAAACCTCCTGTTTAGCCAGACTCATTTCACCTCAGGTTGATAGTATACACAACCCAGACTCTCACTGGTTAATATCAGACTATTCTGATATAGGATTTTAAAATTAAATGCATAAGTGTCAACTTAAAGCTATATTTCAAATCTGTTTCAGGCTGCTAATTAAAGCCATACTGTAACTCTTTTTCAGGCTGCTTTAGAAACGAAAGCTCCTGTTTAGCCAGACTCATTTCACCTCAGGTTGATAGTATACATATCCCAGATTGCCACTGGGTAATATCAGACTCTTCTGATATAGGATTTTAAAATGAAATGCTTAAATGTTCACTTAAAGCGATATTTCAACTCTTTTTCCGGATGCTAATTAAGGCCATACTGTAACTCTTTTTCAGGCTGCTCTAGGAACGAAACCTCATGGTTAGCCAGACTCATTTCACCTCAGGTTGATAGTATCCACATCCCAGACTTTCACTGGGTAAAATCAGACTATTCTGATATAGGACTTTAAAATTAAAGGCTTAAATTTCCTCTTAAAGCTATATTTCAACTCAGTTTCAGGCTGCTAATTAAAGCCATACTGTAACTCTTTTTCAGGCTGCTTTAGAAACAAAACTTCCTGTTTAGCCAGACTCATTTCACCTCAGGTTGATAGTGTACACATCCCAGACTGTCACTGGGTATTATCAGACTATTCTGATGTAGGATTTAAAAATTAAAGGCTTTAATGTCCACTTAAAGCTTTATTTCAACTCTGTTTCATGCTGCTCATGAAGGCCAAACTGTAACTCTTTTTCAGGCTGCTCTAAAAATGAAACCTCCTGTTTAGCCAGACTCCTTTCAAATCAGGATGATACTATACACATTCCAGACTGTCACTGGGTAATATCAGACTATTCCGATATAGGACTTTAAAATTAAAGGCTTAAATTTCCTCTTAAAGCTATATTTCAACTCAGTTTCAGGCTGCTAATTAAAGCCATACTGTAACTCGTTTTCATGCTGCTTTAGAAACGAAACCTCCTGTTTAGCCAGACTCATTTCACCTCAGGTTTATAGTATACACAACCCAGACTCTCACTGGTTAATATCAGACTATTCTGATATAGGATTTTAAAATTAAAGGCATAAGTGTCAACTTAAAGCTATATTTCAAATCTGTTTCAGGCTGCTAATTAAAGCCATACTGTAACTCTTTTTCAGGCTGCTTTAGAAACGAAAGCTCCTGTTTAGCCAGACTCATTTCACCTCAGGTTGATAGTATTAATATCCCAGATTGCCACTGGGTAATATCAGACTATTCTGATATAGGATTTTAAAATTAAAGGCTTAAATGTTCACTTAAAGCGATATTTCAACTCTTTTTCCGGATGCTAATTAAGGCCATACTGTAACTCTTTTTCAGGCTGCTCTAAAAACGAAATCTCCTGTTTAGCCAGAATCATTTCAACTCAGGGTGATAGTGTACACATCCCAGACTGTCACTGGGTATTATCAGACTTTTCTGATGTAGGATTTTAAAATTAAAGGCTTAAATGTCAACTTAAAGCTATATTTCAACTCTTTTTCATGCTGCTAATTAAGGCCATACTGTAACTCTTTTTCAGGCTGCTCTAGGAACGAAACCTCATGGTTAGCCAGACTCATTTCACCTCAGGTTGATAGTACACAAATCCCAGACTTTCACTGGGTAAAATCAGACTATTCTGATATAGGACTTTAAAATTAAAGGCTTAAATTTCCTCTTGAAGCTATATTTCAACTCTGTTTCAGGCTGCTAATTAAAGCCATACTGTAACTCTTTTTCAGGCTGCTCAAAAAACGAAACCTCATGTTTAGCCAGACTCATTTCACATCACGGTGATAGTATACACATCCCAGACTGTCACTGGGTATTATCAGACTATTATGATGTAGGATTTTAAAATGAAAGGCTTAAATGTCCACTTAAAGCTATATTTCAACTCTGTTTCAGGCTGCTAATTAAAGCCATACTGTAACTCTTTTTCAGGCTGCTCAAAAAACGAAACCTCATGTTTAGCCAGACTCATTTCACATCACGGTGATAGTATACACATCCCAGACTTTCACTGGGTAAAATCAGACTATTCTGATATAGGACTTTAAAATTAAAGGCTTAAATGTCCACTTAAAGCTATATTTCAACTCTGTTTCAGGCTGCTAATTAAAGCCATACTGTAACTCTTTTTCAGGCTGCTTTAGAAACGAAACCTCCTGTATAGCCAGACTCATTTCACCTCAGGTTGATAGTATACATATCCCAGATTGCCACTGGGTAATATCAGACTCTTCTGATATAGGATTTTAAAATGAAATGCTTAAATGTTCACTTAAAGCGATATTTCAACTCTTTTTCCGGATGCTAATTAAGGCCATACTGTAACTCTTTTTCAGGCTGCTCAAAAAACGAAACGTCATGTTTAGCCAGACTCATTTCACATCACGGTGATAGTATACACATCCCAGACTGTCACTGGGTATTATCAGACTATTATGATGTAGGATTTTAAAATGAAAGGCTTAAATGTCCATTTAAAGCTATATTTCAACTCTGTTTCAGGCTGCTAATTAAAGCCATACTGTAACTCTTTTTCAGGCTGCTCAAAAAACGAAACCTCATGTTTAGCCAGACTGATTTCACATCAGGGTGATAGTATACATATCCCAGACTTTCACTGGGTAAAATCAGACTATTCTGATATAGGACTTTAAAATTAAAGGCTTAAATTTCCACTTAAAGCTATATTTCAACTCTGTTTCAGGCTGCTAATTAAAGCCATACTGTAACTCGTTTTCATGCTGCTTTAGAAACGAAACCTCCTGTTTAGCCAGACTCATTTCACCTCAGGTTGATAGTATACACAACCCAGACTCTCACTGGTTAATATCAGACTATTCCGATATAGGATTTTAAAATTAAAGGCATAAGTGTCAACTTAAAGCTATATTTCAAATCTGTTTCAGGCTGCTAATTAAAGCCATACTGTAACTCTTTTTCAGGCTGCTTTAGAAACGAAAGCTCCTGTTTAGCCAGACTCATTTCACCTCAGGTTGATAGTATACATATCCCAGATTGCCACTGGGTAATATCAGACTATTCTGATATAGGATTTTAAAATTAAAGGCTTAAATGTTCACTTAAAGCGATATTTCAACTCTTTTTCCGGATGCTAATTAAGGCCATACTGTAACTCTTTTTCAGGCTGCTCTAAAAACGAAATCTCATGTTTAGCCAGACTCATTTCACCTCAGGGTGATAGTGTACACATCCCAGACTGTCACTGGGTATTATCAGACTTTTCTGATGTAGGAATTTAAAATTAAAGGCTTAAATGTCAACTTAAAGCTATATTTCAACTCTGTTTCATGCTGCTAATTAAGGCCATACTGTAACTCTTTTACAGGCTGCTCTAGGAACGAAACCTCATGGTTAGCCAGACTCATTTCACCTCAGGTTGATAGTATACACATCCCAGACTTTCACTGGGTAAAATCAGACTATTCTGATATAGGACTTTAAAATTAAAGGCTTAAATTTCCTCTTGAAGCTCTATTTGAACTCTGTTTCAGGCTGCTAATTAAAGCCATACTGTAACTCGTTTTCATGCTGCTTTAGAAACGAAACCTCCTGTTTAGCCAGACTCATTTCACCTCAGGTTGATAGTATACACAACCCAGACTCTCACTGGTTAATATCAGAATATTCTGATATAGGATTTTAAAATTAAAGGCATAAGTGTCAAATTAAAGCTATATTTCGAATCTGTTTCAGGCTGCTAATTAAAGCCATACTGTAACTCTTTTTCAGGCTGCTTTAGAAACGAAAGCTCCTGTTTAGCCAGACTCATTTCACCTCATGTTGATAGTATTAATATCCCAGATTGCCACTGGGTAATATCAGACTATTCTGATATAGGATTTTAAAATTAAAGGCTTAAACGTTCACTTAAAGCGATATTTCTACTCTTTTTCCGGATGCTAATTAAGGCCATACTGTAACTCTTTTTCAGGCTGCTCTAGGAACGAAACCTCATGGTTATCCAGACTCATTTCACCTCAGGTTGATAGTATACACATCCCAGACTTTCACTGGGTAAAATCAGACTATTCTGATATAGGACTTTAAAATTAAAGGCTTAAATTTCCTCTTAAAGCTATATTTCAACTCAGTTTCAGGCTGCTAATTAAAGCCATACTGTAACTCTTTTTCAGGCTGCTTTAGAAACGAAACTTCCTGTTTAGCCAGACTCATTTCACCTCAGGTTGATAGTGTACACATCCCAGACTGTCACTGGGTATTATCAGACTATTCTGATGTAGGATTTAAAAATTAAAGGCTTTAATGTCCACTTAAAGCTTTATTTCAACTCTGTTTCATGCTGCTCATGAAGGCCAAACTGTAACTCTTTTTCAGGCTGCTCTAAAAATGAAACCTCCTGTTTAGCCAGACTCCTTTCAAATCAAGATGATACTATACACATTCCAGACTGTCACTGGGTAATATCAGACTATTCCGATATAGGACTTTAAAAATAAAGGCTTAAATGTCTACTTAAAGCTATATTTCAACTCTGTCTCATGCTGCGAATTAAGGCCATACTGTAACTCTTTTTCAGGCTGCTCTAGGAACGAAACCTCATGGTTAGCCAGACTCATTTGACCTCAGGTTGATAGTATACACATCCCAGATTGTCACTGGGTAAAATCAGACTATTCTGATATAGGATTTTAAAATTAAATGCTTAAATGTCCACTTAAAGCGAAATTTCAACTCTTTTTCTGGATGCTAATTGAGGCCATACTGTAACTCTTTTTCAGGCTGCTCTAAAAACTTAACCTCCTTTTTAGCCAGACTGATTTCACATCAGGGTGATAGTATACATATCCCAGACTTTCACTGGGTAAAATCAGACTATTCTGATATAGGACTTTAAAATTAAAGGCTTAAATTTCCACTTAAAGCTATATTTCAACTCTGTTTCAGGCTGCTAATTAAAGCCATACTGTAACTCGTTTTCATGCTGCTTTAGAAACGAAACCTCCTGTTTAGCCAGACTCATTTCACCTCAGGTTGATAGTATACACAACCCAGACTCTCACTGGTTAATATCAGACTATTCTGATATAGGATTTTAAAATTAAAGGCATAAGTGTCAACTTAAAGCTATATTTCAAATCTGTATCAGGCTGCTAATTAAAGCCATACTGTAACTCTTTTTCAGGCTGCTTTAGAAACGAAAGCTCCTGTTTAGCCAGACTCATTTCACCTCAGGTTGATAGTATACATATCCCAGATTGCCACTGGGTAATATCAGACTATTCTGATATAGGATTTTAAAATTAAAGGCTTAAATGTTCACTTAAAGCGATATTTCAACTCTTTTTCCGGATGCTAATTAAGTCCATACTGTAACTCTTTTTCAGGCTGCTCTAAAAACGAAATCTCCTGTTTAGCCAGACTCATTTCACCTCAGGGTGATAGTGTACACATCCCAGACTGTCACTGGGTATTATCAGACTTTTCTGATGTAGGAATTTAAAATTAAAGGCTTAAATGTCAACTTAAAGCTATATTTCAACTCTGTTTCATGCTGCTAATTAAGGCCATACTGTAACTCTTTTACAGGCTGCTCTAGGAACGAAACCTCATGGTTAGCCAGACTCATTTCACCTCAGGTTGATAGTATACACATCCCAGACTTTCACTGGGTAAAATCAGACTATTCTGATATAGGACTTTAAAATTAAAGGCTTAAATTTCCTCTTGAAGCTCTATTTGAACTCTGTTTCAGGCTGCTAATTAAAGCCATACTGTAACTCGTTTTCATGCTGCTTTAGAAACGAAACCTCCTGTTTAGCCAGACTCATTTCACCTCAGGTTGATAGTATACACAACCCAGACTCTCACTGGTTAATATCAGACTATTCTGATATAGGATTTTAAAATTAAAGGCATAAGTGTCAACTTAAAGCTATATTTCGAATCTGTTTCAGGCTGCTAATTAAAGCCATACTGTAACTCTTTTTCAGGCTGCTTTAGAAACGAAAGCTCCTGTTTAGCCAGACTCATTTCACCTCATGTTGATAGTATTAATATCCCAGATTGCCACTGGGTAATATCAGACTATTCTGATATAGGATTTTAAAATTAAAGGCTTAAACGTTCACTTAAAGCGATATTTCAACTCTTTTTCCGGATGCTAATGAAGGCCATACTGTAACTCTTTTTCAGGCTGCTCTAAAAACGAAATCTCCTCTTTAGCCAGACTCATTTCAACTCAGGGTGATAGTGTACACATCCCAGACTGTCACTGGGTATTATCAGACTTTTCTGATGTAGGATTTTAAAATTAAAGGCTTAAATGTCAACTTAAAGCTATATTTCAACTCTGTCTCATGCTGCGAATTAAGGCCATACTGTAACTCTTTTTCAGGCTGCTCTAGGAACGAAACCTCATGGTTAGCCAGACTCATTTCACCTCAGGTTGATAGTATACACATCCCAGACTGTCACTGGGTAGAATCAGACTATTCTGATATAGGATTTTAAAATTAAAGGCTTAAATGTCCACTTAAAGCGAAATTTCAACTCTGTTTCAGGCTGCTAATTAAAGCCATACTGTAACTCTTTTTCAGGCTGCTTTAGAAACGAAAGCTCCTGTTTAGCCAGACTCCTTTCAAATCAGGATGATACTATACACATTCCAGACTGTCACTGGGTAATATCAGACTATTCTGATATAGGATTTTAAAATTAAAGGCTTAAATTTCCACTTAAAGCGAAATTTCAACTCTTTTTCTGGATGCTAATTGAGGCCATACTGTAACTCTTTTTCAGGCTGCTCTAAAACTTAACCTCCTTTTTAGCCAGACTGATTTCACATCAGGGTGATAGTATACACATCCCATACTTTCACTGGGTAAAATCAGACTATTCTGATATAGGACTTTAAAATTAAAGGCTTAAATTTCCACTTAAAGCTATATTTCAACTCTGTTTCAGGCTGCTAATTAAAGCCATACTGTAACTCGTTTTCAGGCTGCTTTAGAAACGAAACCTCCTGTTTAGCCAGACTCATTTCACCTCAGGTTGATAGTATACATATCCTAGATTGCCACTGGGTAATATCAGACAATTCTGATATAGGATTTTAAAATTAAAGGCTTAAATGTCCACTTAAAGCGACATTTCAACTCTTTTTCAGGATGCTAATTGAGGTCATACTGTAACTCTTTTTCAGGCTGCTCTAAAAAGTTAACCTCCTTTTTAGCCAGACTGATTGCACATCAGGGTGATAGTATACACAACCCATACTTTCACTGGGTAATATCAGACTATTCTGATGTAGGATTTTAAAATTAAAGGCATAAGTGTCAACTTAAAGCGAAATTTCAACTCTGTTTCAGGCTGCTAATTAAAGCCATACTGTAACTCTTTTTCATGCTGCTTTAAAAACGAAACCTCCTGTTTAGCCAGACTCATTTCACCTCAGGTTGATAGTATACACATCCCAGACTGTCACTGGGTATTATCAGACTATTCCGATGTAGGATTTTAAAATTAAAGACTTAAATGTCCACTTAAAGCGATATTTCAACTCTTTTTCCGGATGCTAATTAAGGCCATACTGTAACTCTTTTTCAGGCTGCTCTAGGAACGAAACCTCATGGTTAGCCAGACTCATTTCACCTCAGGTTGATAGTATACACATCCCAGACTGTCACTGGGTAGAATCAGACTATTCTGATATAGGATTTTAAAATTAAAGGCTTAAATGTCCACTTAAAGCGAAATTTCAACTCTGTTTCAGGCTGCTAATTAAAGCCATACTGTAACTCTTTTTCAGGCTGCTTTAGAAACGAAAGCTCCTGTTTAGCCAGACTCCTTTCACCTCAGGTTGATAGTATACACATCGCAGACTGTCACTGGTTAAAATCAGACTATTCTGATGTAGGATTTTAAAATGAAAGGCTTAAATGTCCACTTAAAGCTATATTTGAACTCTGTTTCATGCTGCTAATTGAGGCCATACTGTAACTCTTTTTCAGGCTACTCTAAAAATGAAACCTCCTCTTTAGCCAGACTCCTTTCAAATCAGTATGATACTATACACATCCCAGACTGTCACTGGGTAGAATCAGACTATTCTGATATAGGATTTTAAAATTAAAGGCTTAAATGTCCACTTAAAGCTATATTTGAACTCTGTTTCATGCTGCTAATTAAGGCCATACTGTAACTCTTTTTCAGGCTACTCTAAAAACGAAACCTCCTGTTTAGCCAGACTCATTTCACCTCAGGGTGATAGTGTCCACATCCCAGACTGTCACTGGGTGTTATCAGACTATTCTGATGTAGGATTTTAAAATCAAAGGCTTAAATGTCCTCTTAAAGCTATATTTCAACTATGTTTCAGGGTGCTAATTAAGCCATACTGTAACTCTTTTTCAGGCTGCTCAAAAAACGAAACCTCATGTTTAGCCAGACTCATTTCACATCACGGTGATAGTATACACATCCCAGACTGTCACTGGGTATTATCAGAATATTCTGATGTAGGATTTTAAAATTAAAGGCTTACATGTTCACTTAAAGCGATATTTCAACTCTTTTTCCGGATGCTAATTAAGGCCATACTGTAACTCTTTTTCAGGCTGCTCTGAAAACGAAATCTCCTGTTTAGCCAGACTCATTTCACCTCAGGGTGATAGTGTACACATCCCAGACTGTCACTGGGTATTATCAGACTATTCTGATGTAGGATTTTAAAATTAAAGGCTTAAATGTCAACTTAAAGCTATATTTCAACTCTGTTTCATGCTGCTAATTAAGGCCATACTGTAACTCTTTTTCAGGCTGCTCTAGGAACGAAACCTCATGGTTAGCCAGACTCATTTCACCTCAGGTTGATAGTATACACATCCCAGACTGTCACTGGGTAGAATCAGACTATTCTGATATAGGATTTTAAAATTAAAGGCTTAAATGTCCACTTAAAGCGAAATTTCAACTCTGTTTCAGGCTGCTAATTAAAGCCATACTGTAACTCTTTTTCAGGCTGCTCAAAAAACGAAACCTCATGTTTAGCCAGACTCATTTCACATCACGGTGATAGTATACACATCCCAGACTGTCACTGGGTATTATCAGAATATTCTGAAGTAGGATTTTAAAATTAAAGGCTTTAATGTCCACTTAAAGCTTTATTTCAACTCTGTTTCATGCTGCTCATGAAGGCCATACTGTAACTCTTTTTCAGGCTGCTCTAAAAATGAAACCTCCTCTTTAGCCAGACTCCTTTCAAATCAGTATGATACTATACACATTCCAGACTGTCACTGGGTAATATCAGACTATTCTGATATAGGATTTTAAAATTAAAGGCATAAGTGTCAACTTAAAGCGAAATTTCAACTCTGTTTCAGGCTGCTAATTAAAGCCATACTGTAACTCTTTTTCATGCTGCTTTAAAAACGAAACCTCCTGTTTAGCCAGACTCATTTCACCTCAGGTTGATAGTATACATATCCTAGATTGCCACTGGGTAATATCAGACAATTCTGATATAGGATTTTAAAATTAAAGGCTTAAATGTCCACTTAAAGCGAAATTTCAACTCTTTTTCAGGATGCTAATTGAGGTCATACTGTAACTCTTTTTCAGGCTGCTCTAAAAAGTTAACCTCCTTTTTAGCCAGACTGATTTCACATCAGGGTGATAGTATACACATCCCATACTTTCACTGGGTAAAATCAGACTATTCTGATATAGGACTTTAAAATTAAAGGCTTAAATTTCCACTTAAAGCTATATTTCAACTCTGTTTCAGGCTGCTAATTAAAGCCATTCTGTAACTCTTTTTCAGGCTGCTTTAGAAACGAAAGCTCCTGTTTAGCCAGACTCATTTCACCTCAGGTTGATAGTATATATATCCTAGATTGCCACTGGGTAATATCAGACTATTCTGATATAGGATTTTAAAATTAAAGGCTTAAATGTTCACTTAAAGCGATATTTCAACTCTTTTTCCGGATGCTAATTAAGGCCATACTGTAACTCTTTTTCAGGCTGCTCTGAAAACGAAATCTCCTGTTTAGCCAGACTCATTTCACCTCAGGGTGATAGTGTACACATCCCAGACTGTCACTGGGTATTATCAGACTATTCTGATGTAGGATTTTAAAATTAAAGGCTTAAATGTCAACTTAAAGCTATATTTCAACTCTGTTTCATGCTGCTAATTAAGGCCATACTGTAACTCTTTTTCAGGCTGCTCTAGGAACGAAACCTCATGGTTAGCCAGACTCATTTCACCTCAGGTTGATAGTATACACATCCCAGACTGTCACTGGGTAGAATCAGACTATTCTGATATAGGATTTTAAAATTAAAGGCTTAAATGTCCACTTAAAGCGAAATTTCAACTCTGTTTCAGGGTGCTAATTAAGCCATACTGTAACTCTTTTTCAGGCTGCTCAAAAAACGAAACCTCATGTTTAGCCAGACTCATTTCACATCACGGTGATAGTATACACATCCCAGACTGTCACTGGGTATTATCAGAATATTGTGATGTAGGATTTTAAAATTAAAGGCTTTAATGTCCACTTAAAGCTTTATTTCAACTCTGTTTCATGCTGCTCATGAAGGCCATACTGTAACTCTTTTTCAGGCTGCTCTAAAAATGAAACCTCCTCTTTAGCCAGACTCCTTTCAAATCAGTATGATACTATACACATTCCAGACTGTCACTGGGTAATATCAGACTATTCTGATATAGGATTTTAAAATGAAAGGCATAAGTGTCAACTTAAAGCGAAATTTCAACCCTGTTTCAGGCTGCTAATTAAAGCCATACTGTAACTCTTTTTCATGCTGCTTTAAAAACGAAACCTCCTGTTTAGCCAGACTCATTTCACCTCAGGTTGATAGTATACATATCCTAGATTGCCACTGGGTAATATCAGACAATTCTGATATAGGATTTTAAAATTAAAGGCTTAAATGTCCACTTAAAGCGACATTTCAACTCTTTTTCAGGATGCTAATTGAGGTCATACTGTAACTCTTTTTCAGGCTGCTCTAAAAAGTTAACCTCCTTTTTAGCCAGACTGATTGCACATCAGGGTGATAGTATACACATCCCATACTTTCACTGGGTAATATCAGACTATTCTGATGTAGGATTTTAAAATTAAAGGCTTAAATGTCCACTTAAAGCGATATTTCAACTCTTTTTCCGGATGCTAATTAAGGCCATACTGTAACTCTTTTTCAGGCTGCTCTAGGAACGAAACCTCATGGTTAGCCAGACTCATTTCACCTCAGGTTGATAGTATACACATCCCAGACTGTCACTGGGTAGAATCAGACTATTCTGATATAGGATTTTAAAATTAAAGGCTTAAATGTCCACTTAAAGCGAAATTTCAACTCTGTTTCAGGCTGCTAATTAAAGCCATACTGTAACTCTTTTTCAGGCTGCTTTAGAAACGAAAGCTCCTGTTTAGCCAGACTCCTTTCAAATCAGTATGATACTATACACATCCCAGACTGTCACTGGGTAGAATCAGACTATTCTGATATAGGATTTTAAAATTAAAGGCTTAAATGTCCACTTAAAGCTATATTTGAACTCTGTTTCATGCTGCTAATTAAGGCCATACTGTAACTCTTTTTCAGGCTACTCTAAAAACGAAACCTCCTGTTTAGCCAGACTCATTTCACCTCAGGGTGATAGTGTCCACATCCCAGACTGTCACTGGGTAGAATCAGACTATTCTGATGTAGGATTTTAAAATCAAAGGCTTAAATGTCCTCTTAAAGCTATATTTCAACTATGTTTCAGGGTGCTAATTAAGCCATACTGTAACTCTTTTTCAGGCTGCTCAAAAAACGAAACCTCATGTTTAGCCAGACTCATTTCACATCACGGTGATAGTATACACATCCCAGACTGTCACTGGGTATTATCAGAATATTCTGATGTAGGATTTTAAAATTAAAGGCTTTAATGTCCACTTAAAGCTTTATTTCAACTCTGTTTCATGCTGCTCATGAAGGCCATACTGTAACTCTTTTTCAGGCTGCTCTAAAAATGAAACCTCCTCTTTAGCCAGACTCCTTTCAAATCAGTATGATACTATACACATTCCAGACTGTCACTGGGTAATATCAGACTATTCTGATATAGGATTTTAAAATTAAAGGCATAAGTGTCAACTTAAAGCGAAATTTCAACCCTGTTTCAGGCTGCTAATTAAAGCCATACTGTAACTCTTTTTCATGCTGCTTTAAAAACGAAACCTCCTGTTTAGCCAGACTCATTTCACCTCAGGTTGATAGTATACATATCCTAGATTGCCACTGGGTAATATCAGACAATTCTGATATAGGATTTTAAAATTAAAGGCTTAAATGTCCACTTAAAGCGACATTTAAACTCTTTTTCAGGATGCTAATTGAGGTCATACTGTAACTCTTTTTCAGGCTGCTCTAAAAAGTTAACCTCCTTTTTAGCCAGACTGATTGCACATCAGGGTGATAGTATACACATCCCATACTTTCACTGGGTAATATCAGACTATTCTGATGTAGGATTTTAAAATTAAAGGCATAAGTGTCAACTTAAAGCGAAATTTCAACTCTGTTTCAGGCTGCTAATTAAAGCCATACTGTAACTCTTTTTCATGCTGCTTTAAAAACGAAACCTCCTGTTTAGCCAGACTCATTTCACCTCAGGTTGATAGTATACACATCCCAGACTGTCCCTGGGTATTATCAGACTATTCCGATGTAGGATTTTAAAATTAAAGGCTTAAATGTCAACTTAAAGCTATATTTCAACTCTGTTTCATGCTGCTAATTAAGGCCATACTGTAACTCTTTTTCAGGCTGCTCTAGGAACGAAACCTCATGGTTAGCCAGACTCATTTCACCTCAGGTTGATAGTATACACATCCCAGACTGTCACTGGGTAGAATCAGACTATTCTGATATAGGATTTTAAAATTAAAGGCTTAAATGTCCACTTAAAGCGAAATTTCAACTCTGTTTCAGGGTGCTAATTAAGCCATACTGTAACTCTTTTTCAGGCTGCTCAAAAAACGAAACCTCATGTTTAGCCAGACTCATTTCACATCACGGTGATAGTATACACATCCCAGACTGTCACTGGGTATTATCAGAATATTGTGATGTAGGATTTTAAAATTAAAGGCTTAAATGTCCACTTAAAGCGATATTTCAACTCTTTTTCCGGATGCTAATTAAGGCCATACTGTAACTCTTTTTCAGGCTGCTCTAGGAACGAAACCTCATGGTTAGCCAGACTCATTTCACCTCAGGTTGATAGTATACACATCCCAGACTGTCACTGGGTAGAATCAGACTATTCTGATATAGGATTTTAAAATTAAAGGCTTAAATGTCCACTTAAAGCGAAATTTCAACTCTGTTTCAGGCTGCTAATTAAAGCCATACTGTAACTCTTTTTCAGGCTGCTTTAGAAACGAAAGCTCCTGTTTAGCCAGACTCCTTTCAAATCAGTATGATACTATACACATCCCAGACTGTCACTGGGTAGAATCAGACTATTCTGATATAGGATTTTAAAATTAAAGGCTTAAATGTCCACTTAAAGCTATATTTGAACTCTGTTTCATGCTGCTAATTAAGGCCATACTGTAACTCTTTTTCAGGCTACTCTAAAAACGAAACCTCCTGTTTAGCCAGACTCATTTCACCTCAGGGTGATAGTGTCCACATCCCAGACTGTCACTGGGTAGAATCAGACTATTCTGATGTAGGATTTTAAAATCAAAGGCTTAAATGTCCTCTTAAAGCTATATTTCAACTATGTTTCAGGGTGCTAATTAAGCCATACTGTAACTCTTTTTCAGGCTGCTCAAAAAACGAAACCTCATGTTTAGCCAGACTCATTTCACATCACGGTGATAGTATACACATCCCAGACTGTCACTGGGTATTATCAGAATATTCTGATGTAGGATTTTAAAATTAAAGGCTTTAATGTCCACTTAAAGCTTTATTTCAACTCTGTTTCATGCTGCTCATGAAGGCCATACTGTAACTCTTTTTCAGGCTGCTCTAAAAATGAAACCTCCTCTTTAGCCAGACTCCTTTCAAATCAGTATGATACTATACACATTCCAGACTGTCACTGGGTAATATCAGACTATTCTGATATAGGATTTTAAAATTAAAGGCATAAGTGTCAACTTAAAGCGAAATTTCAACCCTGTTTCAGGCTGCTAATTAAAGCCATACTGTAACTCTTTTTCATGCTGCTTTAAAAACGAAACCTCCTGTTTAGCCAGACTCATTTCACCTCAGGTTGATAGTATACATATCCTAGATTGCCACTGGGTAATATCAGACAATTCTGATATAGGATTTTAAAATTAAAGGCTTAAATGTCCACTTAAAGCGACATTTAAACTCTTTTTCAGGATGCTAATTGAGGTCATACTGTAACTCTTTTTCAGGCTGCTCTAAAAAGTTAACCTCCTTTTTAGCCAGACTGATTGCACATCAGGGTGATAGTATACACATCCCATACTTTCACTGGGTAATATCAGACTATTCTGATGTAGGATTTTAAAATTAAAGGCATAAGTGTCAACTTAAAGCGAAATTTCAACTCTGTTTCAGGCTGCTAATTAAAGCCATACTGTAACTCTTTTTCATGCTGCTTTAAAAACGAAACCTCCTGTTTAGCCAGACTCATTTCACCTCAGGTTGATAGTATACACATCCCAGACTGTCCCTGGGTATTATCAGACTATTCCGATGTAGGATTTTAAAATTAAAGACTTAAATGTCCACTTAAAGCGATATTTCAACTCTTTTTCCGGATGCTAATTAAGGCCATACTGTAACTCTTTTTCAGGCTGCTCTAGGAACGAAACCTCATGGTTAGCCAGACTCATTTCACCTCAGGTTGATAGTATACACATCCCAGACTGTCACTGGGTAGAATCAGACTATTCTGATATAGGATTTTAAAATTAAAGGCTTAAATGTCCACTTAAAGCGAAATTTCAACTCTGTTTCAGGCTGCTAATTAAAGCCATACTGTAACTCTTTTTCAGGCTGCTCAAAAAACGAAACCTCATGTTTAGCCAGACTCATTTCACATCACGGTGATAGTATACACATCCCAGACTGTCACTGGGTATTATCAGAATATTCTGATGTAGGATTTTAAAATTAAAGGCTTTAATGTCCACTTAAAGCTTTATTTCAACTCTGTTTCATGCTGCTCATGAAGGCCATACTGTAACTCTTTTTCAGGCTGCTCTAAAAATGAAACCTCCTCTTTAGCCAGACTCCTTTCAAATCAGTATGATACTATACACATTCCAGACTGTCACTGGGTAATATCAGACTATTCTGATATAGGATTTTAAAATTAAAGGCATAAGTGTCAACTTAAAGCGAAATTTCAACTCTGTTTCAGGCTGCTAATTAAAGCCATACTGTAACTCTTTTTCATGCTGCTTTAAAAACGAAACCTCCTGTTTAGCCAGACTCATTTCACCTCAGGTTGATAGTATACATATCCTAGATTGCCACTGGGTAATATCAGACAATTCTGATATAGGATTTTAAAATTAAAGGCTTAAATGTCCACTTAAAGCGAAATTTCAACTCTTTTTCAGGATGCTAATTGAGGTCATACTGTAACTCTTTTTCAGGCTGCTCTAAAAAGTTAACCTCCTTTTTAGCCAGACTGATTTCACATCAGGGTGATAGTATACACATCCCATACTTTCACTGGGTAAAATCAGACTATTCTGATATAGGACTTTAAAATTAAAGGCTTAAATTTCCACTTAAAGCTATATTTCAACTCTGTTTCAGGCTGCTAATTAAAGCCATTCTGTAACTCTTTTTCAGGCTGCTTTAGAAACGAAAGCTCCTGTTTAGCCAGACTCATTTCACCTCAGGTTGATAGTATATATATCCTAGATTGCCACTGGGTAATATCAGACTATTCTGATATAGGATTTTAAAATTAAAGGCTTAAATGTTCACTTAAAGCGATATATCAACTCTTTTTCCGGATGCTAATTAAGGCCATACTGTAACTCTTTTTCAGGCTGCTCTGAAAACGAAATCTCCTGTTTAGCCAGACTCATTTCACCTCAGGGTGATAGTGTACACATCCCAGACTGTCACTGGGTATTATCAGACTATTCTGATGTAGGATTTTAAAATTAAAGGCTTAAATGTCCACTTAAAGCGAAATTTCAACTCTGTTTCAGGCTGCTAATTAAAGCCATACTGTAACTCTTTTTCAGGCTGCTCAAAAAACGAAACCTCATGTTTAGCCAGACTCATTTCACATCACGGTGATAGTATACACATCCCAGACTGTCACTGGGTATTATCAGACTATTCTGATGTAGGATTTTAAAATTAAAGGCTTAAATGTCCACTTAAAGCAATATTTCAACTCTTTTTCAGGCTGCTAATTAAAGCCATACTGTAACTCGTTTTCAGGCTGCTTTAGAAACGAAACCTCCTGTTTAGCCAGACTCATTTCACCTCATGTTGATAGTATACACATCGCAGACTGTCACTGGTTAAAATCAGACTATTCTGATGTAGGATTTTAAAATTAAAGGCTTAAATGTCCACTTAAAGCTATATTTGAACTCTGTTTCATGCTGCTAATTAAGCCATACTGTAACTCTTTTTCAGGCTTCTCAAAAAACGAAACCTCATGTTTAGCCATACTCATTTCACATCAGGGTGATAGTGTACACATCCCAGACTATCACTGGCTAATATCAGACTATTCCGATATAGGACTTTAAAATTAAAGGCTTAAATGTCCACTTAAAGCTATATTTCAACTCTGTTTCAGGCTGCTAATTAAAGCCATACTGTAACTCTTTTTCAGGCTGCTTTAGAAACGAAAGCTCCTGTTTAGCCAGACTCATTTCACCTCTGGTTGATAGTATACATATCCCAGATTGCCACTGGGTAATATCAGACTATTCTGATATAGGATTTTAAAATTAAAGGCTTAAATGTTCACTTAAAGCGATATTTCAACTCTTTTTCCGGATTCTAATTAAGGCCATACTGTAACTCTTTTTCAGGCTGCTCAAAAAACGAAACCTCATGTTTAGCCAGACTCATTTCACATCACGGTGATAGTATACACATCCCAGACTGTCACTGGGTATTATCAGACTATTCTGATGTAGGATTTTAAAATTAAAGGCTTAAATGTCCACTTAAAGCAATATTTCAACTCTTTTTCAGGCTGCTAATTAAAGCCATACTGTAACTCGTTTTCAGGCTGCTTTAGAAACGAAACCTCCTGTTTAGCCAGACTCATTTCACCTCATGTTGATAGTATACACATCGCAGACTGTCACTGGTTAAAATCAGACTATTCTGATGTAGGATTTTAAAATTAAAGGCTTAAATGTCCACTTAAAGCTATATTTGAACTCTGTTTCATGCTGCTAATTAAGCCATACTGTAACTCTTTTTCAGGCTGCTCAAAAAACGAAACCTCATGTTTAGCCATACTCATTTCACATCAGGGTGATAGTGTACACATCCCAGACTATCACTGGCTAATATCAGACTATTCCGATATAGGACTTTAAAATTAAAGGCTTAAATGTCCACTTAAAGCTATATTTCAACTCTGTTTCAGGCTGCTAATTAAAGCCATACTGTAACTCTTTTTCAGGCTGCTTTAGAAACGAAAGCTCCTGTTTAGCCAGACTCATTTCACCTCTGGTTGATAGTATACATATCCCAGATTGCCACTGGGTAATATCAGACTATTCTGATATAGGATTTTAAAATTAAAGGCTTAAATGTTCACTTAAAGCGATATTTCAACTCTTTTTCCGGATTCTAATTAAGGCCATACTGTAACTCTTTTTCAGGCTGCTCTGAAAACGAAATCTCCTGTTTAGCAAGACTCATTTCACCTCAGGGTGATAGTGTACACATCCCAGACTGTCACTGGGTATTATCAGACTATTCTGATGTAGGATTTTAAAATTAAAGGCTTACATGTCAACTTAAAGCTATATTTCAACTCTGTTTCATGCTGCTAATTAAGGCCATACTGTAACTCTTTTTCAGGCTGCTGTAGGAACGAAACCTCATGGTTAGCCAGACTCATTTCACCTCAGGTTGATAGTATACACATCCCAGACTGTCACTGGGTAGAATCAGACTATTCTGATATAGGATTTTAAAATTAAAGGCTTAAATGTCCACTTAAAGCGAAATTTCAACTCTTTTTCAGGATGCTAATTGAGGTCATACTGTAACTCTTTTTCAGGCTGCTCTAGGAACGAAACCTCATGGTTAGCCAGACTCATTTCACCTCAGGTTGATAGTATACACATCCCAGACTGCCACTGGGTAGAATCAGACTATTCTGATATAGGATTTTAAAATTAAAGGCTTAAATGTCCACTTAAAGCAAAATTTCAACTCTGTTTCAGGCTGCTAATTAAAGCCATACTGTAACTCTTTTTCAGGCTGCTCAAAAAACGAAACCTCATGTTTAGCCAGACTCATTTCACATCACGGTGATAGTATACACATCCCAGACTGTCACTGGGTATTATCAGACTATTCTGATGTAGGATTTTAAAATTAAAGGCTTAAATGTCCACTTAAAGCAATATTTCAACTCTTTTTCAGGCTGCTAATTAAAGCCATACTGTAACTCGTTTTCAGGCTGCTTTAGAAACGAAACCTCCTCTTTAGCCAGACTCATTTCACATCAGGTTGATAGTATACAAATCCAAGACTGTCTCTGGGTAAAATCAGACTATTCTGATACAGGATTTTAAAATTAAAGGCTTAAATGTCCTCTTAAAGCTATATTTCAACTATGTTTCAGGGTGCTAATTAAGCCATACTGTAACTCTTTTTCAGGCTGCTCAAAAAACGAAACCTCATGTTTAGCCAGACTCATTTCACATCACGGTGATAGTATACACATCCCAGACTGTCACTGGGTATTATCAGAATATTCTGATGTAGGATTTTAAAATTAAAGGCTTTAATGTCCACTTAAAGCTTTATTTCAACTCTGTTTCATGCTGCTCATGAAGGCCATACTGTAACTCTTTTTCAGGCTGCTCTAAAAATGAAACCTCCTCTTTAGCCAGACTCCTTTCAAATCAGTATGATACTATACACATTCCAGACTGTCACTGGGTAATATCAGACTATTCTGATATAGGATTTTAAAATTAAAGGCATAAGTGTCAACTTAAAGCGAAATTTCAACTCTGTTTCAGGCTGCTAATTAAAGCCATACTGTAACTCTTTTTCATGCTGCTTTAAAAACGAAACCTCCTGTTTAGCCAGACTCATTTCAACTCAGGGTGATAGTATACACATCCCAGACTGCCACTGGGTAATATCAGACTATTCTGATTCAGGATTTTCAAATGAAAGGCTTAAATTTCCTCTTAAAGCTATATTTCAACTCTGTTTCAGGCTGCTAATTAAAGCCATACTGTAACTCTTTTTCAGGCTGCCTTAGAAACGAAAGCTCCTGTTTAGCCAGACTCATTTAACCTCAGGTTGATAGTATACATATCCTAGATTACCACTGGGTAATATCAGACTATTCTGATATAGGATTTTAAAATTAAAGGCTTAAATGTTCACTTAAAGCGATATTTCAACTCTTTTTCCGGATGCTAATTAAGGCCATACTGTAACTCTTTTTCAGGCTGCTCTGGAAAAGAAACCTCATGTTTAGCCAGACTCATTTCACATCACGGTGATAATATACACATCCCAGACTGTCACTGGGTATTATCAGACTATTCGGATGTAGGATTTTAAAATTAAAGGCTTAAATGTCCACTTAAAGCAATATTTCAACTCTTTTTCAGGCTGCTAATTAAGGCCATACTGTAACTCGTTTTCAGGCTGCTTTAGAAACGAAACCTCCTCTTTAGCCAGACTCATTTCACCTCAGTTTGATAGTATACAAATCCAAGACTGTCACTGGGTAAAATCAGACTATTCTGATACAGGATTTTAAAATTAAAGGCTTAAATGTCCTCTTAAAGCTATATTTCAACTCTGTTTCAGGCTGCTAATTAAAGCCATACTGTAACTCTTTTTCAGGCTGCTTTAGAAACGAAAGCTCCTGTTTAGCCAGACTCATTTCACCTCAGGTTGATAGTATACACATCCCAGACTGCCACTGGGTAATATCAGACTAATCTGATTCAGGATTTTCAAATGAAAGGCTTAAATGTACACTTAAAGCGATATTTCAACTCTTTTTCAGGATGCTAATTAAGGCCATACTGTAACTCTTTTTCAGGCTGCTCTAGGAACGAAACCTCATGGTTAGCCAGACTCATTTCACCTCGGGTTGATAGTATACACATCCCAGACTGTCACTGGGTAAAATCAGACTATTCTGATATAGGATTTTTAAATTAAAGGCTTAAATGTCCACTTAAAGCTATATTTGAACTCTGTTTCATGCTGCTAATTAAGGCCATACTGTAACTCTTTTTCAGGCTGCTCTAAAAACTTAACCTCCTTTTTAGCCAGACTGATTTCACATCAGGGTGATAGTATACACATCCCATACTTTCACTGGTTAAAATCAGACTATTCTGATGTAGGATTTTAAAATTAAAGGCTTAAATGTCCACTTAAAGCTATATTTGAACTCTGTTTCATGCTGCTAATTAAGGCCATACTGTAACTCTTTTTCAGGCTTCTCTAAAAAGTTAACCTCCTTTTTAGCCAGACTGATTTCACATCAGGTTTATAGTATACACATCCCAGACTTTCACTGGGTAAAATCAGACTATTCTGATATAGGATTTTAAAATTAAAGGCTTAAATGTCCACTTAAAGCGAAATTTCAACTCTTTTTCAGGATGCTAATTGAGGTCATACTGTAACTCTTTTTCAGGCTGCTCTAAAAACTTAACCTCCTTTTTAGCCAGACTGATTTCACATCAGGGTGATAGTATACACATCCCATACTTTCACTGGGTAAAATCAGACTATTCTGATATAGGACTTTAAAATTAAAGGCTTAAATTTCCACTTAAAGCTATATTTCAACTCTGTTTCAGGCTGCTAATTAAAGCCATACTGTAACTCCTTTTCAGGCTGCTCTAAAAATGAAACCTCCTCTTTAGCCAGACTCCTTTCAAATCAGTATGATACTATACACATTCCAGACTGTCACTGGGTAATATCAGACTATTCTGATATAGGATTTTAAAATGAAAGGCATAAGTGTCAACTTAAAGCGAAATTTCAACTCTGTTTCAGGCTGCTAATTAAAGCCATACTGTAACTCTTTTTCATGCTGCTTTAAAAACGAAACCTCCTTTTTAGCCAGACTGATTTCACTTCAGGGTGATAGTATACACATCCCATACTTTCACTGAGTAAAATCAGACTATTCTGATATAGGACTTTAAAATTAAAGGCTTAAATTTCCACTTAAAGCTATATTTCAACTCTGTTTCAGGCTGCTAATTAAAGCCATACTGTAACTCTTTTTCAGGCTGCTTTAGAAACAAAAGCTCCTGTTTAGCCAGACTCATTTCACCTCAGGTTGATAGTATACATATCCCAGATTGCCACTGGGTAATATCAGACTATTCTGATATAGGATTTTAAAATTAAGGGCTTAAATGTTCACTTAAAGCTATATTTCAACTCTGTTTCATGCTGCAAATTAATGCCATACTGTAACTCTTTTTCAGGCTGCTCTAGGAACGAAACCTCATGGTTAGCCAGACTCATTTCACCTCAGGTTGATAGTATACACATCCCAGACTATCACTGGGTAAAATCAGACTATTCTGATATAGGATTTTAAAATTAAAGGCTTAAATGTCCACTTAAAGCGAAATTTCAACTTTTTTTCAGGATGCTAATTGAGGTCATACTGTAATTCTTTTTCAGGCTGCTCTAAAAACTTAACCTCCTTTTTAGCCAGACTGATTTCACATCAGGGTGAAAGTATACACATCCCATACTTTCACTGGGTAAAATCAGACTATTCTGATATAGGACTTTAAAATTAAAGGCTTAAATTTCCACTTAAAGCTATATTTCAACTCTGTTTCAGGATGCTAATTAAAGCCATACTGTAACTCTTTTTCAGGCTGCTTTAGAAACGAAACCTCCTGTTTAGCCAGAGTCATTTCACCTCAGGTTGATAGTGTACACATCCCAGACTGCCACTGGGTAATATCAGACTATTCTGATACAGGATTTTAAAATTAAAGGCTTGAATGTCCACTTAAAGCTATATTTCAACTCTGTTTCAGGCTGCTAATTAAAGCCATACTGTAACTCTTTTCAGGCTGCTTTAGAAACGAAAGCTCCTGTTTAGCCAGACTCATTTCACCTCAGGTTGATAGTATACATATCCCAGTTTGCCACTGGGTAATATCAGACTATTCTGATATAGGATTTTAAAATTAAGGGCTTAAATGTTCACTTAAAGCGATATTTCAACTCTTTTTCAGGATGCTAATTAAGGCCATACTGTAACTCTTTTTCAGGCTGCTCTAAAAACGAAATCTCCTGTTTAGCCAGACTCATTTCACCTCAGGGTGATAGTGTACACATCCCAGACTGTCACTGGGTATTATCAGACTATTCTGATGTAGGATTTTAAAATTAAAGGCTTAAATGTCCACTTAAAGCGAAATTTCAACTCTTTTTCAGGATGCTAATTGAGGTCATACTGTAACTCTTTTTCAGGCTGCTCTAAAAAGTTAACCTCCTTTTTAGCCAGACTGATTTCACATCAGGTTTATAGTATACACATCCCAGACTTTCACTGGGTAAAATCAGACTATTCTGATATAGGACTTTAAAATTAAAGGCTGAAATTTCCTCTTAAAGCTATATTTCAACTCTGTTTCAGGCTGCTAATTAAAGCCATACTGTAACTCTTTTTCAGGCTGCTTTAGAAACGAAACCTCCTGTTTAGCCAGACTCATTTCACATCACGGTGATAGTATACACATCCCAGACTGTCACTGGGTATTATCAGACTATTCTGATGTAGGATTTTAAAATTAAAGGCTTAATTGTCCACTTAAAGCAATATTTCATCTCTTTTTCAGGCTGCTAATTAAAGCCATACTGTAACTCTTTTTCAGGCTGCTTTAGAAACGAAAGCTCCTGTTTAGCCAGACTCATTTCACCTCAGCTTGATAGTAGACACATCGCAGACTGTCACTGGGTAAAATCAGACTATTCTGATGTAGGATTTTAAAATTAAAGGCTCAAATGTCCTCTTAAAGCTATATTTCACCTATGTTTCAGGGTGCTAATTAAGCCATACTGTAACTCTTTTTCAGGCTGCTCAAAAAACGAAACCTCATGTTTAGCCAGACTCATTTCACATCACGGTGATAGTATACACATCCCAGACTGTCACTGGGTATTATCAGACTATTCTGATGTAAGATTTTAAAATTAAAGACTTAAATATCCACTTAAAGCAATATTTCAACTCTTTTTCAGGATGCTAATTAAGGCTATACTGTAACTATTTTTCAGGCTGATCTAAAAACGAAACCTCCTGTTTAGCCATACTCATTTCACCTCAGGGTGATAGTGTACACATCCCAGACTGCTACTGGGTAATATCAGACTATTCTGATATAGGATTTTAAAATGAAAGGCTTAAATGTCCACTCAAAGCTATATTTCAACTCTGTTTCAGGCTGCTAATTAAAGCCATACTGTAACTCTTTTTCAGGCTGCTTTAGAAACGAAAGCTCCTGTTTAGCCAGACTCATTTCACCTCAGGTTGATAGTATACATATCCCAGATTGCCACTGGGTAATATCCGACTATTCTGATATAGGATTTTAAAATTAAAGGCTTAAATGTTCACTTAAAGCGATATTTCAACTCTTTTTCCGGATGCTAATTAAGGCCATACTGTAACTCTTTTTCAGGCTGCTCTAAAAACGAAATCTCCTGTTTAACCAGACTCATTTCACCTCAGGGTGATAGTGTACACATCCCAGACTGTCACTGGGTATTATCAGACTATTCTGATGTAGGATTTTAAAATTAATGGCTTAAATGTCAACTTAAAGCTATATTTCAACTCTGTTTCATGCTGCTAATTAAGGCCATACTGTAACTCTTTTTCAGGCTGCTTTAGAAACGAAACCTCCTCTTTAGCCAGACTCATTTCACCTCAGGTTGATAGTATACAAATCCAAGACTGTCACTGGGTAAAATCAGACTATTCTGATACAGGATTTTAAAATTAAAGGCTTAAATGTCCTCTTAAAGCTATATTTCAACTCTGTTTCAGGCTGCTAATTAAAGCCATACTGTAACTCTTTTTCAGGCTGCTTTAGAAACGAAAGCTCCTGTTTAGCCAGACTCATTTCACCTCAGGTTGATAGTATACACATCCCAGACTGCCACTGGGTAATATCAGACTAATCTGATTCAGGATTTTCAAATGAAAGGCTTAAATGTACACTTAAAGCGATATTTCAACTCTTTTTCAGGATGCTAATTAAGGCCATACTGTAACTCTTTTTCAGGCTGCTCTAGGAACGAAACCTCATGGTTAGCCAGACTCATTTCACCTCGGGTTGATAGTATACACATCCCAGACTGTCACTGGGTAAAATCAGACTATTCTGATATAGGATTTTTAAATTAAAGGCTTAAATGTCCACTTAAAGCTATATTTGAACTCTGTTTCATGCTGCTAATTAAGGCCATACTGTAACTCTTTTTCAGGCTGCTCTAAAAACTTAACCTCCTTTTTAGCCAGACTGATTTCACATCAGGGTGATAGTATACACATCCCATACTTTCACTGGTTAAAAGCAGACTATTCTGATGTAGGATTTTAAAATTAAAGGCTTAAATGTCCACTTAAAGCTATATTTGAACTCTGTTTCATGCTGCTAATTAAGGCCATACTGTAACTCTTTTTCAGGCTTCTCTAAAAAGTTAACCTCCTTTTTAGCCAGACTGATTTCACATCAGGTTTATAGTATACACATCCCAGACTTTCACTGGGTAAAATCAGACTATTCTGATATAGGATTTTAAAACTAAAGGCTTAAATGTCCACTTAAAGCGAAATTTCAACTCTTTTTCAGGATGCTAATTGAGGTCATACTGTAACTCTTTTTCAGGCTGCTCTAAAAACTTAACCTCCTTTTTAGCCAGACTGATTTCACATCAGGGTGATAGTATACACATCCCATACTTTCACTGGGTAAAATCAGACTATTCTGATATAGGACTTTAAAATTAAAGGCTTAAATTTCCACTTAAAGCTATATTTCAACTCTGTTTCAGGCTGCTAATTAAAGCCATACTGTAACTCCTTTTCAGGCTGCTCTAAAAATGAAACCTCCTCTTTAGCCAGACTCCTTTCAAATCAGTATGATACTATACACATTCCAGACTGTCACTGGGTAATATCAGACTATTCTGATATAGGATTTTAAAATTAAAGGCATAAGTGTCAACTTAAAGCGAAATTTCAACTCTGTTTCAGGCTGCTAATTAAAGCCATACTGTAACTCTTTTTCATGCTGCTTTAAAAACGAAACCTCCTTTTTAGCCAGACTGATTTCACTTCAGGGTGATAGTATACACATCCCATACTTTCACTGAGTAAAATCAGACTATTCTGATATAGGACTTTAAAATTAAAGGCTTAAATTTCCACTTAAAGCTATATTTCAACTCTGTTTCAGGCTGCTAATTAAAGCCATACTGTAACTCTTTTTCAGGCTGCTTTAGAAACAAAAGCTCCTGTTTAGCCAGACTCATTTCACCTCAGGTTGATAGTATACATATCCCAGATTGCCACTGGGTAATATCAGACTATTCTGATATAGGATTTTAAAATTAAGGGCTTAAATGTTCACTTAAAGCTATATTTCAACTCTGTTTCATGCTGCAAATTAATGCCATACTGTAACTCTTTTTCAGGCTGCTCTAGGAACGAAACCTCATGGTTAGCCAGACTCATTTCACCTCAGGTTGATAGTATACACATCCCAGACTGTCACTGGGTAAAATCAGACTATTCTGATATAGGATTTTAAAATTAAAGGCTTAAATGTCCACTTAAAGCGAAATTTCAACTTTTTTTCAGGATGCTAATTGAGGTCATACTGTAATTCTTTTTCAGGCTGCTCTAAAAACTTAACCTCCTTTTTAGCCAGACTGATTTCACATCAGGGTGAAAGTATACACATCCCATACTTTCACTGGGTAAAATCATACTATTCTGATATAGGACTTTAAAATTAAAGGCTTAAATTTCCACTTAAAGCTATATTTCAACTCTGTTTCAGGCTGCTAATTAAAGCCATACTGTAACTCTTTTTCAGGCTGCTTTAGAAACGAAACCTCCTGTTTAGCCAGAGTCATTTCACCTCAGGTTGATAGTGTACACATCCCAGACTGCCACTGGGTAATATCAGACTATTCTGATACAGGATTTTAAAATTAAAGGCTTGAATGTCCACTTAAAGCTATATTTCAACTCTGTTTCAGGCTGCTAATTAAAGCCATACTGTAACTCTTTTCAGGCTGCTTTAGAAACGAAAGCTCCTGTTTAGCCAGACTCATTTCACCTCAGGTTGATAGTATACATATCCCAGTTTGCCACTGGGTAATATCAGACTATTCTGATATAGGATTTTAAAATTAAGGGCTTAAATGTTCACTTAAAGCGATATTTCAACTCTTTTTCAGGATGCTAATTAAGGCCATACTGTAACTCTTTTTCAGGCTGCTCTAAAAACGAAATCTCCTGTTTAGCCAGACTCATTTCACCTCAGGGTGATAGTGTACACATCCCAGACTGTCACTGGGTATTATCAGACTATTCTGATGTAGGATTTTAAAATTAAAGGCTTAAATGTCCACTTAAAGCGAAATTTCAAATCTTTTTCAGGATGCTAATTGAGGTCATACTGTAACTCTTTTTCAGGCTGCTCTAAAAAGTTAACCTCCTTTTTAGCCAGACTGATTTCACATCAGGTTTATAGTATACACATCCCAGACTTTCACTGGGTAAAATCAGACTATTCTGATATAGGACTTTAAAATTAAAGGCTGAAATTTCCTCTTAAAGCTATATTTCAACTCTGTTTCAGGCTGCTAATTAAAGCCATACTGTAACTCTTTTTCAGGCTGCTTTAGAAACGAAACCTCCTGTTTAGCCAGACTCATTTCACATCACGGTGATAGTATACACATCCCAGACTGTCACTGGGTATTATCAGACTATTCTGATGTAGGATTTTAAAATTAAAGGCTTAATTGTCCACTTAAAGCAATATTTCATCTCTTTTTCAGGCTGCTAATTAAAGCCATACTGTAACTCTTTTTCAGGCTGCTTTAGAAACGAAAGCTCCTGTTTAGCCAGACTCATTTCACCTCAGCTTGATAGTAGACACATCGCAGACTGTCACTGGGTAAAATCAGACTATTCTGATGTAGGATTTTAAAATTAAAGGCTCAAATGTCCTCTTAAAGCTATATTTCACCTATGTTTCAGGGTGCTAATTAAGCCATACTGTAACTCTTTTTCAGGCTGCTCAAAAAACGAAACCTCATGTTTAGCCAGACTCATTTCACATCACGGTGATAGTATACACATCCCAGACTGTCACTGGGTATTATCAGACTATTCTGATGTAAGATTTTAAAATTAAAGACTTAAATATCCACTTAAAGCAATATTTCAACTCTTTTTCAGGATGCTAATTAAGGCTATACTGTAACTATTTTTCAGGCTGATCTAAAAACGAAACCTCCTGTTTAGCCATACTCATTTCACCTCAGGGTGATAGTGTACACATCCCAGACTGCTACTGGGTAATATCAGACTATTCTGATATAGGATTTTAAAATGAAAGGCTTAAATGTCCACTTAAAGCTATATTTCAACTCTGTTTCAGGCTGCTAATTAAAGCCATACTGTATCTCTTTTTCAGGCTGCTTTAGAAACGAAAGCTCCTGTTTAGCCAGACTCATTTCACCTCAGGTTGATAGTATACATATCCCAGATTGCCACTGGGTAATATCCGACTATTCTGATATAGGATTTTAAAATTAAAGGCTTAAATGTTCACTTAAAGCGATATTTCAACTCTTTTTCCGGATGCTAATTAAGGCCATACTGTAACTCTTTTTCAGGCTGCTCTAAAAACGAAATCTCCTGTTTAACCAGACTCATTTCACCTCAGGGTGATAGTGTACACATCCCAGACTGTCACTGGGTATTATCAGACTATTCTGATGTAGGATTTTAAAATTAATGGCTTAAATGTCAACTTAAAGCTATATTTCAACTCTGTTTCATGCTGCTAATTAAGGCCATACTGTAACTCTTTTTCAGGCTGCTCTAGGAACGAAACCTCATGGTTAGCCAGACTCATTTCACCTCAGGTTGATAGTATACACATCCCAGAGTGTCACTGGGTATTATCAGACTATTCTGATGTAGGATTTTAAAATTAAAGGCTTAAATGTCAACTTAAAGCTATATTTCAACTCTGTTTCATGCTGCAAATTCATGCCATACTGTAACTCTTTTTCAGGCTGCTCTAGGAACGAAACCTCATGGTTAGCCAGACTCATTTCACCTCAGGTTGATAGTATACACATCCCAGACTGTCACTGGGTAAAATCAGACTATTCTGATATAGGATTTTAAAATTAAAGGCTTAAATGTCCACTTAAAGCGAAATTTCAACTTTTTTTCAGGATGCTAATTGAGGTCATACTGTAATTCTTTTTCAGGCTGCTCTAAAAACTTAACCTCCTTTTTAGCCAGACTGATTTCACATCAGGGTGAAAGTATACACATCCCATACTTTCACTGGGTAAAATCAGACTATTCTGATATAGGACTTTAAAATTAAAGGCTTAAATTTCCACTTAAAGCTATATTTCAACTCTGTTTCAGGCTGCTAATTAAAGCCATACTGTAACTCTTTTTCAGGCTGCTTTAGAAACGACACCTCCTGTTTAGCCAGAGTCATTTCACCTCAGGTTGATAGTGGACACATCCCAGACTGCCACTGGGTAATATCAGACTATTCTGATACAGGATTTTAAAATTAAAGGCTTGAATGTCCACTTAAAGCTATATTTCAACTCTGTTTCAGGCTGCTAATTAAAGCCATACTGTAACTCTTTTCAGGCTGCTTTAGAAACGAAAGCTCCTGTTTAGCCAGACTCATTTCACCTCAGGTTGATAGTATACATATCCCAGTTTGCCACTGGGTAATATCAGACTATTCTGATATAGGATTTTAAAATTAAGGGCTTAAATGTTCACTTAAAGCGATATTTCAACTCTTTTTCAGGATGCTAATTAAGGCCATACTGTAACTCTTTTTCAGGCTGCTCTAAAAACGAAATCTCCTGTTTAGCCAGACTCATTTCACCTCAGGGTGATAGTGTACACATCCCAGACTGTCACTGGGTATTATCAGACTATTCTGATGTAGGATTTTAAAATTAAAGGCTTAAATGTCCACTTAAAGCGAAATTTCAACTCTTTTTCAGGATGCTAATTGAGGTCATACTGTAACTCTTTTTCAGGCTGCTCTAAAAAGTTAACCTCCTTTTTAGCCAGACTGATTTCACATCAGGTTTATAGTATACACATCCCAGACTTTCACTTGGTAAAATCAGACTATTCTGATATAGGACTTTAAAATTAAAGGCTTAAATTTCCTCTTAAAGCTATATTTCAACTCTGTTTCAGGCTGCTAATTAAAGCCATACTGTAACTCTTTTTCAGGCTGCTTTAGAAACGAAACCTCCTGTTTAGCCAGACTCATTTCACATCACGGTGATAGTATACACATCCCAGACTGTCACTGGGTATTATCAGACTATTCTGATGTAGGATTTTAAAATTAAAGGCTTAATTGTCCACTTAAAGCAATATTTCATCTCTTTTTCAGGCTGCTAATTAAAGCCATACTGTAACTCTTTTTCAGGCTGCTTTAGAAACGAAAGCTCCTGTTTAGCCAGACTCATTTCACCTCAGCTTGATAGTAGACACATCGCAGACTGTCACTGGGTAAAATCAGACTATTCTGATGTAGGATTTTAAAATTAAAGGCTCAAATGTCCTCTTAAAGCTATATTTCACCTATGTTTCAGGGTGCTAATTAAGCCATACTGTAACTCTTTTTCAGGCTGCTCAAAAAACGAAACCTCATGTTTAGCCAGACTCATTTCACATCACGGTGATAGTATACACATCCCAGACTGTCACTGGGTATTATCAGACTATTCTGATGTAAGATTTTAAAATTAAAGACTTAAATATCCACTTAAAGCAATATTTCAACTCTTTTTCAGGATGCTAATTAAGGCTATACTGTAACTATTTTTCAGGCTGATCTAAAAACGAAACCTCCTGTTTAGCCATACTCATTTCACCTCAGGGTGATAGTGTACACATCCCAGACTGCTACTGGGTAATATCAGACTATTCTGATATAGGATTTTAAAATGAAAGGCTTAAATGTCCACTTAAAGCTATATTTCAACTCTGTTTCAGGCTGCTAATTAAAGCCATACTGTAACTCTTTTTCAGGCTGCTTTAGAAACGAAAGTTCCTGTTTAGCCAGACTCATTTCACCTCAGGTTGATAGTATACATATCCCAGATTGCCACTGGGTAATATCCGACTATTCTGATATAGGATTTTAAAATTAAAGGCTTAAATGTTCACTTAAAGCGATATTTCAACTCTTTTTCCGGATGCTAATTAAGGCCATACTGTAACTCCTTTTCAGGCTGCTCTAAAAACGAAATCGCCTGTTTAACCAGACTCATTTCACCTCAGGGTGATAGTGTACACATCCCAGACTGTCACTGGGTATTATCAGACTATTCTGATGTAGGATTTTAAAATTAATGGCTTAAATGTCAACTTAAAGCTATATTTCAACTCTGTTTCATGCTGCTAATTAAGGCCATACTGTAACTCTTTTTCAGGCTGCTCTAGGAACGAAACCTCATGGTTAGCCAGACTCATTTCACCTCAGGTTGATAGTATACACATCCCAGACTGTCACTGGGTATTATCAGACTATTCTGATGTAGGATTTTAAAATTAAAGGCTTAAATGTCAACTTAAAGCTATATTTCAACTCTGTTTCATGCTGCAAATTAATGCCATACTGTAACTCTTTTTCAGGCTGCTCTAGGAACGAAACCTCATGGTTAGCCAGACTCATTTCACCTCAGGTTGATAGTATACACATCCCAGACTGTCACTGGGTAATATCAGACTATTCTGATATAGGATTTTAAAATTAAAGGCTTAAATGTCCACTTAAAGCGAAATTTCAACTTTTTTTCAGGATGCTAATTGAGGTCATACTGTAATTCTTTTTCAGGCTGCTCTAAAAACTTAACCTCCTTTTTAGCCAGACTGATTTCACATCAGGGTGAAAGTATACACATCCCATACTTTCACTGGGTAAAATCAGACTATTCTGATATAGGACTTTAAAATTAAAGGCTTAAATTTCCACTTAAAGCTATATTTCAACTCTGTTTCAGGCTGCTAATTAAAGCCATACTGTAACTCTTTTTCAGGCTGCTTTAAAAACGAAACCTCCTGTTTAGCCAGAGTCATTTCACCTCAGGTTGATAGTGGACACATCCCAGACTGCCACTGGGTAATATCAGATTATTCTGATACAGGATTTTAAAATTAAAGGCTTGAATGTCCACTTAAAGCTATATTTCAACTCTGTTTCAGGCTGCTAATTAAAGCCATACTGTAACTCTTTTCAGGCTGCTTTAGAAACGAAAGCTCCTGTTTAGCCAGACTCATTTCACCTCAGGTTGAAAGTATACATATCCCAGTTTGCCACTGGGTAATATCAGACTATTCTGATATAGGATTTTAAAATTAAGGGCTTAAATGTTCACTTAAAGCGATATTTCAACTCTTTTTCAGGATGCTAATTAAGGCCATACTGTAACTCTTTTTCAGGCTGCTCTAAAAACGAAATCTCCTGTTTAGCCAGACTCATTTCACCTCAGGGTGATAGTGTACACATCCCAGACTGTCACTGGGTATTATCAGACTATTCTGATGTAGGATTTTAAAATTAAAGGCTTAAATGTCCACTTAAAGCGAAATTTCAACTCTTTTTCAGGATGCTAATTGAGGTCATACTGTAACTCTTTTTCAGGCTGCTCTAAAATGTTAACCTCCTTTTTAGCCAGACTGATTTCACATCAGGTTTATAGTATACACATCCCAGACTTTCACTGGGTAAAATCAGACTATTCTGATATAGGACTTTAAAATTAAAGGCTTAAATTTCCTCTTAAAGCTATATTTCAACTCTGTTTCAGGCTGCTAATTAAAGCCATACTGTAACTCTTTTTCAGGCTGCTTTAGAAACGAAACCTCCTGTTTAGCCAGACTCATTTCACATCACGGTGATAGTATACACATCCCAGACTGTCACTGGGTATTATCAGACTATTCTGATGTAGGATTTTAAAATTAAAGGCTTAATTGTCCACTTAAAGCAATATTTCATCTCTT
Source organism: Zingel zingel (assembly GCA_023566125.1). Lineage (NCBI taxonomy): Eukaryota > Metazoa > Chordata > Actinopteri > Perciformes > Percidae > Zingel > Zingel zingel. The sequence continues at coordinate 765,282 of JAKRKW010000026.1, forward strand.
TTTCAGGCTGCTAATTAAAGCCATACTGTAACTCTTTTTCAGGCTGCTTTAGAAACGAAAGCTCCTGTTTAGCCAGACTCATTTCACCTCAGCTTGATAGTAGACACACCGCAGACTGTCACTGGGTAAAATCAGACTATTCTGATGTAGGATTTTAAAATTAAAGGCTCAAATGTCCTCTTAAAGCTATATTTCACCTATGTTTCAGGGTGCTAATTAAGCCATACTGTAACTCTTTTTCAGGCTGCTCAAAAAACGAAACCTCATGTTTAGCCAGACTCATTTCACATCACGGTGATAGTATACACATCCCAGACTGTCACTGGGTATTATCAGACTATTCTGATGTAAGATTTTAAAATTAAAGACTTAAATATCCACTTAAAGCAATATTTCAACTCTTTTTCAGGATGCTAATTAAGGCTATACTGTAACTATTTTTCAGGCTGATCTAAAAACGAAACCTCCTGTTTAGCCATACTCATTTCACCTCAGGGTGATAGTGTACACATCCCAGACTGCTACTGGGTAATATCAGACTATTCTGATATAGGATTTTAAAATGAAAGGCTTAAATGTTCACTTAAAGCTATATTTCAACTCTGTTTCAGGCTGCTAATTAAAGCCATACTGTAACTCTTTTTCAGGCTGCTTTAGAAACGAAAGCTCCTGTTTAGCCAGACTCATTTCACCTCAGGTTGATAGTATACATATCCCAGATTGCCACTGGGTAATATCCGACTATTCTGATATAGGATTTTAAAATTAAAGGCTTAAATGTTCACTTAAAGCGATATTTCAACTCTTTTTCCGGATGCTAATTAAGGCCATACTGTAACTCTTTTTCAGGCTGCTCTAAAAACGAAATCTCCTGTTTAACCAGACTCATTTCACCTCAGGGTGATAGTGTACACATCCCAGACTGTCACTTGGTATTATCAGACTATTCTGATGTAGGATTTTAAAATTAATGGCTTAAATGTCAACTTAAAGCTATATTTCAACTCTGTTTCATGCTGCTAATTAAGGCCATACTGTAACTCTTTTTCAGGCTGCTCTAGGAACGAAACCTCATGGTTAGCCAGACTCATTTCACCTCAGGTTGATAGTATACACATCCCAGAGTGTCACTGGGTATTATCAGACTATTCTGATGTAGGATTTTAAAATTAAAGGCTTAAATGTCAACTTAAAGCTATATTTCAACTCTGTTTCATGCTGCAAATTAATGCCATACTGTAACTCTTTTTCAGGCTGCTCTAGGAACGAAACCTCATGGTTAGCCAGACTCATTTCACCTCAGGTTGATAGTATACACATCCCAGACTGTCACTGGGTAAAATCAGACTATTCTGATATAGGATTTTAAAATTAAAGGCTTAAATGTCCACTTAAAGCGAAATTTCAACTTTTTTTCAGGATGCTAATTGAGGTCATACTGTAACTCTTTTTCAGGCTGCTTTAGAAACGACACCTCCTGTTTAGCCAGAGTCATTTCACCTCAGGTTGATAGTGGACACATCCCAGACTGCCACTGGGTAATATCAGACTATTCTGATACAGGATTTTAAAATTAAAGGCTTGAATGTCCACTTAAAGCTATATTTCAACTCTGTTTCTGGCTGCTAATTAAAGCCATACTGTAACTCTTTTCAGGCTGCTTTAGAAACGAAAGCTCCTGTTTAGCCAGACTCATTTCACCTCAGGTTGATAGTATACATATCCCAGTTTGCCACTGGGTAATATCAGACTATTCTGATATAGGATTTTAAAATTAAGGGCTTAAATGTTCACTTAAAGCGATATTTCAACTCTTTTTCAGGATGCTAATTAAGGCCATACTGTAACTCTTTTTCAGGCTGCTCTAAAAACGAAATCTCCTGTTTAACCAGACTCATTTCACCTCAGGGTGATAGTGTACACATCCCAGACTGTCACTGGGTATTATCAGACTATTCTGATGTAGGATTTTAAAATTAATGGCTTAAATGTCAACTTAAAGCTATATTTCAACTCTGTTTCATGCTGCTAATTAAGGCCATACTGTAACTCTTTTTCAGGCTGCTCTAGGAACGAAACCTCATGGTTAGCCAGACTCATTTCACCTCAGGTTGATAGTATACACATCCCAGAGTGTCACTGGGTATTATCAGACTATTCTGATGTAGGATTTTAAAATTAAAGGCTTAAATGTCAACTTAAAGCTATATTTCAACTCTGTTTCATGCTGCAAATTAATGCCATACTGTAACTCTTTTTCAGGCTGCTCTAGGAACGAAACCTCATGGTTAGCCAGACTCATTTCACATCAGGTTGATAGTATACACATCCCAGACTGTCACTGGGTAAAATCAGACTATTCTGATATAGGATTTTAAAATTAAAGGCTTAAATGTCCACTTAAAGCGAAATTTCAACTTTTTTTCAGGATGCTAATTGAGGTCATACTGTAATTCTTTTTCAGGCTGCTCTAAAAACTTAACCTCCTTTTTAGCCAGACTGATTTCACATCAGGGTGAAAGTATACACATCCCATACTTTCACTGGGTAAAATCAGACTATTCTGATATAGGACTTTAAAATTAAAGGCTTAAATTTCCACTTAAAGCTATATTTCAACTCTGTTTCAGGCTGCTAATTGAGGTCATACTGTAACTCTTTTTCAGGCTGCTCTAAAATGTTAACCTCCTTTTTAGCCAGACTGATTTCACATCAGGTTTATAGTATACACATCCCAGACTTTCACTGGGTAAAATCAGACTATTCTGATATAGGACTTTAAAATTAAAGGCTTAAATTTCCTCTTAAAGCTATATTTCAACTCTGTTTCAGGCTGCTAATTAAAGCCATACTGTAACTCTTTTTCAGGCTGCTTTAGAAACGAAACCTCCTGTTTAGCCAGACTCATTTCACATCACGGTGATAGTATACACATCCCAGACTGTCACTGGGTATTATCAGACTATTCTGATGTAGGATTTTAAAATTAAAGGCTTAATTGTCCACTTAAAGCAATATTTCATCTCTTTTTCAGGCTGCTAATTAAAGCCATACTGTAACTCTTTTTCAGGCTGCTTTAGAAACGAAAGCTCCTGTTTAGCCAGACTCATTTCACCTCAGCTTGATAGTAGACACACCGCAGACTGTCACTGGGTAAAATCAGACTATTCTGATGTAGGATTTTAAAATTAAAGGCTCAAATGTCCTCTTAAAGCTATATTTCACCTATGTTTCAGGGTGCTAATTAAGCCATACTGTAACTCTTTTTCAGGCTGCTCAAAAAACGAAACCTCATGTTTAGCCAGACTCATTTCACATCACGGTGATAGTATACACATCCCAGACTGTCACTGGGTATTATCAGACTATTCTGATGTAGGATTTTAAAATTAAAGGCTTAAATGTCCACTTAAAGCAATATTTCATCTCTTTTTCAGGCTGCTAATTAAAGCCATACTGTAACTCTTTTTCAGGCTGCTTTAGAAACGAAAGCTCCTGTTTAGCCAGACTCATTTCACGTCAGCTTGATAGTCGACACATCGCAGACTGTCACTGGGTAAAATCAGACTATTCTGATGTAGGATTTTAAAATTAAAGGCTCAAATGTCCTCTTAAAGCTATATTTCAACTCTTGTTCAGGATGCTAATTAAGGCTATACTGTAACTATTTTTCAGGCTGATCTAAAAACGAAACCTCCTGTTTAGCCATACTCATTTCACCTCAGGGTGATAGTGTACACATCCCAGACTGCCACTGGGTAATATCAGACTATTCTGATATAGGATTTTAAAATGAAAGGCTTAAATGTCCACTTAAAGCTATATTTCAACTCTGTTTCAGGCTGCTAATTAAAGCCATACTGTAACTCTTTTTCAGGCTGCTTTAGAAACGAAAGCTCCTGTTTAGCCAGACTCATTTCACCTCAGGTTGATAGTATACATATCCCAGATTGCCACTGGGTAACATCCGACTATTCTGATATAGGATTTTAAAATTAAAGGCTTAAATGTTCACTTAAAGCGATATTTCAACTCTTTTTCCGGATGCTAATTAAGGCCATACTGTAACTCTTTTTCAGGCTGCTCTAAAAACGAAATCTCCTGTTTAGCCAGACTAATTTCACCTCAGGGTGATAGTGTACACACCCCAGACTGTCACTGGGTATTATCAGACTATTCTGATGTAGGATTTTAAAATTAATGGCTTAAATGTCAACTTAAAGCTATATTTCAACTCTGTTTCATGCTGCTAATTAAGGCCATACTGTAACTCTTTTTCAGGCTGCTCTAAAAACGAAACCTCCCGTTTAGCCAGACTCATTTCACCTCAGGGTGATAGTGTCCACATCCCAGACTGTCACTGGGTGTTATCAGACTATTCTGATGTATGATTTTAAAATTAAAGGCTTAAATGTCCTCTTAAAGCTATATTTCAACTATGTTTCAGGGTGCTAAATAAGCCATACTGTAACTCTTTTTCAGGCTGCTCAAAAAACGATACCTCATGTTTAGCCAGACTCATTTCACATCACGGTGATAGTATACACATCCCAGACTGCCACTGGGTATTATCAGACTATTCTGATGTAGGATTTTAAAATTAAACGCTTAAATGTCCACATAAAGCAATATTTCAACTCTTTTTCAGGCTGCTAATTAAAGCCATACTGTAACTCTTTTTCAGGCTGCTCTAAAAATGAAACCTCCTCTTTAGCCAGACTCCTTTCAAATCAGTATGATACTATACACATTCCAGACTGTCACTGGGTAATACCAGACTATTCTGATATAGGATTTTAAAATTAAAGGCATAAGTGTCAACTTAAAGCGAAATTTCAACTCTGTTTCAGGCTGCTAATTAAAGCCATACTGTAACTCTTTTTCATGCTGCTTTAAAAACGAAACCTCCTGTTTAGCCAGACTCATTTCACCTCAGGGTGATAGTGTACACATCACAGACTGTCACTGGGTATTATCAGACTATTCTGATGTAGGATTTTAAAATTAAAGGCTTAAATGTCAACTTAAAGCTATATTTCAACTCTGTTTCATGCTGCTAATTAAGGCCATACTGTAACTCTTTTTCAGGCTGCTCTAGGAACGAAACCTCATGTTTAGCCAGACTCAGTTCACATCACGGTGATAGTATACACATCCCAGACTGTCACTGGGTATTATCAGACTATTCTGATGTAGGATTTTAAAATTAAAGGCTTAAATGTCCACTTAAAGCAATATTTCATCTCTTTTAAAGGCTGCTAATTAAAGCCATACTGTAACTCATTTTCAGGCTGCTTTAGAAACGAAAGCTCCTGTTTAGCCAGACTCATTTCACCTCAGGTTGATAGTATACACATCCCAGACTGTCATTGGGTAGAATCAGACTATGCTGATATAGGATTTTAAAATTAAAGGCTTAAATGTCCACTTAAAGAGAAATTTCAACTCTTTTTCAGGCTGCTCTAGGACGAAACCTCATGGTTAGCCAGACTCATTTCACCTCAGGTTGATAGTATACACATCCCAGACTGTCATTGGGTAGAATCAGACTATGCTGATATAGGATTTTAAAATTAAAGGCTTAAATGTCCACTTAAAGAGAAATTTCAACTCTTTTTCAGGATGCTAATTGAGGTCATACTGTAACTCTTTTTCAGGCTGCTCTAAAAAGTTAACCTCCTTTTTAGCCAGACTGATTTCACATCAGGTTTATAGTATACACATCCCAGACTTTCACTGGGTAAAATCAGACTATTCTGATATAGGACTTTAAAATTAAAGGCTTAAATTTCCTCTTAAAGCTATATTTCAACTCTGTTTCAGGCTGCTAATTAAAGCCATACTGTAACTCTTTTTCAGGCTGCTTTAGAAACGAAACCTCCTGTTTAGCCAGACTCATTTCACATCACGGTGATAGTATACACATCCCAGACTGTCACTGGGTATTATCAGACTATTCTGATGTAGGATTTTAAAATTAAAGGCTTAATTGTCCACTTAAAGCAATATTTCATCTCTTTTTCAGGCTGCTAATTAAAGCCATACTGTAACTCTTTTTCAGGCTGCTTTAGAAACGAAAGCTCCTGTTTAGCCAGACTCATTTCACCTCAGCTTGATAGTAGACACATCGCAGACTGTCACTGGGTAAAATCAGACTATTCTGATGTAGGATTTTAAAATTAAAGGCTCAAATGTCCTCTTAAAGCTATATTTCACCTATGTTTCAGTGTGCTAATTAAGCCATACTGTAACTCTTTTTCAGGCTGCTCAAAAAACGAAACCTCATGTTTAGCCAGACTCATTTCACATCACGGTGATAGTATACACATCCCAGACTGTCACTGGGTATTATCAGACTATTCTGATGTAAGATTTTAAAATTAAAGACTTAAATATCCACTTAAAGCTATATTTCAACTCTGTTTCAGGCTGCTAATTAAAGCCATACTGTAACTCTTTTTCAGGCTGCTTTAGAAACGAAAGCTCCTGTTTAGCCAGACTCATTTCACCTCAGGTTGATAGTATACATATCCCAGATTGCCACTGGGTAATATCCGACTATTCTGATATAGGATTTTAAAATTAAAGGCTTAAATGTTCACTTAAAGCGATATTTCAACTCTTTTTCCGGATGCTAATTAAGGCCATACTGTAACTCTTTTTCAGGCTGCTCTAAAAACGAAATCTCCTGTTTAACCAGACTCATTTCACCTCAGGGTGATAGTGTACAAATCCCAGACTGTCACTGGGTATTATCAGACTATTCTGATGTAGGATTTTAAAATTAATGGCTTAAATGTCAACTTAAAGCTATATTTCAACTCTGTTTCATGCTGCTAATTAAGGCCATACTGTAACTCTTTTTCAGGCTGCTCTAGGAACGAAACCTCATGGTTAGCCAGACTCATTTCACCTCAGGTTGATAGTATACACATCCCAGACTGTCACTGGGTATTATCAGACTATTCTGATGTAGGATTTTAAAATTAAAGGCTTAAATTTCAACTTAAAGCTATATTTCAACTCTGTTTCATGCTGCAAATTAATGCCATACTGTAACTCTTTTTCAGGCTGCTCTAGGAACGAAACCTCATGGTTAGCCAGACTCATTTCACCTCAGCTTGATAGTATACACATCCCAGACTGTCACTGGGTAAAATCAGACTATTCTGATATAGGATTTTAAAATTAAAGGCTTAAATGTCCACTTAAAGCGAAATTTCAACTTTTTTTCAGGATGCTAATTGAGGTCATACTGTAATTCTTTTTCAGGCTGCTCTAAAAACTTAATCTCCTTTTTAGCCAGACTGATTTCACATCAGGGTGAAAGTATACACATCCCATACTTTCACTGGGTAAAATCAGACTATTCTGATATAGGACTTTAAAATTAAAGGCTTAAATTTCCTCTTAAAGCTATATTTCAACTCTGTTTCAGGCTGCTAATTAAAGCCATACTGTAACTCTTTTTCAGGCTGCTTTAGAAACGAAACCTCCTGTTTAGCCAGACTCATTTCACATCACGGTGATAGTATACACATCCCAGACTGTCACTGGGTATTATCAGACTATTCTGATGTAGGATTTTAAAATTAAAGGCTTAATTGTCCACTTAAAGCAATATTTCATCTCTTTTTCAGGCTGCTAATTAAAGCCATACTGTAACTCTTTTTCAGGCTGCTTTAGAAACGAAAGCTCCTGTTTAGCCAGACTCATTTCACCTCAGCTTGATAGTAGACACACCGCAGACTGTCACTGGGTAAAATCAGACTATTCTGATGTAGGATTTTAAAATTAAAGGCTCAAATGTCCTCTTAAAGCTATATTTCACCTATGTTTCAGGGTGCTAATTAAGCCATACTGTAACTCTTTTTCAGGCTGCTCAAAAAACGAAACCTCATGTTTAGCCAGACTCATTTCACATCACGGTGATAGTATACACATCCCAGACTGTCACTGGGTATTATCAGACTATTCTGATGTAGGATTTTAAAATTAAAGGCTTAATTGTCCACTTAAAGCAATATTTCATCTCTTTTTCAGGCTGCTAATTAAAGCCATACTGTAACTCTTTTTCAGGCTGCTTTAGAAACGAAAGCTCCTGTTTAGCCAGACTCATTTCACCTCAGCTTGATAGTAGACACACCGCAGACTGTCACTGGGTAAAATCAGACTATTCTGATGTAGGATTTTAAAATTAAAGGCTCAAATGTCCTCTTAAAGCTATATTTCACCTATGTTTCAGGGTGCTAATTAAGCCATACTGTAACTCTTTTTCAGGCTGCTCAAAAAACGAAACCTCATGTTTAGCCAGACTCATTTCACATCACGGTGATAGTATACACATCCCAGACTGTCACTGGGTATTATCAGACTATTCTGATGTAGGATTTTAAAATTAAAGGCTTAAATGTCCACTTAAAGCAATATTTCATCTCTTTTTCAGGCTGCTAATTAAAGCCATACTGTAACTCTTTTTCAGGCTGCTTTAGAAACGAAAGCTCCTGTTTAGCCAGACTCATTTCACGTCAGCTTGATAGTCGACACATCGCAGACTGTCACTGGGTAAAATCAGACTATTCTGATGTAGGATTTTAAAATTAAAGGCTCAAATGTCCTCTTAAAGCTATATTTCAACTCTTGTTCAGGATGCTAATTAAGGCTATACTGTAACTATTTTTCAGGCTGATCTAAAAACGAAACCTCCTGTTTAGCCATACTCATTTCACCTCAGGGTGATAGTGTACACATCCCAGACTGCCACTGGGTAATATCAGACTATTCTGATATAGGATTTTAAAATGAAAGGCTTAAATGTCCACTTAAAGCTATATTTCAACTCTGTTTCAGGCTGCTAATTAAAGCCATACTGTAACTCTTTTTCAGGCTGCTTTAGAAACGAAAGCTCCTGTTTAGCCAGACTCATTTCACCTCAGGTTGATAGTATACATATCCCAGATTGCCACTGGGTAACATCCGACTATTCTGATATAGGATTTTAAAATTAAAGGCTTAAATGTTCACTTAAAGCGATATTTCAACTCTTTTTCCGGATGCTAATTAAGGCCATACTGTAACTCTTTTTCAGGCTGCTCTAAAAACGAAATCTCCTGTTTAGCCAGACTCATTTCACCTCAGGGTGATAGTGTACACACCCCAGACTGTCACTGGGTATTATCAGACTATTCTGATGTAGGATTTTAAAATTAATGGCTTAAATGTCAACTTAAAGCTATATTTCAACTCTGTTTCATGCTGCTAATTAAGGCCATACTGTAACTCTTTTTCAGGCTGCTCTAAAAACGAAACCTCCCGTTTAGCCAGACTCATTTCACCTCAGGGTGATAGTGTCCACATCCCAGACTGTCACTGGGTGTTATCAGACTATTCTGATGTATGATTTTAAAATTAAAGGCTTAAATGTCCTCTTAAAGCTATATTTCAACTATGTTTCAGGGTGCTAAATAAGCCATACTGTAACTCTTTTTCAGGCTGCTCAAAAAACGATACCTCATGTTTAGCCAGACTCATTTCACATCACGGTGATAGTATACACATCCCAGACTGCCACTGGGTATTATCAGACTATTCTGATGTAGGATTTTAAAATTAAACGCTTAAATGTCCACATAAAGCAATATTTCAACTCTTTTTCAGGCTGCTAATTAAAGCCATACTGTAACTCTTTTTCAGGCTGCTCTAAAAATGAAACCTCCTCTTTAGCCAGACTCCTTTCAAATCAGTATGATACTATACACATTCCAGACTGTCACTGGGTAATACCAGACTATTCTGATATAGGATTTTAAAATTAAAGGCATAAGTGTCAACTTAAAGCGAAATTTCAACTCTGTTTCAGGCTGCTAATTAAAGCCATACTGTAACTCTTTTTCATGCTGCTTTAAAAACGAAACCTCCTGTTTAGCCAGACTCATTTCACCTCAGGGTGATAGTGTACACATCACAGACTGTCACTGGGTATTATCAGACTATTCTGATGTAGGATTTTAAAATTAAAGGCTTAAATGTCAACTTAAAGCTATATTTCAACTCTGTTTCATGCTGCTAATTAAGGCCATACTGTAACTCTTTTTCAGGCTGCTCTAGGAACGAAACCTCATGTTTAGCCAGACTCAGTTCACATCACGGTGATAGTATACACATCCCAGACTGTCACTGGGTATTATCAGACTATTCTGATGTAGGATTTTAAAATTAAAGGCTTAAATGTCCACTTAAAGCAATATTTCATCTCTTTTAAAGGCTGCTAATTAAAGCCATACTGTAACTCATTTTCAGGCTGCTTTAGAAACGAAAGCTCCTGTTTAGCCAGACTCATTTCACCTCAGGTTGATACTATACACATCGCAGACGATCAATGGGTAAAATCAGACTATTCTGATGTAGGATTTTAAAATTAAAGGCTCAAATGTCCACTTAAAGCTATGTTTCAACTCTGTTTCAGGCTGCTAATTAAAGCCATACTGCAAATCTTTTTCAGGCTGCTTTAGAAACGAAAGCTCCTGTTTAGCCAGACTCATTTCACCTCAGGTTGATAGTATACATATCCCAGATTGCCACTGGGTAATATCAGACTATTCTGATGTAGGATTTTAAAATTAAAGGCTTACATGTTCACTTAAAGCGATATTTCAACTCTTTTTCCGGATGCTAATTAAGGCCATACTGTAACTCTTTTTCAGGCTGCTCTAAAAACGATATCTCCTGTTTAGCCAGACTCATTTCACCTCAGGGTGATAGTGTACACATCCCAGACTGTCACTGGGTATTATCAGACTATTCTGATGTAGGATTTTAAAATTAAAGGCTTAAATGTCAACTTAAAGCTATATTTCAACTCTATTTCATGCTGCTAATTAAGGCCATACTGTAACTCTTTTTCAGGCTGCTCTAGGACGAAACCTCATGGTTAGCCAGACTCATTTCACCTCAGGTTGATAGTATACACATCCCAGACTGTCATTGGGTAGAATCAGACTATGCTGATATAGGATTTTAAAATTAAAGGCTTAAATGTCCACTTAAAGAGAAATTTCAACTCTTTTTCAGGATGCTAATTGAGGTCATACTGTAACTCTTTTTCAGGCTGCTCTAAAAAGTTAACCTCCTTTTTAGCCAGACTGATTTCACATCAGGTTTATAGTATACACATCCCAGACTTTCACTGGGTAAAATCAGACTATTCTGATATAGGACTTTAAAATTAAAGGCTTAAATTTCCTCTTAAAGCTATATTTCAACTCTGTTTCAGGCTGCTAATTAAAGCCATACTGTAACTCTTTTTCAGGCTGCTTTAGAAACGAAACCTCCTGTTTAGCCAGACTCATTTCACATCACGGTGATAGTATACACATCCCAGACTGTCACTGGGTATTATCAGACTATTCTGATGTAGGATTTTAAAATTAAAGGCTTAATTGTCCACTTAAAGCAATATTTCATCTCTTTTTCAGGCTGCTAATTAAAGCCATACTGTAACTCTTTTTCAGGCTGCTTTAGAAACGAAAGCTCCTGTTTAGCCAGACTCATTTCACCTCAGCTTGATAGTAGACACATCGCAGACTGTCACTGGGTAAAATCAGACTATTCTGATGTAGGATTTTAAAATTAAAGGCTCAAATGTCCTCTTAAAGCTATATTTCACCTATGTTTCAGTGTGCTAATTAAGCCATACTGTAACTCTTTTTCAGGCTGCTCAAAAAACGAAACCTCATGTTTAGCCAGACTCATTTCACATCACGGTGATAGTATACACATCCCAGACTGTCACTGGGTATTATCAGACTATTCTGATGTAAGATTTTAAAATTAAAGACTTAAATATCCACTTAAAGCAATATTTCAACTCTTTTTCAGGATGCTAATTAAGGCTATACTGTAACTATTTTTCAGGCTGATCTAAAAACGAAACCTCCTGTTTAGCCATACTCATTTCACCTCAGGGTGATAGTGTACACATCCCAGACTGCTACTGGGTAATATCAGACTATTCTGATATAGGATTTTAAAATGAAAGGCTTAAATGTCCACTTAAAGCTATATTTCAACTCTGTTTCAGGCTGCTAATTAAAGCCATACTGTAACTCTTTTTCAGGCTGCTTTAGAAACGAAAGCTCCTGTTTAGCCAGACTCATTTCACCTCAGGTTGATAGTATACATATCCCAGATTGCCACTGGGTAATAACCGACTATTCTGATATAGGATTTTAAAATTAAAGGCTTAAATGTTCACTTAAAGCGATATTTCAACTCTTTTTCCGGGTGCTAATTAAGGCCATACTGTAACTCTTTTTCAGGCTGCTCTAAAAACGAAATCTCCTGTTTAACCAGACTCATTTCACCTCAGGGTGATAGTGTACAAATCCCAGACTGTCACTGGGTATTATCAGACTATTCTGATGTAGGATTTTAAAATTAATGGCTTAAATGTCAACTTAAAGCTATATTTCAACTCTGTTTCATGCTGCTAATTAAGGCCATACTGTAACTCTTTTTCAGGCTGCTCTAGGAACGAAACCTCATGGTTAGCCAGACTCATTTCACCTCAGGTTGATAGTATACACATCCCAGACTGTCACTGGGTATTATCAGACTATTCTGATGTAGGATTTTAAAATTAAAGGCTTAAATTTCAACTTAAAGCTATATTTCAACTCTGTTTCATGCTGCAAATTAATGCCATACTGTAACTCTTTTTCAGGCTGCTCTAGGAACGAAACCTCATGGTTAGCCAGACTCATTTCACCTCAGGTTGATAGTATACACATCCCAGACTGTCACTGGGTAAAATCAGACTATTCTGATATAGGATTTTAAAATTAAAGGCTTAAATGTCCACTTAAAGCGAAATTTCAACTTTTTCTCAGGATGCTAATTGAGGTCATACTGTAATTCTTTTTCAGGCTGCTCTAAAAACTTAATCTCCTTTTTAGCCAGACTGATTTCACATCAGGGTGAAAGTATACACATCCCATACTTTCACTGGGTAAAATCAGACTATTCTGATATAGGACTTTAAAATTAAAGGCTTAAATTTCCTCTTAAAGCTATATTTCAACTCTGTTTCAGGCTGCTAATTAAAGCCATACTGTAACTCTTTTTCAGGCTGCTTTAGAAACGAAACCTCCTGTTTAGCCAGACTCATTTCACATCACGGTGATAGTATACACATCCCAGACTGTCACTGGGTATTATCAGACTATTCTGATGTAGGATTTTAAAATTAAAGGCTTAAATGTCCACTTAAAGCAATATTTCATCTCTTTTTCAGGCTGCTAATTAAAGCCATACTGTAACTCTTTTTCAGGCTGCTTTAGAAACGAAAGCTCCTGTTTAGCCAGACTCATTTCACGTCAGCTTGATAGTCGACACATCGCAGACTGTCACTGGGTAAAATCAGACTATTCTGATGTAGGATTTTAAAATTAAAGGCTCAAATGTCCTCTTAAAGCTATATTTCAACTCTTGTTCAGGATGCTAATTAAGGCTATACTGTAACTATTTTTCAGGCTGATCTAAAAACGAAACCTCCTGTTTAGCCATACTCATTTCACCTCAGGGTGATAGTGTACACATCCCAGACTGCCACTGGGTAATATCAGACTATTCTGATATAGGATTTTAAAATGAAAGGCTTAAATGTCCACTTAAAGCTATATTTCAACTCTGTTTCAGGCTGCTAATTAAAGCCATACTGTAACTCTTTTTCAGGCTGCTTTAGAAACGAAAGCTCCTGTTTAGCCAGACTCATTTCACCTCAGGTTGATAGTATACATATCCCAGATTGCCACTGGGTAATATCCGACTATTCTGATATAGGATTTTAAAATTAAAGGCTTAAATGTTCACTTAAAGCGATATTTCAACTCTTTTTCCGGATGCTAATTAAGGCCATACTGTAACTCTTTTTCAGGCTGCTCTAAAAACGAAATCTCCTGTTTAGCCAGACTCATTTCACCTCAGGGTGATAGTGTACACACCCCAGACTGTCACTGGGTATTATCAGACTATTCTGATGTAGGATTTTAAAATTAATGGCTTAAATGTCAACTTAAAGCTATATTTCAACTCTGTTTCATGCTGCTAATTAAGGCCATACTGTAACTCTTTTTCAGGCTGCTCAAAAAACGATACCTCATGTTTAGCCAGACTCATTTCACATCACGGTGATAGTATACACATCCCAGACTGCCACTGGGTATTATCAGACTATTCTGATGTAGGATTTTAAAATTAAACGCTTAAATGTCCACATAAAGCAATATTTCAACTCTTTTTCAGGCTGCTAATTAAAGCCATACTGTAACTCTTTTTCAGGCTGCTCTAAAAATGAAACCTCCTCTTTAGCCAGACTCCTTTCAAATCAGTATGATACTATACACATTCCAGACTGTCACTGGGTAATACCAGACTATTCTGATATAGGATTTTAAAATTAAAGGCATAAGTGTCAACTTAAAGCGAAATTTCAACTCTGTTTCAGGCTGCTAATTAAAGCCATACTGTAACTCTTTTTCATGCTGCTTTAAAAACGAAACCTCCTGTTTAGCCAGACTCATTTCACCTCAGGGTGATAGTGTACACATCACAGACTGTCACTGGGTATTATCAGACTATTCTGATGTAGGATTTTAAAATTAAAGGCTTAAATGTCAACTTAAAGCTATATTTCAACTCTGTTTCATGCTGCTAATTAAGGCCATACTGTAACTCTTTTTCAGGCTGCTCTAGGAACGAAACCTCATGTTTAGCCAGACTCAGTTCACATCACGGTGATAGTATACACATCCCAGACTGTCACTGGGTATTACCAGACTATTCTGATGTAGGATTTTAAAATTAAAGGCTTAAATGTCCACTTAAAGCAATATTTCATCTCTTTTAAAGGCTGCTAATTAAAGCCATACTGTAACTCATTTTCAGGCTGCTTTAGAAACGAAAGCTCCTGTTTAGCCAGACTCATTTCACCTCAGGTTGATAGTATACATATCCCAGATTGCCACTGGGTAATATCAGACTATTCTGATGTAGGATTTTAAAATTAAAGGCTTACATGTTCACTTAAAGCGATATTTCAACTCTTTTTCCGGATGCTAATTAAGGCCATACTGTAACTCTTTTTCAGGCTGCTCTAAAAACGATATCTCCTGTTTAGCCAGACTCATTTCACCTCAGGGTGATAGTGTACACATCCCAGACTGTCACTGGATATTATCAGACTATTCTGATGTAGGATTTTAAAATTAAAGGCTTAAATGTCAACTTAAAGCTATATTTCAACTCTATTTCATGCTGCTAATTAAGGCCATACTGTAACTCTTTTTCAGGCTGCTCTAGGAACGAAACCTCATGGTTAGCCAGACTCATTTCACCTCAGGTTGATAGTATACACATCCCAGACTGTCATTGGGTAGAATCAGACTATGCTGATATAGGATTTTAAAATTAAAGGCTTAAATTTCCTCTTAAAGCTATATTTCAACTCTGTTCAGGCTGCTAATTAAAGCCATACTGTAACTCTTTTTCAGGCTGCTTTAGAAACGAAACCTCCTGTTTAGCCATACTCATTTCACCTCAGGTTGATAGTGTACACATCCCAGACTGCCACTGGTTAATATCAGACTATTCTGATATAGGATTTTAAAATGAAAGGCTTAAATGTCCACTTAA
Source organism: Zingel zingel (assembly GCA_023566125.1). Taxonomy (NCBI): domain Eukaryota; kingdom Metazoa; phylum Chordata; class Actinopteri; order Perciformes; family Percidae; genus Zingel; species Zingel zingel. The sequence continues at coordinate 780,972 of JAKRKW010000026.1, forward strand.
AGCAATATTTCATCTCTTTTTCAGGCTGCTAATTAAAGCCATACTGTAACTCTTTTTCAGGCTGCTTTAGAAACGAAAGCTCCTGTTTAGCCAGACTCATTTCACCTCAGATTGATAGTATACACATCGCAGACTGTCACTGGGTAAAATCAGACTATTCTGATGTAGGATTTTAAAATTAAAGGCTCAAATGTCCACTTAAAGCTATATTTCAACTCTGTTTCAGGCTGCTAATTAAAGCCATACTGCAACTATTTTTCAGGCTGCTTTAGAAACGAAAGCTCCTGTTTTGCCAGACTCATTTCACCTCAGGTTGATAGTATACATATCCCAGATTGCCACTGGGTAATATCAGACTATTCTGATATAGGATTTTAAAATTAAAGTCTTAAATGTTCACTTAAATCGATATTTCAACTTTTTTTCCGGATGCTAATTAAGGCCATACTGTAACTCTTTTTCAGGCTGCTCTAAAAACGAAATCTCATGTTTAGCCATACTCATTTCACCTCAGGTTGATAGTGCACACATCCCAGACTGCCACTGGGTAATATCAGACTATTCTGATATAGGATTTTAAAATGAAAGGCTTAAATGTCCACTTAAAGCTATATTTCAACTCTGTTTCAGGCTGCTAATTAAAGCCATACTGTAACTCTTTTTCAGGCTGCTCAAAAAACGAAACCTCATGTTTAGCCAGACTCATTTCACCTCAGGTTGATAGTATACACATCCCAGACTGTCACTGGGTAGAATCAGACTACTCTGATATAGGATTTTAAAATTAAAGGCTTAAATGTCCACTTAAAGCAAAATTTCAACTCTTTTTCAGGATGCTAATTGAGGTCATACTGTAACTCTTTTTCAGGCTGCTCTAAAAACGAAATCTCCTGTTTAGCCAGACTCATTTCACCTCAGGGTGATAGTGTACACATCCCAGACTTCCACTGGGTATTATCAGACTATTCTGATGTAGGATTTTAAAATTAAAGGCTTAAATGTCCACTTAAAGCAATATTTCAACTCTTTTTCAGGCTGCTAATTAAAGCCATACTGTAACTCGTTTTCAGGCTGCTTTAGAAACGAAACCTACTCTTTAGCCAGACTCATTTCACCTCAGGTTGATAGTATACAAATCCAAGACTGTCACTGGGTAAAATCAGACTATTCTGATACAGGATTTTAAAATTAAAGGCTTAAATGTCCTCTTAAAGCTATATTTCAACTCTGTTTCAGGCTGCTAATTAAAGCCATACTGTAACTCTTTTTCAGGCTGCTCAAAAAACGAAACCTCATGTGTAGCCAGACTCATTTCACATCACGGTGATAGTATACACATCCCAGACTCTCACTGGGTATTATCAGACTATTCTGATGTAGGATTTTAAAATTAAAGACTTAAATATCCACTTAAAGCAATATTTCAACTCTTTTTCAGGATGCTAATTAAGGTCATACTGTAACTATTTTTCAGGCTGATCTAAAAACGAAACCTCATGTTTAGCCAGACTCATTTCACATCACGGTGATAGTATACACATCCCAGACTCTCACTGGGTATTATCAGACTATTCTGATGTAGGATTTTAAAATTAAAGACTTAAATATCCACTTAAAGCAATATTTCAACTCTTTTTCAGGATGCTAATTAAGGTCATACTGTAACTATTTTTCAGGCTGATCTAAAAACGAAACCTCCTGTTTAGCCATACTCATTTCACCTCAGGGTGATAGTGTACACATCCCAGACTGTCACTGGGTATTATCAGACTATTCTGATGTAGGATTTTAAAATTAAAGGCTTGAATGTCCACTCAAAGCTATATTTCAACTCTGTTTCAGGCTGCTAATTAAAGCCATACTGTAACTCTTTTCAGGCTGCTTTAGAAACGAAAGCTCCTGTTTAGCCAGACTCATTTCAACTCAGGTTGATAGTATACATATCCCAGATTGCCACTGGGTAATATCAGACTATTCTGATATAGGATTTTAAAATTAAGGGCTTAAATGTTCACTTAAAGCGATATTTCAACTCTTTTTCAGGATGCTAATTAAGGCCATACTGTAACTCTTTTTCAGGCTGCTCTAAAAACGAAATTTCCTGTTTAGCCAGACTCATTTCACCTCAGGGTGATAGTGTACACATCCCAGACTGTCACTGGGTATTATCAGACTATTCTGATGTAGGATTTTAAAATTAAAGGCTTAAATGTCAACTTAAAGCTATATTTCAACTGTTTCATGATGCTAATTAAGGCCATACTGTAACTCTTTTTCAGGCTGCTCTAGGAACGAAACCTCATGGTTAGCCAGACTCATTTCACCTCAGGTTGATAGTATACACATCCCAGACTGTCACTGGGTAGAATCAGACTATTCTGATATAGCATTTTAAAATTAAAGGCTTAAATGTCCACTTAAAGCGAAATTTCAACTCTTTTTCAGGATGCTAATTGAGGTCATACTGTAACTCTTTTTCAGGCTGCTCTAAAAAGTTAACCTCCTTTTTAGCCAGACTCATTTCACATCACGGTGATAGTATACACATCCCATACTGTAACTGGGTATTATCAGACTATTCTGATGTAGGATTTTAAAATTAAAGGCTTAAATGTCCACTTAAAGCAATATTTCAACTCTTTTTTAGGCTGTTAATTAAATCCATACTGTAACTCGTTTTCAGGCTGCTTTAGAAACGAAACCTCCTCTTTAGCCAGACTCATTTCACCTCAGGTTGATAGTATACAAATCCAAGACTGTCACTGGGTAAAATCAGACTATTCTGATGTAGGATTTTAAAATTAAAGGCTTAAATGTCCACTTAAAGCTATATTTGAACTCTGTTTCATGCTGCTAATTAAGGCCATACTGTAACTCTTTTTCAGGCTGCTCTAAAAACGAAACCTCCCGTTTAGCCAGACTCATTTCACCTCAGGGTGATAGTGTCCACATCCCAGACTGTCACTGGGTGTTATCAGACTTTTCTGATGTAGGATTTTAAAATGAAAGGCTTACATGTCCTCTTAAAGCTGTATTTCAACTATGTATCAGGGTGCTAATTAAGCCATACTGTAATTCTTTTTCAGGCTGCTCTAAAAATGAAACCTCCTCTTTAGCCAGACTCATTTCAACTCAGGGTGATAGTATACACATCCCAGACTGTCACTGGGTATTATCAGACTATTCTGATGTAGGATTTTAAAATTAAAGGCTTAAATGTCCACTTAAAGCAATATTTCAACTCTTTTTCAGGCTGCTAATTAAAGCCATACTGTAACTCTTTTTCAGGCTGCTTTAGAAACGAAAGCTCATGTTTAGCCAGACTCATTTCACCTCAGGTTGATAGTATACACATCCCAGACTGTTACTGGGTAGAATCAGACTATTCTGATATAGGATTTTAAAATGAAAGGCTTAAATGTCCACTTAAAGCGAAATTTCAACTCTTTTTCAGGATGCTAATTGAGGTCATACTGTAACTCTTTTTCAGGCTGCTCTAAAAACGAAATTTCCTGTTTAGCCAGACTCATTTCACCTCAGGGTGATAGTGTACACATCCCAGACTGCCACTGGGTAATATCAGACTATTCTGATACAGGATTTTAAAATGAAAGGCTTGAATGTCCACTTAAAGCTATATTTCAACTCTGTTTCAGGCTGCTAATTAAAGCCATACTGTAACTCTTTTCAGGCTGCTTTAGAAACGAAAGTTCCTGTTTAGCCAGACTCATTTCACCTCAGGTTGATAGTATACATATCCCAGATTGCCACTGGGTAATATCAGACTATTCTGATATAGGATTTTAAAATTAAGGGCTTAAATGTTCACTTAAAGCGATATTTCAACTCTTTTTCAGGATGCTAATTAAGGCCATACTGTAACTCTTTTTCAGGCTGCTCTAAAAACGAAATCTCCTGTTTAGCCAGACTCATTTCACCTCAGGGTGATAGTGTACACATCCCAGACTGTCACTGGGTATTATCAGACTATTCTGATGTAGGATTTTAAAATTAAAGGCTTAAATGTCAACTTAAAGCTATATTTCAACTGTTTCATGCTGCTAATTAAGGCCATACTGTAACTCTTTTTCAGGCTGCTCTAGGAACGAAACCTCATGGTTAGCCAGACTCATTTCACCTCAGGTTGATAGTATACACATCCCAGACTGTCACTGGGTAGAATCAGACTATTCTGATATAGGATTTTAAAATTAAAGGCTTAAATGTCCACTTAAAGCGAAATTTCAACTCTTTTTCAGGATGCTAATTGAGGTCATACTGTAACTCTTTTTCAGGCTGCTCTAAAAAGTTAACCTCCTTTTTAGCCAGACTCATTTCACATCACGGTGATAGTATACACATCCCAGACTGTAACTGGGTATTATCAGACTATTCTGATGTAGGATTTTAAAATTAAAGGCTTAAATGTCCACTTAAAGCAATATTTCAACTCTTTTTCAGGCTGCTAATTAAATCCATACTGTAACTCGTTTTCAGGCTGCTTTAGAAACGAAACCTCCTCTTTAGCCAGACTCATTTCACCTCAGGTTGATAGTATACAAATCCAAGACTGTCACTGGGTAAAATCAGACTATTCTGATGTAGGATTTTAAAATTAAAGGCTTAAATGTCCACTTAAAGCTATATTTGAACTCTGTTTCATGCTGCTAATTAAGGCCATACTGTAACTCTTTTTCAGGCTGCTCTAAAAACGAAACCTCCCGTTTAGCCAGACTCATTTCACCTCAGGGTGATAGTGTCCACATCCCATACTGTCACTGGGTGTTATCAGACTATTCTGATGTAGGATTTTAAAATTAAAGGCTCAAATGTCCTCTTAAAGCTATATTTCAACTATGTTTCAGGGTGCTAATTAAGCCATACTGTAACTCTTTTTCAGGCAGCTCAAAAAACGAAACCTCATGTTTAGCCAGACTCATTTCACATCTCGGTGATAGTATACACATCCCAGACTGTCACTGTGTATTATCAGACTATTCTGATGTAGGATTTTAAAATTAAAGACTTAAATATCCACTTAAAGCAATATTTCAACTCTTTTTCAGGATGCTAATTAAGGCCATACTGTAACTATTTTTCAGGCTGATCTAAAAACGAAACCTCCTGTTTAGCCATACTCATTTCACCTCAGGGTGATAGTGTACACATCCCAGACTGCCACTGGGTAATATCAGACTATTCTGATATAGGATTTTAAAATGAAAGGCTTAAATGTCCACTTAAAGCTATATTTCAACTCTGTTTCAGGCTGCTAATTAAAGCCATACTGCAACTCTTTTTCAGGCTGCTTTGGAAACGAAAGCTCCTGTTTAGCCAGACTCATTTCACCTCAGGTTGATAGTAAACATATCCCAGATTGCCACTTGGTAATATCAGACTATTCTGATATAGGATTTTAAAATTAAAGGCTTAAATGTTCACTTAAAGCGATATTTCAACTTTTTTTTCCGGATGCTAATTAAGTCCATAATGTAACTCTTTTTCAGGCTGCTCTAAAAACGAAATCTCCTGTTTAGCCAGACTCATTTCACCTCAGGGTGATAGTGTACACATCCCAGACTGTCACTGGGTATTATCAGACTATTCTGATGTAGGATTTTAAAATTAAAGGTTTAAATGTCAACTTAAAGCTATATTTCAACTCTGTTTCATGCTGCTAATTAAGGCCATACTGTAACTCTTTTTCAGGCTGCTCTAGGAACGAAACCTCATGGTTAGCCAGACTCATTTCACCTCAGGTTGATAGTGTACACATCCCAGACTGCCACTGGGTAATATCAGACTATTCTGATATAGGATTTTAAAATGAAAGGCTTAAATGTCCACTTAAAGCTATATTTCAACTCTGTTTCAGGCTGCTAATTAAAGCCATACTGTAACTCTTTTTCAGGCTGCTCAAAAAACGAAACCTCATGTCTAGCCAGACTCATTTCACCTCAGGTTGATAGTATACACATCCCAGACTGTCACTGGGTAGAATCAGACTATTCTGATATAGGATTTTAAAATTAAAGGATTAAATGTCCACTTAAAGCGAAATTTCAACTCTTTTTCAGGATGCTAATTGAGGTCATACTGTAACTCTTTTTCAGGCTGCTCTAAAAACGAAATCTCCTGTTTAGCCAGAGTCATTTCACCTCAGGGTGAGTGTACACATCCCAGACTGCCACTGGGTAATATCAGACTATTCTGATACAGGATTTTAAAATGAAAGGCTTGAATGTCCACTTAAAGCAATATTTCAACTCTTTTTCAGGCTGCTAATTAAAGCCGTACTGTAACTCGTTTTCAGGCTGCTTTAGAAACGAAACCTCCTCTTTAGCCAGACTCATTTCACCTCAGGTTGATAGTATACAAATCCAAGACTGTCACTGGGTAAAATCAGACTATTCTGATAGAGGATTTTAAAATTAAAGGCTTAAATGTCCTCTTAAAGCTATATTTCAACTCTGTTTCAGGCTGCTAATTAAAGTCATACTGTAACTCTTTTTCAGGCTGCTTTAGAAACGGAAGCTCCTGTTTAGCCAGACTCATTTCACCTCAGGTTGATAGTATACACATCGCAGACTGTCACTGGGTAAAATCAGACTATTCTGATGAAGGATTTTAAAATTAAAGGCTTAAATGTCCACTTAAAGCTATATTTGAACTCTGTTTCATGCTGCTAATTAAGGCCATACTGTAACTCTTTTTCAGGCTGCTCTAAAAACGAAACCTCCCGTTTAGCCAGACTCATTTCACCTCAGGGTGATAGTGTCCACATCCCAGACTGTCACTGGGTGTTATCAGACTATTCTGATGTAGGATTTTAAAATGAAAGGCTTACATGTCCTCTTAAAGCTATATTTCAACTATGTATCAGGGTGCTAATTAAGCCATACTGTAACTCTTTTTCAGGCTGCTCTAAAAATGAAACCTCCTCTTTAGCCAGACTCATTTCAACTCAGGTTGATAGTATACACATCCCAGACTGTCACTGGGTAGAATCAGACTATTCTGATATAGGATTTTAAAATTAAAGGCTTAAATGTCCACTTAAAGCGAAATTTCAACTCTTTTTCAGGATGCTAATTGAGGTCATACTGTAACTCTTTTTCAGGCTGCTCTAAAAAGTTAACCTCCTTTTTAGCCAGACTCATTTCACATCACGGTGATAGTATACACATCCCAGACTGTAACTGGGTATTATCAGACTATTCTGATGTAGGATTTTAAAATTAAAGGCTTAAATGTCCACTTAAAGCAATATTTCAACTCTTTTTCAGGCTGCTAATTAAATCCATACTGTAACTCGTTTTCAGGCTGCTTTAGAAACGAAACCTCCTCTTTAGCCAGACTCATTTCACCTCAGGTTGATAGTATACAAATCCAAGACTGTCACTGGGTAAAATCAGACTATTCTGATGTAGGATTTTAAAATTAAAGGCTTAAATGTCCACTTAAAGCTATATTTGAACTCTGTTTCATGCTGCTAATTAAGGCCATACTGTAACTCTTTTTCAGGCTGCTTTAGAAACGGAAGCTCCTGTTTAGCCAGACTCATTTCACCTCAGGTTGATAGTATACACATCGCAGACTGTCACTGGTTAAAATCAGACTATTCTGATGTAGGATTTTAAAATTAAAGGCTTAAATGTCCACTTAAAGCTATATTTGAACTCTGTTTCATGCTGCTAATTAAGGCCATACTGTAACTCTTTTTCAGGCTGCTCTAAAAACGAAACCTCCCGTTTAGCCAGACTCATTTCACCTCAGGGTGATAGTGTCCACATCCCAGACTGTCACTGGGTGTTATCAGACTATTCTGATGTAGGATTTTAAAATTAAAGGCTCAAATGTCCTCTTAAAGCTATATTTCAACTATGTTTCAGGGTGCTAATTAAGCCATACTGTAACTCTTTTTCAGGCAGCTCAAAAAACGAAACCTCATGTTTAGCCAGACTCATTTCACATCACGGTGATAGTATACACATCCCAGACTGTCACTGTGTATTATCAGACTATTCTGATGTAGGATTTTAAAATTAAAGACTTAAATATCCACTTAAAGCAATATTTCAACTCTTTTTCAGGATGCTAATTAAGGCCATACTGTAACTATTTTTCAGGCTGATCTAAAAACGAAACCTCCTGTTTAGCCATACTCATTTCACCTCAGGGTGATAGTGTACACATCCCAGACTGCCATTGGGTAATATCAGACTATTCTGATATAGGATTTTAAAATGAAAGGCTTAAATGTCCACTTAAAGCTATATTTCAACTCTGTTTCAGGCTGCTAATTAAAGCCATACTGCAACTCTTTTTCAGGCTGCTTTGGAAACGAAAGCTCCTGTTTAGCCAGACTCATTTCACCTCAGGTTGATAGTAAACATATCCCAGATTGCCACTTGGTAATATCAGACTATTCTGATATAGGATTTTAAAATTAAAGGCTTAAATGTTCACTTAAAGCGATATTTCAACTTTTTTTTCCGGATGCTAATTAAGTCCATACTGTAACTCTTTTTCAGGCTGCTCTAAAAACGAAATCTCCTGTTTAGCCAGACTCATTTCACCTCAGGGTGATAGTGTACACATCCCAGACTGTCACTGGGTATTATCAGACTATTCTGATGTAGGATTTTAAAATTAAAGGTTTAAATGTCAACTTAAAGCTATATTTCAACTCTGTTTCATGCTGCTAATTAAGGCCATACTGTAACTCTTTTTCAGGCTGCTCTAGGAACGAAACCTCATGGTTAGCCAGACTCATTTCACCTCAGGTTGATAGTGTACACATCCCAGACTGCCACTGGGTAATATCAGACTATTCTGATATAGGATTTTAAAATGAAAGGCTTAAATGTCCACTTAAAGCTATATTTCAACTCTGTTTCAGGCTGCTAATTAAAGCCATACTGTAACTCTTTTTCAGGCTGCTCAAAAAACGAAACCTCATGTCTAGCCAGACTCATTTCACCTCAGGTTGATAGTATACACATCCCAGACTGTCACTGGGTAGAATCAGACTATTCTGATATAGGATTTTAAAATTAAAGGCTTAAATGTCCACTTAAAGCGAAATTTCAACTCTTTTTCAGGATGCTAATTGAGGTCATACTGTAACTCTTTTTCAGGCTGCTCTAAAAACGAAATCTCCTGTTTAGCCAGAGTCATTTCACCTCAGGGTGATAGTGTACACATCCCAGACTGCCACTGGGTAATATCAGACTATTCTGATACAGGATTTTAAAATGAAAGGCTTGAATGTCCACTTAAAGCAATATTTCAACTCTTTTTCAGGCTGCTAATTAAAGCCATACTGTAACTCGTTTTCAGGCTGCTTTAGAAACGAAACCTCCTCTTTAGCCAGACTCATTTCACCTCAGGTTGATAGTATACAAATCCAAGACTGTCACTGGGTAAAATCAGACTATTCTGATAGAGGATTTTAAAATTAAAGGCTTAAATGTCCTCTTAAAGCTATATTTCAACTCTGTTTCAGGCTGCTAATTAAAGCCATACTGTAACTCTTTTTCAGGCTGCTTTAGAAACGGAAGCTCCTGTTTAGCCAGACTCATTTCACCTCAGGTTGATAGTATACACGTCGCAGACTGTCACTGGGTAAAATCAGACTATTCTGATGTAGGATTTTAAAATTAAAGGCTTAAATGTCCACTTAAAGCTATATTTGAACTCTGTTTCATGCTGCTAATTAAGGCCATACTGTAACTCTTTTTCAGGCTGCTCTAAAAACGAAACCTCCCGTTTAGCCAGACTCATTTCACCTCAGGGTGATAGTGTCCACATCCCAGACTGTCACTGGGTGTTATCAGACTATTCTGATGTAGGATTTTAAAATGAAAGGCTTACATGTCCTCTTAAAGCTATATTTCAACTATGTATCAGGGTGCTAATTAAGCCATACTGTAACTCTTTTTCAGGCTGCTCTAAAAATGAAACCTCCTCTTTAGCCAGACTCATTTCAACTCAGGGTGATAGTATACACATCCCAGACTGCCACTGGGTAATATCAGACTATTCTGATTCAGCATTTTCAAATGAAAGGCTTAAATGTACACTTAAAGCGATATTTCAACTCTTTTTCAGGATGCTAATTAAGGCCATACTGTAATTCTTTTTCAGGCTGCTCTAAAAACGAAATCTCCTGTTTAGCCAGACTCATTTCACCTCAGGGTGATAGTGTACACATCCCAGACTGTGACTGGGTATTATCAGACTATTCTGATGTAGGATTTTAAAATTAAAGGCTTAAATGTCAACTTAAAGCTATATTTCAACTCTGTTTCATGCTGCTAATTGAGGCCATACTGTAACTCTTTTTCAGGCTGCTCTAGGAACGAAACCTCATGGTTAGCCAGACTCATTTCACCTCAGGTTGATAGTATACACATCCCAGACTGTCACTGGGTAAAATCAGACTATTCTGATATAGGATTTTAAAATTAAAGGCTTAAATGTCCACTTAAAGCGAAATTTCAACTTTTTTTCGGGATGCTAATTGAGGTCATACTGTAACTCTTTTTCAGGCTGCTCTAAAAACGAAATCTCCTGTTTAGCCAGACTCATTTCACCTCAAGGTGATAGTGTACACATCCCAGACTGCCACTGGGTAATATCAGACTATTCTGATACAGGATTTTAAAATGAAAGGCTTGAATGTCCTCTTAAAGCTATATTTCAACTCTGTTTCAGGCTGCTAATTAAAGCCATACTGTAACTCTTTTCAGGCTGCTTTAGAAACGAAAGCTCCTGTTTAGCCAGACTCATTTCACCTCAGGTTGATAGTATACATATCCCAGATTGCCACTGGGTAATATCAGACTATTCTGATATAGGATTTTAAAATTAAGGGCTTAAATGTTCACTTAAAGCGATATTTCAACTCTTTTTCGGGATGCTAATTAAGGCCATACTGTAACTCTTTTTCAGGCTGCTCTAAAAACGAAATCTCCTGTTTACCCAGACTCATTTCACCTCAGGGTGATAGTGTACACATCCCCGACTGTCACTGGGTATTATCAGACTATTCTGATGTAGGATTTTAAAATTAAAGGCTTAAATGTCAAATTAAAGCTATATTTCAACTGTTTCATGCTGCTAATTAAGGCCATACTGTAACTCTTTTTCAGGCTGCTCTAGGAACGAAACCTCATTGTTAGCCAGACTCATTTCACCTCAGGTTGATAGTATACACATCCCAGACTGTCACTGGGTAGAATCAGACTATTCTGATATAGGATTTTAAAATTAAAGGCTTAAATGTCCACTTAAAGCGAAATTTCAACTCTTTTTCAGGATGCTAATTGAGGTCATACTGTAACTCTTTTTCAGGCTGCTCTAAAAAGTTAACCTCCTTTTTAGCCAGACTCATTTCACATCACGGTGATAGTATACACATCCCAGACTGTAACTGGGTATTATCAGACTATTCTGATGTAGGATTTTAAAATTAAAGGCTTAAATGTCCACTTAAAGCAATATTTCAACTCTTTTTCAGGCTGCTAATTAAAGCCATACTGTAACTCGTTTTCAGGCTGCTTTAGAAACGAAACCTCCTCTTTAGCCAGACTCATTTCACCTCAGGTTGATAGTATACAAATCCAAGACTGTCACTGGGTAAAATCAGACTATTCTGATAGAGGATTTTAAAATTAAAGGCTTAAATGTCCTCTTAAAGCTATATTTCAACTCTGTTTCAGGCTGCTAATTAAAGCCATACTGTAACTCTTTTTCAGGCTGCTCTAAAAACGAAACCTCCCGTTTAGCCAGACTCATTTCACCTCAGGGTGATAGTGTCCACATCCCAGACTGTCACTGGGTGTTATCAGACTATTCTGATGTAGGATTTTAAAATTAAAGGCTCAAATGTCCTCTTAAAGCTATATTTCAACTATGTTTCAGGGTGCTAATTAAGCCATACTGTAACTCTTTTTCAGGCAGCTCAAAAAACGAAACCTCATGTTTAGCCAGACTCATTTCACATCACGGTGATAGTATACACATCCCAGACTGTCACTGCGTATTATCAGACTATTCTGATGTAGGATTTTAAAATTAAAGACTTAAATATCCACTTAAAGCAATATTTCAACTCTTTTTCAGGATGCTAATTAAGGCCATACTGTAACTATTTTTCAGGCTGATCTAAAAACGAAACCTCCTGTTTAGCCATACTCATTTCACCTCAGGGTGATAGTGTACACATCCCAGACTGCCACTGGGTAATATCAGACTATTCTGATATAGGATTTTAAAATGAAAGGCTTAAATGTCCACTTAAAGCTATATTTCAACTCTGTTTCAGGTTGCTAATTAAAGCCATACTGCAACTCTTTTTCAGGCTGCTTTGGAAACGAAAGCTCCTGTTTAGCCAGACTCATTTCACCTCAAGTTGATAGTAAACATATCCCAGATTGCCACTTGGTAATATCAGACTATTCTGATATAGGATTTTAAAATTAAAGGCTTAAATGTTCACTTAAAGCGATATTTCAACTTTTTTTTCCGGATGCTAATTAAGTCCATACTGTAACTCTTTTTCAGGCTGCTCTAAAAACGAAATCTCCTGTTTAGCCAGACTCATTTCACCTCAGGGTGATAGTGTACACATCCCAGACTGTCACTGGGTATTATCAGACTATTCTGATGTAGGATTTTAAAATTAAAGGTTTAAATGTCAACTTAAAGCTATATTTCAACTCTGTTTCATGCTGCTAATTAAGGCCATACTGTAACTCTTTTTCAGGCTGCTCTAGGAACGAAACCTCATGGTTAGCCAGACTCATTTCACCTCAGGTTGATAGTGTACACATCCCAGACTGCCACTGGGTAATATCAGACTATTCTGATATAGGATTTTAAAATGAAAGGCTTAAATGTCCACTTAAAGCTATATTTCAACTCTGTTTCAGGCTGCTAATTAAAGCCATACTGTAACTCTTTTTCAGGCTGCTCAAAAAACGAAACCTCATGTCTAGCCAGACTCATTTCACCTCAGGTTGATAGTATACACATCCCAGACTGTCACTGGGTAGAATCAGACTATTCTGATATAGGATTTTAAAATTAAAGGCTTAAATGTCCACTTAAAGCGAAATTTCAACTCTTTTTCAGGATGCTAATTGAGGTCATACTGTAACTCTTTTTCAGGCTGCTCTAAAAACGAAATCTCCTGATTAGCCAGAGTCATTTCACCTCAGGGTGATAGTGTACACATCCCAGACTGCCACTGGGTAATATCAGACTATTCTGATACAGGATTTTAAAATGAAAGGCTTGAATGTCCACTTAAAGCTATATTTCAACTCTGTTTCAGGCTGCTAATTAAAGCCATACTGTAACTCTTTTCAGGCTGCTTTAGAAACGAAAGCTCCTGTTTAGCCAGACTCATTTCACCTCAGGTTGATAGTATACATATCCCAGAATGCCACTGGGTAATATCAGACTATTCTGATATAGGATTTTAAAATTAAGGGCTTAAATGTTCACTTAAAGCGATATTTCAACTCTTTTTCAGGATGCTAATTAAGGCCATACTGTAACTCTTTTTCAGGCTGCTCTAAAAACGAAATCTCCTGTTTAGCCAGACTCATTTCACCTCAGGGTGATAGTGTACACATCCCAGACTGCCACTGGGTAATATCAGACTATTCTGATATAGGATTTTAAAATTAAAGGCTTAAATGTCCACTTAAAGCTATATTTCAACTCTGTTTCAGGCTGCTAATTAAAGCCATACTGCAACTCTTTTTCAGGCTGCTCTAAAAACGAAATCTCCTGTTTAGCCAGACTCATTTCACCTCAGGGTGATAGTGTACACATCCCAGACTGTCACTGGGTATTATCAGACTATTCTGATGTAGGATTTTAAAATTAAAGGTTTAAATGTCAACTTAAAGCTATATTTCAACTCTGTTTCATGCTGCTAATTAAGGCCATACTGTAACTCTTTTTCAGGCTGCTCTAGGAACGAAACCTCATGGTTAGCCAGACTCATTTCACCTCAGGTTGATAGTGTACACATCCCAGACTGCCACTGGGTAATATCAGACTATTCTGATATAGGATTTTAAAATGAAAGGCTTAAATGTCCACTTAAAGCTATATTTCAACTCTGTTTCAGGCTGCTAATTAAAGCCATACTGTAACTCTTTTTCAGGCTGCTCAAAAAACGAAACCTCATGTCTAGCCAGACTCATTTCACCTCAGGTTGATAGTATACACATCCCAGACTGTCACTGGGTAGAATCAGACTATTCTGATATAGGATTTTAAAATTAAAGGCTTAAATGTCCACTTAAAGCGAAATTTCAACTCTTTTTCAGGATGCTAATTGAGGTCATACTGTAACTCTTTTTCAGGCTGCTCTAAAAACGAAATCTCCTGATTAGCCAGAGTCATTTCACCTCAGGGTGATAGTGTACACATCCCAGACTGCCACTGGGTAATATCAGACTATTCTGATACAGGATTTTAAAATGAAAGGCTTGAATGTCCACTTAAAGCTATATTTCAACTCTGTTTCAGGCTGCTAATTAAAGCCATACTGTAACTCTTTTCAGGCTGCTTTAGAAACGAAAGCTCCTGTTTAGCCAGACTCATTTCACCTCAGGTTGATAGTATACATATCCCAGAATGCCACTGGGTAATATCAGACTATTCTGATATAGGATTTTAAAATTAAGGGCTTAAATGTTCACTTAAAGCGATATTTCAACTCTTTTTCAGGATGCTAATTAAGGCCATACTGTAACTCTTTTTCAGGCTGCTCTAAAAACGAAATCTCCTGTTTAGCCAGACTCATTTCACCTCAGGGTGATAGTGTACACATCCCAGACTGCCACTGGGTAATATCAGACTATTCTGATATAGGATTTTAAAATTAAAGGCTTAAATGTCCACTTAAAGCTATATTTCAACTCTGTTTCAGGCTGCTAATTAAAGCCATACTGCAACTCTTTTTCAGGCTGCTTTGGAAACGAAAGCTCCTGTTTAGCCAGACTCATTTCACCTCAGGTTGATAGTAAACATATCCCAGATTGCCACTGGGTAATATCAGACTATTCTGATATAGGATTTTAAAATTAAAGGCTTAAATGTTCACTTAAAGCGATATTTCAACTTTTTTTTCCGGATGCTAATTAAGTCCATACTGTAACTCTTTTTCAGGCTGCTCTAAAAACGAAATCTCCTGTTTAGCCAGACTCATTTCACCTCAGGGTGATAGTGTACACATCCCAGACTGTCACTGGGTATTATCAGACTATTCTGATGTAGGATTTTAAAATTAAAGGTTTAAATGTCAACTTAAAGCTATATTTCAACTCTGTTTCATGCTGCTAATTAAGGCCATACTGTAACTCTTTTTCAGGCTGCTCTAGGTACGAAACCTCATGGTTAGCCAGACTCATTTCACCTCAGGTTGATAGTGTACACATCCCAGACTGCCACTGGGTAATATCAGACTATTCTGATATAGGATTTTAAAATGAAAGGCTTAAATGTCCACTTAAAGCTATATTTCAACTCTGTTTCAGGCTGCTAATTAAAGCCATACTGTAACTCTTTTTCAGGCTGCTCAAAAAACGAAACCTCATGTTTAGCCAGACACATTTCACCTCAGGTTGATAGTATACACATCCCAGACTGTCACTGGGTAGAATCAGACTATTCTGATATAGGATTTTAAAATTAAAGGCTTAAATGTCCACTTAAAGCGAAATTTCAACTCTTTTTCAGGATGCTAATTGAGGTCATACTGTAACTCTTTTTCAGGCTGCTCTAAAAACGAAATCTCCTGTTCAGCCAGACTCATTTCACCTCAGGGTGATAGTGTCCACATCCCAGACTGTCACTGGGTGTTATCAGACTATTCTGATGTAGGATTTTAAAATTAAAGGCTCAAATGTCCTCTTAAAGCTATATTTCAACTATGTTTCAGGGTGCTAATTAAGCCATACTGTAACTCTTTTTCAGGCAGCTCAAAAAACGAAACCTCATGTTTAGCCAGACTCATTTCACATCACGGTGATAGTATACACATCCCAGACTGTCACTGTGTATTATCAGACTATTCTGATGTAGGATTTTAAAATTAAAGACTTAAATATCCACTTAAAGCAATATTTCAACTCTTTTTTCAGGATGCTAATTAAGGCCATACTGTAACTATTTTTCAGGCTGATCTAAAAACGAAACCTCCTGTTTAGCCATACTCATTTCACCTCAGGGTGATAGTATACACATCCCAGACTGTCACTGGGTAGAATCAGACTATTCTGATATAGGATTTTAAAATTAAAGGCTTAAATGTCCACTTAAAGCGAAATTTCAACTCTTTTTCAGGATGCTAATTGAGGTCATACTGTAACTCTTTTTCAGGCTGCTCTAAAAACGAAATCTCCTGTTTAGCCAGAGTCATTTCACCACAGGGTGATAGTGTACACATCCCAGACTGCCACTGGGTAATATCAGACTATTCTGATACAGGATTTTAAAATGAAAGGCTTGAATGTCCACTTAAAGCTATATTTCAACTCTGTTTCAGGCTGCTAATTAAAGCCATACTGTAACTCTTTTCAGGCTGCTTTAGAAACGAAAGCTCCTGTTTAGCCAGACTCATTTCACCTCAGGTTGATAGTATACATATCCCAGAATGCCACTGGGTAATATCAGACTATTCTGATATAGGATTTTAAAATTAAGGGCTTAAATGTTCACTTAAAGCGATATTTCAACTCTTTTTCAGGATGCTAATTAAGGCCATACTGTAACTCTTTTTCAGGCTGCTCTAAAAACGAAATCTCCTGTTTAGCCAGACTGATTTCACCTCAGGGTGATAGTGTACACATCCCAGACTGCCACTGGGTAATATCAGACTATTCTGATATAGGATTTTAAAATTAAAGGCTTAAATGTCCACTTAAAGCTATATTTCAACTCTGTTTCAGGCTGCTAATTAAAGCCATACTGCAACTCTTTTTCAGGCTGCTTTGGAAACGAAAGCTCCTGTTTAGCCAGACTCATTTCACCTCAGGTTGATAGTAAACATATCCCAGATTGCCACTGGGTAATATCAGACTATTCTGATATAGGATTTTAAAATTAAAGGCTTAAATGTTCACTTAAAGCGATATTTCAACTTTTTTTTCCGGATGCTAATTAAGTCCATACTGTAACTCTTTTTCAGGCTGCTCTAAAAACGAAATCTCCTGTTTAGCCAGACTCATTTCACCTCAGGGTGATAGTGTACACATCCCAGACTGTCACTGGGTATTATCAGACTATTCTGATGTAGGATTTTAAAATTAAAGGTTTAAATGTCAACTTAAAGCTATATTTCAACTCTGTTTCATGCTGCTAATTAAGGCCATACTGTAACTCTTTTTCAGGCTGCTCTAGGTACGAAACCTCATGGTTAGCCAGACTCATTTCACCTCAGGTTGATAGTGTACACATCCCAGACTGCCACTGGGTAATATCAGACTATTCTGATATAGGATTTTAAAATGAAAGGCTTAAATGTCCACTTAAAGCTATATTTCAACTCTGTTTCAGGCTGCTAATTAAAGCCATACTGTAACTCTTTTTCAGGCTGCTCAAAAAACGAAACCTCATGTTTAGCCAGACACATTTCACCTCAGGTTGATAGTATACACATCCCAGACTGTCACTGGGTAGAATCAGACTATTCTGATATAGGATTTTAAAATTAAAGGCTTAAATGTCCACTTAAAGCGAAATTTCAACTCTTTTTCAGGATGCTAATTGAGGTCATACTGTAACTCTTTTTCAGGCTGCTCTAAAAACGAAATCTCCTGTTCAGCCAGACTCATTTCACCTCAGGGTGATAGTGTCCACATCCCAGACTGTCACTGGGTGTTATCAGACTATTCTGATGTAGGATTTTAAAATTAAAGGCTCAAATGTCCTCTTAAAGCTATATTTCAACTATGTTTCAGGGTGCTAATTAAGCCATACTGTAACTCTTTTTCAGGCAGCTCAAAAAACGAAACCTCATGTTTAGCCAGACTCATTTCACATCACGGTGATAGTATACACATCCCAGACTGTCACTGTGTATTATCAGACTATTCTGATGTAGGATTTTAAAATTAAAGACTTAAATATCCACTTAAAGCAATATTTCAACTCTTTTTTCAGGATGCTAATTAAGGCCATACTGTAACTATTTTTCAGGCTGATCTAAAAACGAAACCTCCTGTTTAGCCATACTCATTTCACCTCAGGGTGATAGTATACACATCCCAGACTGTCTCTGGGTAGAATCAGACTATTCTGATATAGGATTTTAAAATTAAAGGCTTAAATGTCCACTTAAAGCGAAATTTCAACTCTTTTTCAGGATGCTAATTGAGGTCATACTGTAACTCTTTTTCAGGCTGCTCTAAAAACGAAATCTCCTGTTTAGCCAGAGTCATTTCACCACAGGGTGATAGTGTACACATCCCAGACTGCCACTGGGTAATATCAGACTATTCTGATACAGGATTTTAAAATGAAAGGCTTGAATGTCCACTTAAAGCTATATTTCAACTCTGTTTCAGGCTGCTAATTAAAGCCATACTGTAACTCTTTTCAGGCTGCTTTAGAAACGAAAGCTCCTGTTTAGCCAGACTCATTTCACCTCAGGTTGATAGTATACATATCCCAGAATGCCACTGGGTAATATCAGACTATTCTGATATAGGATTTTAAAATTAAGGGCTTAAATGTTCACTTAAAGCGATATTTCAACTCTTTTTCAGGATGCTAATTAAGGCCATACTGTAACTCTTTTTCAGGCTGCTCTAAAAACGAAATCTCCTGTTTAGCCAGACTCATTTCACCTCAGGGTGATAGTGTACACATCCCAGACTGCCACTGGGTAATATCAGACTATTCTGATATAGGATTTTAAAATTAAAGGCTTAAATGTCCACTTAAAGCTATATTTCAACTCTGTTTCAGGCTGCTAATTAAAGCCATACTGCAACTCTTTTTCAGGCTGCTTTGGAAACGAAAGCTCCTGTTTAGCCAGACTCATTTCACCTCAGGTTGATAGTAAACATATCCCAGATTGCCACTGGGTAATATCAGACTATTCTGATATAGGATTTTAAAATTAAAGGCTTAAATGTTCACTTAAAGCGATATTTCAACTTTTTTTTCCGGATGCTAATTAAGTCCATACTGTAACTCTTTTTCAGGCTGCTCTAAAAACGAAATCTCCTGTTTAGCCAGACTCATTTCACCTCAGGGTGATAGTGTACACATCCCAGACTGTCACTGGGTATTATCAGACTATTCTGATGTAGGATTTTAAAATTAAAGGTTTAAATGTCAACTTAAAGCTATATTTCAACTCTGTTTCATGCTGCTAATTAAGGCCATACTGTAACTCTTTTTCAGGCTGCTCTAGGTACGAAACCTCATGGTTAGCCAGATTCATTTCACCTCAGGTTGATAGTGTACACATCCCAGACTGCCACTGGGTAATATCAGACTATTCTGATATAGGATTTTAAAATGAAAGGCTTAAATGTCCACTTAAAGCTATATTTCAACTCTGTTTCAGGCTGCTAATTAAAGCCATACTGTAACTCTTTTTCAGGCTGCTCAAAAAACGAAACCTCATGTTTAGCCAGACACATTTCACCTCAGGTTGATAGTATACACATCCCAGACTGTCACTGGGTAGAATCAGACTATTCTGATATAGGATTTTAAAATTAAAGGCTTAAATGTCCACTTAAAGCGAAATTTCAACTCTTTTTCAGGATGCTAATTGAGGTCATACTGTAACTCTTTTTCAGGCTGCTCTAAAAACGAAATCTCCTGTTTAGCCAGACTCATTTCACCTCAGGGTGATAGTGTCCACATCCCAGACTGTCACTGGGTGTTATCAGACTATTCTGATGTAGGATTTTAAAATTAAAGGCTCAAATGTCCTCTTAAAGCTATATTTCAACTATGTTTCAGGGTGCTAATTAAGCCATACTGTAACTCTTTTTCAGGCAGCTCAAAAAACGAAACCTCATGTTTAGCCAGACTCATTTCACATCACGGTGATAGTATACACATCCCAGACTGTCACTGTGTATTATCAGACTATTCTGATGTAGGATTTTAAAATTAAAGACTTAAATATCCACTTAAAGCAATATTTCAACTCTTTTTTCAGGATGCTAATTAAGGCCATACTGTAACTATTTTTCAGGCTGATCTAAAAACGAAACCTCCTGTTTAGCCATACTCATTTCACCTCAGGGTGATAGTATACACATCCCAGACTGTCACTGGGTAGAATCAGACTATTCTGATATAGGATTTTAAAATTAAAGGCTTAAATGTCCACTTAAAGCGAAATTTCAACTCTTTTTCAGGATGCTAATTGAGGTCATACTGTAACTCTTTTTCAGGCTGCTCTAAAAACGAAATCTCCTGTTTAGCCAGAGTAATTTCACCACAGGGTGATAGTGTACACATCCCAGACTGCCACTGGGTAATATCAGACTATTCTGATACAGGATTTTAAAATGAAAGGCTTGAATGTCCAGTTAAAGCTATATTTCAACTCTGTTTCAGGCTGCTAATTAAAGCCATACTGTAACTCTTTTCAGGCTGCTTTAGAAACGAAAGCTCCTGTTTAGCCAGACTCATTTCACCTCAGGTTGATAGTATACATATCCCAGAATGCCACTGGGTAATATCAGACTATTCTGATATAGGATTTTAAAATTAAGGGCTTAAATGTTCACTTAAAGCGATATTTCAACTCTTTTTCAGGATGCTAATTAAGGCCATACTGTAACTCTTTTTCAGGCTGCTCTAAAAACGAAATCTCCTGTTTAGCCAGACTCATTTCACCTCAGGGTGATAGTGTACACATCCCAGACTGCCACTGGGTAATATCAGACTATTCTGATATAGGATTTTAAAATGAAAGGCTTAAATGTCCACTTAAAGCTATATTTCAACTCTGTTTCAGGCTGCTAATTAAAGCCATACTGCAACTCTTTTCAGGCTGCTTTAGAAACGAAAGCTCCTGTTTAGCCAGACTCATTTCACCTCAGGTTGATAGTATACACATCCCAGACTGTCACTGTGTATTATCAGACTATTCTGATATAGGATTTTAAAATGAAAGGCTTAAATGTCCACTTAAAGCTATATTTCAACTCTGTTTCAGGCTGCTAATTAAAGCCATACTGTAACTCTTTTTCAGGCTGCTCAAAAAACGAAACCTCATGTTTAGCCAGACACATTTCACCTCAGGTTGATAGTATACACTACCCAGACTGTCACTGGGTAGAATCAGACTATTCTGATATAGGATTTTAAAATTAAAGGCTTAAATGTCCACTTAAAGCGAAATTTCAACTCTTTTTCAGGATGCTAATTGAGGTCATACTGTAACTCTTTTTCAGGCTGCTCTAAAAACGAAATCTCCTGTTTAGCCAGACTCATTTCACCTCAGGGTGATAGTGTACACATCCCAGACTGCCACTGGGTAATATCAGACTATTCTGATACAGGATTTTAAAATGAAAGGCTTGAATGTCCACTTAAAGCTATATTTCAACTCTGTTTCAGGCTGCTAATTAAAGCCATACTGTAACTCTTTTCAGGCTGCTTTAGAAACGAAAGCTCCTGTTTAGCCAGACTCATTTCACCTCAGGTTGATAGTATACATATCCCAGAATGCCTCTGGGTAATATCAGACTATACTGATATAGGATTTTAAAATTAAGGGCTTAAATGTTCACTTAAAGCGATATTTCAACTCTTTTTCAGGATGCTAATTAAGGCCATACTGTAACTCTTTTTCAGGCTGCTCTAAAAACGAAATATCCTGTTTAGCCAGACTCATTTCACCTCAGGTTGATAGTATACACATCCCAGTCTGTCACTGGGTAGAATCAGACTATTCTGATATAGGATTTTAAAATTAAAGGCTTAAATGTCCACTTAAAGCGAAATTTCAACTCTTTTTCAGGATGCTAATTGAGGTCATACTGTAACTCTTTTTCAGGCTTCTCTAAAAACGAAACCTCCTCTTTAGCCAGACTCATTTCACCTCAGGTTGATAGTATACAAATCCAAGACTGTCACTGGGTAAAATCAGACTATTCTGATACAGGATTTTAAAATTAAAGGCTTAAATGTCCTCTTAAAGCTATATTTCAACTCTGTTTCAGGCTGCTAATTAAAGCCATACTGTAACTCGTTTTCAGGCTGCTTTAGAAACGAAACCTCCTCTTTAGCCAGACTCATTTCACCTCAGGTTGAGAGTATACACATTGCATACTGTCACTGGGTTAAGTCAGACTATTCTGATGTAGGATTTTAAAATTAAAGGCTCAAATGTCCTCTTAAAGCTATATTTCAACTATGTTTCAGGGTTCTAATTAAGCCATACTGTAACTCTTTTTCAGGCTGCTCAAAAAACGAAACCTCATGTTTAGCCAGACTCATTTCACATCACGATGATAGTATACACATCCCAGACTGTCACTGGGTATTATCAGACTATTCTGATATAGGATTTTAAAATTAAAGGCTTAAATGTCCACTTAAAGCGAAATTTCAACTCTTTTTCAGGCTGCTAATTAAAGCCATACTGTAACTCTTTTTCAGGCTGCTCTAAAAATGAAACCTCCTCTTTAGCCAGACTCCTTTCAAATCAGTATGATACTATACACATTCCAGACTGTCACTGGGTAATATCAGACTATTCTGATATAGGATTTTAAAATTAAAGGCTTAAATGTCCACTTAAAGCGAAATTTCAACTTTTTTTCAGGATGCTAATTGAGGTCATACTGTAACTCTTTTTCAGGCTGCTCTAAAAACTTAACCTCCTTTTTAGCCAGACTGATTTCACATCAGGGTGAAAGTATACACATCCCATACTTTCACTGGGTAAAATCAGACTATTCTGATGTAGGATTTTAAAATTAAAGGCTTAAATGTCAACTTAAAGCTATATTTCAACTCTGTTTCATGCTGCTAATTAAGGCCATACTGTAACTCTTTTTCAGGCTGCTCTAGGAACGAAACCTCATGGTTAGCCAGACTCATTTCACCTCAGGTTGATAGTATACACATCCCAGACTGTCACTGGGTAAAATCAGACTATTCTGATATAGGATTTTAAAATTAAAGGCTTAAATGTCCACTTAAAGCTAAATTTCAACTTTTTTTCAGGATGCTAATTGAGGTCATACTGTAACTCTTTTTCAGGCTGCTCTAAAAACTTAACCTCCTTTTTAGCCAGACTGATTTCACATCAGGGTGAAAGTATACACATCCCATACTTTCACTGGGTAAAATCAGACTATTCTGATATAGGACTTTAAAATTAAAGGCTTAAATTTCCACTTAAAGCTATATTTCAACTCTGTTTCAGGCTGCTAATTAAAGCCATACTGTAACTCTTTTCAGGCTGCTTTAGAAACGAAAGCTCCTGTTTAGCCAGACTCATTTCACCTCAGGTTGATAGTATACATATCCCAGATTGCCACTGGGTAGAATCAGACTATTCTGATACAGGATTTTAAAATTAAAGGCTTAAATGTCCACTTAAAGCGAAATTTCAACTCTTTTTCAGGATGCTAATTGAGGTCATACTGTAACTCTTTTTCAGGCTGCTCTAAAAACGAAATCTCCTGTTTAGCCAGACTCATTTCACCTCAGGTTGATAGTATACATATCCCAGATTGCCACTGGGTAATATCAGACTATTCTGATATAGGATTTTAAAATTAAGGGCTTAAATGTTCACTTAAAGCGATATTTCAACTCTTTTTCAGGATACTAATTAAGGCCATACTGTAACTCTTTTTCAGGCTGCTCTAAAAACGAAATCTCCTGTTTAGCCAGACTCATTTCACCTCAGGGTGATAGTGTACACATCACAGACTGTCACTGGGTATTATCAGACTATTCTGATGTAGGGTTTTAAAATTAAAGGCTTGAATGTCAACTTAAAGCTATATTTCAACTCTGTTTCATGCTGCTAATTAAGGCCATACTGTAACTCTTTTTCAGGCTGCTCTAGGAACGAAACCTCATGGTTAGCCAGACTCATTTCACCTCAGGTTGATAGTATACACTTCCCAGTCTGTCACTGGGTAAAATCAGACTATTCTGATATAGGATTTTAAAATTAAAGGCTTAAATGTCCACTTAAAGCGAAATTTCAACTTTTTTTCAGGAGGCTAATTGAGGTCATACTGTAACTCTTTTTCAGGCTGCTCTAAAAACTTAACCTCATGTTTAGCCAGACTCATTTCACCTCAGGTTGATAGTATACACATCCCAGACTGTCACTGGGTAGAATCAGACTATTCTGATATAGGATTTTAAAATTAAAGGCTTAAATGTCCACTTAAAGCGAAATTTCACCTCTTTTTCAGGATGCTAATTGAGGTCATACTGTAACTCTTTTTCAGGCTTCTCTAAAAACGAAATATCCTGTTTAGCCAGACTCATTTCACCTCAGGTTGATAGTGTACACATCCCAGACTGTCACTGGGTATGATCAGACTATTCTGATGTAGGATTTTAAAATCAAAGGCTTAAATGTCCACTTAAAGCAATATTTCAACTATTTTTCAGGCTGCTAATTAAAGCCATACTGTAACTCGTTTTCAGGCTGCTTTAGAAACGAAACCTCCTCTTTAGCCAGACTCATTTCACCTCAGGTTGATAGTATACAAATCCAAGACTGTCACTGGGTAAAATCAGACTATTCTGATACAGGATTTTAAAATTAAAGGCTTAAATGTCCACTTAAAGCGAAATTTCAACTTTGTTTCAGGCTGCTAATTAAAGCCATACTTTAACTCTTTTTCAGGCTTCTCTAAAAACTTAACCTCCTTTTTAGCCAGACTGATTTCACATCAGGGTGAAAGTATACACATCCCATACTTTCACTGGGTAAAATCAGACTATTCTGATGCAGGATTTTAAAATTAAAGGCTTAAATGTCAACTTAAAGCTATATTTCAACTCTGTTTCATGCTGCTAATTAAGGCCATACTGTAACTCTTTTTCAGGCTGCTCTAGGAACGAAACCTCATGGTTAGCCAGACTCATTTCAAATCAGTATGATACTATACACATTCCAGACTGTCACTGGGTAATATCAGACTATTCTGATATAGGATTTTAAAATTAAAGGCTTAAATGTCCACTTAAAGCGAAATTTCAACTTTGTTTCAGGCTGCTAATTAAAGCCATACTGTAACTCTTTTTCAGGCTGCTCTAAAAACTTAACCTCCTTTTTAGCCAGACTGATTTCACATCAGGGTGAAAGTATACACATCCCATACTTTCACTGGGTAAAATCAGACTATTCTGATGTAGGATTTTAAAATTAAAGGCTTAAATGTCAACTTAAAGCTATATTTCAACTCTGTTTCATGCTGCTAATTAAGGCCATACTGTAACTCTTTTTCAGGCTGCTCTAGGAACGAAACCTCATGGTTAGCCAGACTCATTTCACCTCAGGTTGATAGTATCCACATCCCAGTCTGTCACTGGGTAAAATCAGACTATTCTGATATAGGATTTTAAAATTAAAGGCTTAAATGTCCACTTAAAGCGAAATTTCAACTTTTTTTCAGGAGGCTAATTGAGGTCATACTGTAACTCTTTTTCAGGCTGCTCTAAAAACTTAACCTCCTTTTTAGCCAGACTGATTTCACATCAGGGTGATAGTATACACATCCCATACTTTCACTGGGTAAAATCAGACTATTCTGATATAGGACTTTAAAATTAAAGGCTTAAATTTCCACTTAAAGCTATATTTCAACTCTGTTTCAGGCTGCTAATTAAAGCCATACTGTAACTCTTTTTCAGGCTGCTCAAAAAAACGAAACCTCATGTTTAGCCAGACTCATTTCACCTCAGGTTGATAGTATACACATCCCAGACTGTCACTGGGTAGAATCAGACTATTCTGATATAGGATTTTAAAATTAAAGGCTTAAATGTCCACTTAAAGCGAAATTTCAACTCTTTTTCAGGATGCTAATTGAGGTCATACTGTAACTCTTTTTCAGGCTTCTCTAAAAACGAAATATCCTGTTTAGCCAGACTCATTTCACCTCAGGTTGATAGTGTACACATCCCAGACTGTCACTGGGTATGATCAGACTATTCTGATGTAGGATTTTAAAATTAAAGGCTTAAATGTCCACTTAAAGCAATATTTCAACTCTTTTTCAGGCTGCTAATTAAAGCCATACTGTAACTCGTTTTCAGGCTGCTTTAGAAACGAAACCTCCTCTTTAGCCAGACTCATTTCACCTCAGGTTGATAGTATACAAATCCAAGACTGTCACTGGGTAAAATCAGACTATTCTGATACAGGATTTTAAAATTAAAGGCTTAAATGTCCACTTAAAGCGAAATTTCAACTTTGTTTCAGGCTGCTAATTAAAGCCATACTGTAACTCTTTTTCAGGCTGCTCTAAAAACTTAACCTCCTTTTTAGCCAGACTGATTTCACATCAGGGTGAAAGTATACACATCCCATACTTTCACTGGGTAAAATCAGACTATTCTGATGCAGGATTTTAAAATTAAAGGCTTAAATGTCAACTTAAAGCTATATTTCAACTCTGTTTCATGCTGCTAATTAAGGCCATACTGTATCTCTTTTTCAGGCTGCTCTAGGAACGAAACCTCATGGTTAGCCAGACTCATTTCAAATCAGTATGATACTATACACATTCCAGAGTGTCACTGGGTAATATCAGACTATTCTGATATAGGATTTTAAAATTAAAGGCTTAAATGTCCACTTAAAGCGAAATTTCAACTTTGTTTCAGGCTGCTAATTAAAGCCATACTGTAACTCTTTTTCAGGCTGCTCTAAAAACTTAACCTCCTTTTTAGCCAGACTGATTTCACATCAGGGTGAAAGTATACACATCCCATACTTTCACTGGGTAAAATCAGACTATTCTGATGTAGGATTTTAAAATTAAAGGCTTAACTGTCAACTTAAAGCTATATTTCAACTCTGTTTCATGCTGCTAATTAAGGCCATACTGTAACTCTTTTTCAGGCTGCTCTAGGAACGAAACCTCATGGTTAGCCAGACTCATTTCACCTCAGGTTGATAGTATACACATCCCAGTCTGTCACTGGGTAAAATCAGACTATTCTGATATAGGATTTTAAAATTAAAGGCTTAAATGTCCACTTAAAGCGAAATTTCAACTTTTTTTCAGGAGGCTAATTGAGGTCATACTGTAACTCTTTTTCAGGCTGCTCTAAAAACTTAACCTCCTTTTTAGCCAGACTGATTTCACATCAGGGTGATAGTATACACATCCCATACTTTCACTGGGTAAAATCAGACTATTCTGATATAGGACTTTAAAATTAAAGGCTTAAATTTCCACTTAAAGCTATATTTCAACTCTGTTTCAGGCTGCTAATTAAAGCCATACTGTAACTCTTTTTCAGGCTGCTCTAAAAACTTAACCTCATGTTTAGCCAGACTCATTTCACCTCAGGTTGATAGTATACACATCCCAGACTGTCACTGGGTAGAATCAGACTATTCTGATATAGGATTTTAAAATTAAAGGCTTAAATGTCCACTTAAAGCAATATTTCAACTATTTTTCAGGCTGCTAATTAAAGCCATACTGTAACTCGTTTTCAGGCTGCTTTAGAAACGAAACCTCCTCTTTAGCCAGACTCATTTCACCTCAGGTTGATAGTATACAAATCCAAGACTGTCACTGGGTAAAATCAGACTATTCTGATACAGGATTTTAAAATTAAAGGCTTAAATGTCCACTTAAAGCGAAATTTCAACTTTGTTTCAGGCTGCTAATTAAAGCCATACTGTAACTCTTTTTCAGGCTGCTCTAAAAACTTAACCTCCTTTTTAGCCAGACTGATTTCACATCAGGGTGAAAGTATACACATCCCATACTTTCACTGGGTAAAATCAGACTATTCTGATGCAGGATTTTAAAATTAAAGGCTTAAATGTCAACTTAAAGCTATATTTCAACTCTGTTTCATGCTGCTAATTAAGGCCATACTGTAACTCTTTTTCAGGCTGCTCTAGGAACGAAACCTCATGGTTAGCCAGACTCATTTCAAATCAGTATGATACTATACACATTCCAGACTGTCACTGGGTAATATCAGACTATTCTGATATAGGATTTTAAAATTAAAGGCTTAAATGTCCACTTAAAGCGAAATTTCAACTTTGTTTCAGGCTGCTAATTAAAGCCATACTGTAACTCTTTTTCAGGCTGCTCTAAAAACTTAACCTCCTTTTTAGCCAGACTGATTTCACATCAGGGTGAAAGTATACACATCCCATACTTTCACTGGGTAAAATCAGACTATTCTGATGTAGGATTTTAAAATTAAAGGCTTAAATGTCAACTTAAAGCTATATTTCAACTCTGTTTCATGCTGCTAATTAAGGCCATACTGTAACTCTTTTTCAGGCTGCTCTAGGAACGAAACCTCATGGTTAGCCAGACTCATTTCACCTCAGGTTGATAGTATACACATCCCAGTCTGTCACTGGGTAAAATCAGACTATTCTGATATAGGATTTTAAAATTAAAGGCTTAAATGTCCACTTAAAGCGAAATTTCAACTTTTTTTCAGGAGGCTAATTGAGGTCATACTGTAACTCTTTTTCAGGCTGCTCTAAAAACTTAACCTCCTTTTTAGCCAGACTGATTTCACATCAGGGTGATAGTATACACATCCCATACTTTAACTGGGTAAAATCAGACTATTCTGATATAGGACTTTAAAATTAAAGGCTTAAATTTCCACTTAAAGCTATATTTCAACTCTGTTTCAGGCTGCTAATTAAAGCCATACTGTAACTCTTTTTCAGGCTGCTCAAAAAAACGAAACCTCATGTTTAGCCAGACTCATTTCACCTCAGGTTGATAGTATACACATCCCAGACTGTCACTGGGTAGAATCAGACTATTCTGATATAGGATTTTAAAATTAAAGGCTTAAATGTCCACTTAAAGCGAAATTTCAACTCTTTTTCAGGATGCTAATTGAGGTCATACTGTAACTCTTTTTCAGGCTTCTCTAAAAACGAAATATCCTGTTTAGCCAGACTCATTTCACCTCAGGTTGATAGTATACACATCCCAGACTGTCACTGGGTATGATCAGACTATTCTGATGTAGGATTTTAAAATTAAAGGCTTAAATGTCCACTTAAAGCAATATTTCAACTCTTTTTCAGGCTGCTAATTAAAGCCATACTGTAACTCGTTTTCAGGCTGCTTTAGAAACGAAACCTCCTCTTTAGCCAGACTCATTTCACCTCAGGTTGATAGTATACAAATCCAAGACTGTCACTGGGTAAAATCAGACTATTCTGATACAGGATTTTAAAATTAAAGGCTTAAATGTCCACTTAAAGCGAAATTTCAACTTTGTTTCAGGCTGCTAATTAAAGCCATACTGTAACTCTTGTTCAGGCTGCTCTAAAAACTTAACCTCCTTTTTAGCCAGACTGATTTCACATCAGGGTGAAAGTATACACATCCCATACTTTCACTGGGTAAAATCAGACTATTCTGATGCAGGATTTTAAAATTAAAGGCTTAAATGTCAACTTAAAGCTATATTTCAACTCTGTTTCATGCTGCTAATTAAGGCCATACTGTAACTCTTTTTCAGGCTGCTCTAGGAACGAAACCTCATGGTTAGCCAGACTCATTTCAAATCAGTATGATACTATACACATTCGAGACTGTCACTGGGTAATATCAGACTATTCTGATATAGGATTTTAAAATTAAAGGCTTAAATGTCCACTTAAAGCGAAATTTCAACTTTGTTTCAGGCTGCTAATTAAAGCCATACTGTAACTCTTTTTCAGGCTGCTCTAAAAACTTAACCTCCTTTTTAGCCAGACTGATTTCACATCAGGGTGATAGTATACACATCCCATACTTTCACTGGGTAAAATCAGACTATTCTGATATAGGACTTTAAAATTAAAGGCTTAAATGTCCTCTTAAAGCTATATTTCAACTCTGTTTCAGGCTGCTAATTAAAGCCATACTGTAACTCTTTTTCAGACTGCTTTAGAAACGAAAGCTCCTGTTTAGCCAGACTCATTTCACCTCAGGTTGAGAGTATACACATCGCAGACTGTCACTGGGTAAAATCAGACTATTCTGATGTAGGATTTTAAAATTAAAGGCTTAAATGTCCACTTAAAGCGAAATTTCAACTTTTTTTCAGGAGGCTAATTGAGGTCATACTGTAACTCTTTTTCAGGCTGCTCTAAAAACTTAACCTCCTTTTTAGCCAGACTGATTTCACATCAGGGTGATAGTATACACATCCCATACTTTCACTGGGTAAAATCAGACTATTCTGATATAGGACTTTAAAATTAAAGGCTTAAATTTCCACTTAAAGCTATATTTCAACTCTGTTTCAGGCTGCTAATTAAAGCCATACTGTAACTCTTTTTCAGGCTGCTCAAAAAAACGAAACCTCATGTTTAGCCAGACTCATTTCACCTCAGGTTGATAGTATACACATCCCAGACTGTCACTGGGTAGAATCAGACTATTCTGATATAGGATTTTAAAATTAAAGACTTAAATGTCCACTTAAAGCGAAATTTCAACTATTTTTCAGGATTCTAATTGAGGTCATACTGTAACTCTTTTTCAGGCTTCTCTAAAAACGAAATCTCCTGTTTAGCCAGACTCATTTCACCTCAGGGTGATAGTGTACACATCCCAGACTGTCACTGGGTATTATCAGACTATTCTGATGTAGGATTTTAAAATTAAAGGCTTAAATGTCCACTTAAAGCAATATTTCAACTCTTTTTCAGGCTGCTAATTAAAGCCATACTGTAACTCTTTTTCAGGCTGCTCTAAAAATGAAACCTCCTCTTTAGCCAGACTCCTTTCAAATCAGTATGATACTATACACATTCCAGACTGTCACTGGGTAATATCAGACTATTCTGATATAGGATTTTAAAATTAAAGGCTTAAATGTCCACTTAAAGCGAAATTTCAACTCTTTTTCAGGATGCTAATTGAGGTCATACTGTAACTCTTTTTCAGGCTGCTCTAAAAACGAAATCTCCTGTTTAGCCAGACTCATTTCACCTCAGGTTGATAGTATACATATCCCAGATTGCCACTGGGTAATATCAGACTATTCTGATATAGGATTTTAAAATTAAGGGCTTAAATGTTCACTTAAAGCGATATTTCAACTCTTTTTCAGGATACTAATTAAGGCCATACTGTAACTCTTTTTCAGGCTGCTCTAAAAACGAAATCTCCTGTTTAGCCAGACTCATTTCACCTCAGGGTGATAGTGTACACATCACAGACTGTCACTGGGTATTATCAGACTATTCTGATGTAGGGTTTTAAAATTAAAGGCTTGAATGTCAACTTAAAGCTATATTTCAACTCTGTTTCATGCTGCTAATTAAGGCCATACTGTAACTCTTTTTC
Source organism: Zingel zingel (assembly GCA_023566125.1). Classification (NCBI taxonomy): domain Eukaryota; kingdom Metazoa; phylum Chordata; class Actinopteri; order Perciformes; family Percidae; genus Zingel; species Zingel zingel. The sequence continues at coordinate 812,525 of JAKRKW010000026.1, forward strand.
AGGCTGCTCTAGGAACGAAACCTCATGGTTAGCCAGACTCATTTCACCTCAGGTTGATAGTATACACTTCCCAGTCTGTCACTGGGTAAAATCAGACTATTCTGATATAGGATTTTAAAATTAAAGGCTTAAATGTCCACTTAAAGCGAAATTTCAACTTTTTTTCAGGAGGCTAATTGAGGTCATACTGTAACTCTTTTTCAGGCTGCTCTAAAAACTTAACCTCATGTTTAGCCAGACTCATTTCACCTCAGGTTGATAGTATACACATCCCAGACTGTCACTGGGTAGAATCAGACTATTCTGATATAGGATTTTAAAATTAAAGGCTTAAATGTCCACTTAAAGCGAAATTTCAACTCTTTTTCAGGATGCTAATTGAGGTCATACTGTAACTCTTTTTCAGGCTTCTCTAAAAACGAAATATCCTGTTTAGCCAGACTCATTTCACCTCAGGTTGATAGTGTACACATCCCAGACTGTCACTGGGTATGATCAGACTATTCTGATGTAGGATTTTAAAATCAAAGGCTTAAATGTCCACTTAAAGCAATATTTCAACTATTTTTCAGGCTGCTAATTAAAGCCATACTGTAACTCGTTTTCAGGCTGCTTTAGAAACGAAACCTCCTCTTTAGCCAGACTCATTTCACCTCAGGTTGATAGTATACAAATCCAAGACTGTCACTGGGTAAAATCAGACTATTCTGATACAGGATTTTAAAATTAAAGGCTTAAATGTCCACTTAAAGCGAAATTTCAACTTTGTTTCAGGCTGCTAATTAAAGCCATACTGTAACTCTTTTTCAGGCTTCTCTAAAAACTTAACCTCCTTTTTAGCCAGACTGATTTCACATCAGGGTGAAAGTATACACATCCCATACTTTCACTGGGTAAAATCAGACTATTCTGATGCAGGATTTTAAAATTAAAGGCTTAAATGTCAACTTAAAGCTATATTTCAACTCTGTTTCATGCTGCTAATTAAGGCCATACTGTAACTCTTTTTCAGGCTGCTCTAGGAACGAAACCTCATGGTTAGCCAGACTCATTTCACTTCAGGTTGATAGTATACACATCCCATACTTTCACTGGGTAAAATCAGACTATTCTGATATAGGACTTTAAAATTAAAGGCTTAAATTTCCACTTAAAGCTATATTTCAACTCTGTTTCAGGCTGCTAATTAAAGCCATACTGTAACTCTTTTTCAGGCTGCTCAAAAAAACGAAACCTCATGTTTAGCCAGACTCATTTCACCTCAGGTTGATAGTATACACATCCCAGACTGTCACTGGGTAGAATCAGACTATTCTGATATATGATTTTAAAATTAAAGGCTTAAATGTCCACTTAAAGCGAAATTTCAACTCTTTTTCAGGATGCTAATTGAGGTCATACTGTAACTCTTTTTCAGGCTTCTCTAAAAACGAAATATCCTGTTTAGCCAGACTCATTTCACCTCAGGTTGATAGTGTACACATCCCAGACTGTCACTGGGTATGATCAGACTATTCTGATGTAGGATTTTAAAATTAAAGGCTTAAATGTCCACTTAAAGCAATATTTCAACTCTTTTTCAGGCTGCTAATTAAAGCCATACTGTAACTCGTTTTCAGGCTGCTTTAGAAACGAAACCTCCTCTTTAGCCAGACTCATTTCACCTCAGGTTGATAGTATACAAATCCAAGACTGTCATTGGGTAAAATCAGACTATTCTGATACAGGATTTTAAAATTAAAGGCTTAAATGTCCACTTAAAGCTATATTTCAACTCTGTTTCAGGCTGCTAATTAAAGCCATACTGTAACTCTTTTTCAGGCTGCTCAAAAAAACGAAACCTCATGTTTAGCCAGACTCATTTCACCTCAGGTTGATAGTATACACATCCCAGACTGTCACTGGGTAGAATCAGACTATTCTGATATAGGATTTTAAAATTAAAGGCTTAAATGTCCACTTAAAGCGAAATTTCAACTCTTTTTCAGGATGCTAATTGAGGTCATACTGTAACTCTTTTTCAGGCTTCTCTAAAAACGAAATATCCTGTTTAGCCAGACTCATTTCACCTCAGGTTGATAGTGTACACATCCCAGACTGTCACTGGGTATGATCAGACTATTCTGATGTAGGATTTTAAAATTAAAGGCTTAAATGTCCACTTAAAGCAATATTTCAACTCTTTTTCAGGCTGCTAATTAAAGCCATACTGTAACTCGTTTTCAGGCTGCTTTAGAAACGAAACCTCCTCTTTAGCCAGACTCATTTCACCTCAGGTTGATAGTATACAAATCCAAGACTGTCACTGGGTAAAATCAGACTATTCTGATACAGGATTTTAAAATTAAAGGCTTAAATGTCCACTTAAAGCGAAATTTCAACTTTGTTTCAGGCTGCTAATTAAAGCCATACTGTAACTCTTTTTCAGGCTGCTCTAAAAACTTAACCTCCTTTTTAGCCAGACTGATTTCACATCAGGGTGAAAGTATACACATCCCATACTTTCACTGGGTAAAATCAGACTATTCTGATGCAGGATTTTAAAATTAAAGGCTTAAATGTCAACTTAAAGCTATATTTCAACTCTGTTTCATGCTGCTAATTAAGGCCATACTGTATCTCTTTTTCAGGCTGCTCTAGGAACGAAACCTCATGGTTAGCCAGACTCATTTCAAATCAGTATGATACTATACACATTCCAGAGTGTCACTGGGTAATATCAGACTATTCTGATATAGGATTTTAAAATTAAAGGCTTAAATGTCCACTTAAAGCGAAATTTCAACTTTGTTTCAGGCTGCTAATTAAAGCCATACTGTAACTCTTTTTCAGGCTGCTCTAAAAACTTAACCTCCTTTTTAGCCAGACTGATTTCACATCAGGGTGAAAGTATACACATCCCATACTTTCACTGGGTAAAATCAGACTATTCTGATATAGGATTTTAAAATTAAAGGCTTAAATGTCCACTTAAAGCAATATTTCAACTATTTTTCAGGCTGCTAATTAAAGCCATACTGTAACTCGTTTTCAGGCTGCTTTAGAAACGAAACCTCCTCTTTAGCCAGACTCATTTCACCTCAGGTTGATAGTATACAAATCCAAGACTGTCACTGGGTAAAATCAGACTATTCTGATACAGGATTTTAAAATTAAAGGCTTAAATGTCCACTTAAAGCGAAATTTCAACTTTGTTTCAGGCTGCTAATTAAAGCCATACTGTAACTCTTTTTCAGGCTGCTCTAAAAACTTAACCTCCTTTTTAGCCAGACTGATTTCACATCAGGGTGAAAGTATACACATCCCATACTTTCACTGGGTAAAATCAGACTATTCTGATGCAGGATTTTAAAATTAAAGGCTTAAATGTCAACTTAAAGCTATATTTCAACTCTGTTTCATGCTGCTAATTAAGGCCATACTGTAACTCTTTTTCAGGCTGCTCTAGGAACGAAACCTCATGGTTAGCCAGACTCATTTCAAATCAGTATGATACTATACACATTCCAGACTGTCACTGGGTAATATCAGACTATTCTGATATAGGATTTTAAAATTAAAGGCTTAAATGTCCACTTAAAGCGAAATTTCAACTTTGTTTCAGGCTGCTAATTAAAGCCATACTGTAACTCTTTTTCAGGCTGCTCTAAAAACTTAACCTCCTTTTTAGCCAGACTGATTTCACATCAGAGTGAAAGTATACACATCCCATACTTTCACTGGGTAAAATCAGACTATTCTGATGTAGGATTTTAAAATTAAAGGCTTAAATGTCAACTTAAAGCTATATTTCAACTCTTTTTCATGCTGCTAATTAAGGCCATACTGTAACTCTTTTTCAGGCTGCTCTAGGAACGAAACCTCATGGTTAGCCAGACTCATTTCACCTCAGGTTGATAGTATACACATCCCAGTCTGTCACTGGGTAAAATCAGACTATTCTGATATAGGATTTTAAAATTAAAGGCTTAAATGTCCACTTAAAGCGAAATTTCAACTTTTTTTCAGGAGGCTAATTGAGGTCATACTGTAACTCTTTTTCAGGCTGCTCTAAAAACTTAACCTCCTTTTTAGCCAGACTGATTTCACATCAGGGTGATAGTATACACATCCCATACTTTAACTGGGTAAAATCAGACTATTCTGATATAGGACTTTAAAATTAAAGGCTTAAATTTCCACTTAAAGCTATATTTCAACTCTGTTTCAGGCTGCTAATTAAAGCCATACTGTAACTCTTTTTCAGGCTGCTCAAAAAAACGAAACCTCATGTTTAGCCAGACTCATTTCACCTCAGGTTGATAGTATACACATCCCAGACTGTCACTGGGTAGAATCAGACTATTCTGATATAGGATTTTAAAATTAAAGGCTTAAATGTCCACTTAAAGCGAAATTTCAACTCTTTTTCAGGATGCTAATTGAGGTCATACTGTAACTCTTTTTCAGGCTTCTCTAAAAACGAAATATCCTGTTTAGCCAGACTCATTTCACCTCAGGTTGATAGTGTACACATCCCAGACTGTCACTGGGTATGATCAGACTATTCTGATGTAGGATTTTAAAATTAAAGGCTTAAATGTCCACTTAAAGCGAAATTTCAACTTTTTTTCAGGAGGCTAATTGAGGTCATACTGTAACTCTTTTTCAGGCTGCTCTAAAAACTTAACCTCCTTTTTAGCCAGACTGATTTCACATCAGGGTGATAGTATACACATCCCATACTTTATCTGGGTAAAATCAGACTATTCTGATATAGGACTTTAAAATTAAAGGCTTAAATTTCCACTTAAAGCTATATTTCAACTCTGTTTCAGGCTGCTAATTAAAGCCATACTGTAACTCTTTTTCAGGCTGCTCAAAAAAACGAAACCTCATGTTTAGCCAGACTCATTTCACCTCAGGTTGATAGTATACACATCCCAGACTGTCACTGGGTAGAATCAGACTATTCTGATATAGGATTTTAAAATTAAAGGCTTAAATGTCCACTTAAAGCGAAATTTCAACTCTTTTTCAGGATGCTAATTGAGGTCATACTGTAACTCTTTTTCAGGCTTCTCTAAAAACGAAATATCCTGTTTAGCCAGACTCATTTCACCTCAGGTTGATAGTGTACACATCCCAGACAGTCACTGGGTATGATCAGACTATTCTGATGTAGGATTTTAAAATTAAAGGCTTAAATGTCCACTTAAAGCGAAATTTCAACTTTGTTTCAGGCTGCTAATTAAAGCCATACTGTAACTCTTGTTCAGGCTGCTCTAAAAACTTAACCTCCTTTTTAGCCAGACTGATTTCACATCAGGGTGAAAGTATACACATCCCATACTTTCACTGGGTAAAATCAGACTATTCTGATGCAGGATTTTAAAATTAAAGGCTTAAATGTCAACTTAAAGCTATATTTCAACTCTGTTTCATGCTGCTAATTAAGGCCATACTGTAACTCTTTTTCAGGCTGCTCTAGGAACGAAACCTCATGGTTAGCCAGACTCATTTCAAATCAGTATGATACTATACACATTCCAGACTGTCACTGGGTAATATCAGACTATTCTGATATAGGATTTTAAAATTAAAGGCTTAAATGTCCACTTAAAGCGAAATTTCAACTTTGTTTCAGGCTGCTAATTAAAGCCATACTGTAACTCTTTTTCAGGCTGCTCTAAAAACTTAACCTCCTTTTTAGCCAGACTGATTTCACATCAGGGTGAAAGTATACACATCCCATACTTTCACTGGGTAAAATCAGACTATTCTGATGTAGGATTTTAAAATTAAAGGCTTAAATGTCAACTTAAAGCTATATTTCAACTCTGTTTCATGCTGCTAATTAAGGCCATACTGTAACTCTTTTTCAGGCTGCTTTAGAAACGAAACCTCCTCTTTAGCCAGACTGATTTCACATCAGGGTGATAGTATACACATCCCATACTTTCACTGGGTAAAATCAGACTATTCTGATATAGGACTTTAAAATTAAAGGCTTAAATTTCCACTTAAAGCTATATTTCAACTCTGTTTCAGGCTGCTAATTAAAGCCATACTGTAACTCTTTTTCAGGCTGCTCAAAAAAACGAAACCTCATGTTTAGCCAGACTCATTTCACCTCAGGTTGATAGTATACACATCCCAGACTGTCACTGGGTAGAATCAGACTATTCTGATATAGGATTTTAAAATTAAAGACTTAAATGTCCACTTAAAGCGAAATTTCAACTATTTTTCAGGATTCTAATTGAGGTCATACTGTAACTCTTTTTCAGGCTTCTCTAAAAACGAAATCTCCTGTTTAGCCAGACTCATTTCACCTCAGGGTGATAGTGTACACATCCCAGACTGTCACTGGGTATTATCAGACTATTCTGATGTAGGATTTTAAAATTAAAGGCTTAAATGTCCACTTAAAGCAATATTTCAACTCTTTTTCAGGCTGCTAATTAAAGCCATACTGTAACTCGTTTTCAGGCTGCTTTAGAAACGAAACCTCCTCTTTAGCCAGACTCATTTCACCTCAGGTTGATAGTATACAAATCCAAGACTGTCACTGGGTAAAATCAGACTATTCTGATACCGGATTTTAAAATTAAAGGCTTAAATGTCCTCTTAAAGCTATATTTCAACTCTGTTTCAGGCTGCTAATTAAAGCCATACTGTAACTCTTTTTCAGACTGCTTTAGAAACGAAAGCTCCTGTTTAGCCAGACTCATTTCACCTCAGTTTGAGAGTATACACATCGCAGACTGTCACTGGGTAAAATCAGAATATTCTGATGTAGGATTTTAAAATTAAAGGCTTAAATGTCCACTTAAAGCGAAATTTCAACTTTTTTTCAGGAGGCTAATTGAGGTCATACTGTAACTCTTTTTCAGGCTGCTCTAAAAACTTAACCTCCTTTTTAGCCAGACTGATTTCACATCAGGGTGATAGTATACACATCCCATACTTTCACTGGGTAAAATCAGACTATTCTGATATAGGACTTTAAAATTAAAGGCTTAAATTTCCACTTAAAGCTATATTTCAACTCTGTTTCAGGCTGCTAATTAAAGCCATACTGTAACTCTTTTTCAGGCTGCTCAAAAAAACGAAACCTCATGTTTAGCCAGACTCATTTCACCTCAGGTTGATAGTATACACATCCCAGACTGTCACTGGGTAGAATCAGACTATTCTGATATAGGATTTTAAAATTAAAGACTTAAATGTCCACTTAAAGCGAAATTTCAACTATTTTTCAGGATTCTAATTGAGGTCATACTGTAACTCTTTTTCAGGCTTCTCTAAAAACGAAATCTCCTGTTTAGCCAGACTCATTTCACCTCAGGGTGATAGTGTACACATCCCAGACTGTCACTGGGTATTATCAGACTATTCTGATGTAGGATTTTAAAATTAAAGGCTTAAATGTCCACTTAAAGCAATATTTCAACTCTTTTTCAGGCTGCTAATTAAAGCCATACTGTAACTCGTTTTCAGGCTGCTTTAGAAACGAAACCTCCTCTTTAGCCAGACTCATTTCACCTCAGGTTGATAGTATACAAATCCAAGACTGTCACTGGGTAAAATCAGACTATTCTGATACCGGATTTTAAAATTAAAGGCTTAAATGTCCTCTTAAAGCTATATTTCAACTCTGTTTCAGGCTGCTAATTAAAGCCATACTGTAACTCTTTTTCAGACTGCTTTAGAAACGAAAGCTCCTGTTTAGCCAGACTCATTTCACCTCAGGTTGAGAGTATACACATCGCAGACTGTCACTGGGTAAAATCAGAATATTCTGATGTAGGATTTTAAAATTAAAGGCTTAAATGTCCACTTAAAGCGAAATTTCAACTTTTTTTCAGGAGGCTAATTGAGGTCATACTGTAACTCTTTTTCAGGCTGCTCTAAAAACTTAACCTCCTTTTTAGCCAGACTGATTTCACATCAGGGTGATAGTATACACATCCCATACTTTCACTGGGTAAAATCAGACTATTCTGATATAGGACTTTAAAATTAAAGGCTTAAATTTCCACTTAAAGCTATATTTCAACTCTGTTTCAGGCTGCTAATTAAAGCCATACTGTAACTCTTTTTCAGGCTGCTCAAAAAAACGAAACCTCATGTTTAGCCAGACTCATTTCACCTCAGGTTGATAGTATACACATCCCAGACTGTCACTGGGTAGAATCAGACTATTCTGATATAGGATTTTAAAATTAAAGACTTAAATGTCCACTTAAAGCGAAATTTCAACTATTTTTCAGGATTCTAATTGAGGTCATACTGTAACTCTTTTTCAGGCTTCTCTAAAAACGAAATCTCCTGTTTAGCCAGACTCATTTCACCTCAGGGTGATAGTGTACACATCCCAGACTGTCACTGGGTATTATCAGACTATTCTGATGTAGGATTTTAAAATTAAAGGCTTAAATGTCCACTTAAAGCAATATTTCAACTCTTTTTCAGGCTGCTAATTAAAGCCATACTGTAACTCGTTTTCAGGCTGCTTTAGAAACGAAACCTCCTCTTTAGCCAGACTCATTTCACCTCAGGTTGATAGTATACAAATCCAAGACTGTCACTGGGTAAAATCAGACTATTCTGATACAGGATTTTAAAATTAAAGGCTTAAATGTCCTCTTAAAGCTATATTTCAACTCTGTTTCAGGCTGCTAATTAAAGCCATACTGTAACTCTTTTTCAGGCTGCTTTAGAAACGAAAGCTCCTGTTTAGCCAGACTCATTTCACCTCAGGTTGAGAGTATACACATCGCAGACTGTCACTGGGTAAAATCAGACTATTCTGATGTAGGATTTTAAAATTAAAGGCTCAAATGTCCTCTTAAAGCTATATTTCAACTATGTTTCAGGGTGCTAATTAAGCCATACTGTAACTCTTTTTCAGGCTGCTCAAAAAACGAAACCTCATGTTTAGCCAGACTCATTTCACATCACGGTGATAGTATACACATCCCAGACTGTCACTGGGTATTATCAGACTATTCTGATGTAGGATTTTAAAATTAAAGACTTAAATATCCACTTAAAGCAATATTTCAACTCTTTTTCAGGCTGCTAATTAAAGCCATACTGTAACTCTTTTTCAGGCTGCTCTAAAAATGAAACCTCCTCTTTAGCCAGACTCCTTTCAAATCAGTATGATACTATACACATTCCAGACTGTCACTGGGTAATATCAGACTATTCTGATATAGTATTTTAAAATTAAAGGCTTAAATGTCCACTTAAAGCGAAATTTCAACTCTTTTTCAGGATGCTAATTGAGGTCATACTGTAACTCTTTTTCAGGCTTCTCTAAAAACGAAATATCCTGTTTAGCCAGACTCATTTCACCTCAGGTTGATAGTGTACACATCCCAGACTGTCACTGGGTATGATCAGACTATTCTGATGTAGGATTTTAAAATCAAAGGCTTAAATGTCCACTTAAAGCAATATTTCAACTATTTTTCAGGCTGCTAATTAAAGCCATACTGTAACTCGTTTTCAGGCTGCTTTAGAAACGAAACCTCCTCTTTAGCCAGACTCATTTCACCTCAGGTTGATAGTATACAAATCCAAGACTGTCACTGGGTAAAATCAGACTATTCTGATACAGGATTTTAAAATTAAAGGCTTAAATGTCCACTTAAAGCGAAATTTCAACTTTGTTTCAGGCTGCTAATTAAAGCCATACTGTAACTCTTTTTCAGGCTTCTCTAAAAACTTAACCTCCTTTTTAGCCAGACTGATTTCACATCAGGGTGAAAGTATACACATCCCATACTTTCACTGGGTAAAATCAGACTATTCTGATGCAGGATTTTAAAATTAAAGGCTTAAATGTCAACTTAAAGCTATATTTCAACTCTGTTTCATGCTGCTAATTAAGGCCATACTGTAACTCTTTTTCAGGCTGCTCTAGGAACGAAACCTCATGGTTAGCCAGACTCATTTCACCTCAGGTTGATAGTATACACATCCCAGTCTGTCACTGGGTAAAATCAGACTATTCTGATATAGGATTTTAAAATTAAAGGCTTAAATGTCCACTTAAAGCGAAATTTCAACTTTTTTTCAGGAGGCTAATTGAGGTCATACTGTAACTCTTTTTCAGGCTGCTCTAAAAACTTAACCTCCTTTTTAGCCAGACTGATTTCACATCAGGGTGATAGTATACACATCCCATACTTTCACTGGGTAAAATCAGACTATTCTGATATAGGACTTTAAAATTAAAGGCTTAAATTTCCACTTAAAGCTATATTTCAACTCTGTTTCAGGCTGCTAATTAAAGCCATACTGTAACTCTTTTTCAGGCTGCTCAAAAAAACGAAACCTCATGTTTAGCCAGACTCATTTCACCTCAGGTTGATAGTATACACATCCCAGACTGTCACTGGGTAGAATCAGACTATTCTGATATATGATTTTAAAATTAAAGGCTTAAATGTCCACTTAAAGCGAAATTTCAACTCTTTTTCAGGATGCTAATTGAGGTCATACTGTAACTCTTTTTCAGGCTTCTCTAAAAACGAAATATCCTGTTTAGCCAGACTCATTTCACCTCAGGTTGATAGTGTACACATCCCAGACTGTCACTGGGTATGATCAGACTATTCTGATGTAGGATTTTAAAATTAAAGGCTTAAATGTCCACTTAAAGCAATATTTCAACTCTTTTTCAGGCTGCTAATTAAAGCCATACTGTAACTCGTTTTCAGGCTGCTTTAGAAACGAAACCTCCTCTTTAGCCAGACTCATTTCACCTCAGGTTGATAGTATACAAATCCAAGACTGTCATTGGGTAAAATCAGACTATTCTGATACAGGATTTTAAAATTAAAGGCTTAAATGTCCACTTAAAGCTATATTTCAACTCTGTTTCAGGCTGCTAATTAAAGCCATACTGTAACTCTTTTTCAGGCTGCTCAAAAAAACGAAACCTCATGTTTAGCCAGACTCATTTCACCTCAGGTTGATAGTATACACATCCCAGACTGTCACTGGGTAGAATCAGACTATTCTGATATAGGATTTTAAAATTAAAGGCTTAAATGTCCACTTAAAGCGAAATTTCAACTCTTTTTCAGGATGCTAATTGAGGTCATACTGTAACTCTTTTTCAGGCTTCTCTAAAAACGAAATATCCTGTTTAGCCAGACTCATTTCACCTCAGGTTGATAGTGTACACATCCCAGACTGTCACTGGGTATGATCAGACTATTCTGATGTAGGATTTTAAAATTAAAGGCTTAAATGTCCACTTAAAGCAATATTTCAACTCTTTTTCAGGCTGCTAATTAAAGCCATACTGTAACTCGTTTTCAGGCTGCTTTAGAAACGAAACCTCCTCTTTAGCCAGACTCATTTCACCTCAGGTTGATAGTATACAAATCCAAGACTGTCACTGGGTAAAATCAGACTATTCTGATACAGGATTTTAAAATTAAAGGCTTAAATGTCCACTTAAAGCGAAATTTCAACTTTGTTTCAGGCTGCTAATTAAAGCCATACTGTAACTCTTTTTCAGGCTGCTCTAAAAACTTAACCTCCTTTTTAGCCAGACTGATTTCACATCAGGGTGAAAGTATACACATCCCATACTTTCACTGGGTAAAATCAGACTATTCTGATGCAGGATTTTAAAATTAAAGGCTTAAATGTCAACTTAAAGCTATATTTCAACTCTGTTTCATGCTGCTAATTAAGGCCATACTGTATCTCTTTTTCAGGCTGCTCTAGGAACGAAACCTCATGGTTAGCCAGACTCATTTCAAATCAGTATGATACTATACACATTCCAGAGTGTCACTGGGTAATATCAGACTATTCTGATATAGGATTTTAAAATTAAAGGCTTAAATGTCCACTTAAAGCGAAATTTCAACTTTGTTTCAGGCTGCTAATTAAAGCCATACTGTAACTCTTTTTCAGGCTGCTCTAAAAACTTAACCTCCTTTTTAGCCAGACTGATTTCACATCAGGGTGAAAGTATACACATCCCATACTTTCACTGGGTAAAATCAGACTATTCTGATGTAGGATTTTAAAATTAAAGGCTTAAATGTCAACTTAAAGCTATATTTCAACTCTGTTTCATGCTGCTAATTAAGGCCATACTGTAACTCTTTTTCAGGCTGCTCTAGGAACGAAACCTCATGGTTAGCCAGACTCATTTCACCTCAGGTTGATAGTATACACATCCCAGTCTGTCACTGGGTAAAATCAGACTATTCTGATATAGGATTTTAAAATTAAAGGCTTAAATGTCCACTTAAAGCGAAATTTCAACTTTTTTTCAGGAGGCTAATTGAGGTCATACTGTAACTCTTTTTCAGGCTGCTCTAAAAACTTAACCTCCTTTTTAGCCAGACTGATTTCACATCAGGGTGATAGTATACACATCCCATACTTTCACTGGGTAAAATCAGACTATTCTGATATAGGACTTTAAAATTAAAGGCTTAAATTTCCACTTAAAGCTATATTTCAACTCTGTTTCAGGCTGCTAATTAAAGCCATACTGTAACTCTTTTTCAGGCTGCTCTAAAAACTTAACCTCATGTTTAGCCAGACTCATTTCACCTCAGGTTGATAGTATACACATCCCAGACTGTCACTGGGTAGAATCAGACTATTCTGATATAGGATTTTAAAATTAAAGGCTTAAATGTCCACTTAAAGCAATATTTCAACTATTTTTCAGGCTGCTAATTAAAGCCATACTGTAACTCGTTTTCAGGCTGCTTTAGAAACGAAACCTCCTCTTTAGCCAGACTCATTTCACCTCAGGTTGATAGTATACAAATCCAAGACTGTCACTGGGTAAAATCAGACTATTCTGATACAGGATTTTAAAATTAAAGGCTTAAATGTCCACTTAAAGCGAAATTTCAACTTTGTTTCAGGCTGCTAATTAAAGCCATACTGTAACTCTTTTTCAGGCTGCTCTAAAAACTTAACCTCCTTTTTAGCCAGACTGATTTCACATCAGGGTGAAAGTATACACATCCCATACTTTCACTGGGTAAAATCAGACTATTCTGATGCAGGATTTTAAAATTAAAGGCTTAAATGTCAACTTAAAGCTATATTTCAACTCTGTTTCATGCTGCTAATTAAGGCCATACTGTAACTCTTTTTCAGGCTGCTCTAGGAACGAAACCTCATGGTTAGCCAGACTCATTTCAAATCAGTATGATACTATACACATTCCAGACTGTCACTGGGTAATATCAGACTATTCTGATATAGGATTTTAAAATTAAAGGCTTAAATGTCCACTTAAAGCGAAATTTCAACTTTGTTTCAGGCTGCTAATTAAAGCCATACTGTAACTCTTTTTCAGGCTGCTCTAAAAACTTAACCTCCTTTTTAGCCAGACTGATTTCACATCAGGGTGAAAGTATACACATCCCATACTTTCACTGGGTAAAATCAGACTATTCTGATGTAGGATTTTAAAATTAAAGGCTTAAATGTCAACTTAAAGCTATATTTCAACTCTTTTTCATGCTGCTAATTAAGGCCATACTGTAACTCTTTTTCAGGCTGCTCTAGGAACGAAACCTCATGGTTAGCCAGACTCATTTCACATCAGGGTGATAGTATACACATCCCATACTTTAACTGGGTAAAATCAGACTATTCTGATATAGGACTTTAAAATTAAAGGCTTAAATTTCCACTTAAAGCTATATTTCAACTCTGTTTCAGGCTGCTAATTAAAGCCATACTGTAACTCTTTTTCAGGCTGCTCAAAAAAACGAAACCTCATGTTTAGCCAGACTCATTTCACCTCAGGTTGATAGTATACACATCCCAGACTGTCACTGGGTAGAATCAGACTATTCTGATATAGGATTTTAAAATTAAAGGCTTAAATGTCCACTTAAAGCGAAATTTCAACTCTTTTTCAGGATGCTAATTGAGGTCATACTGTAACTCTTTTTCAGGCTTCTCTAAAAACGAAATATCCTGTTTAGCCAGACTCATTTCACCTCAGGTTGATAGTGTACACATCCCAGACTGTCACTGGGTATGATCAGACTATTCTGATGTAGGATTTTAAAATTAAAGGCTTAAATGTCCACTTAAAGCAATATTTCAACTCTTTTTCATGCTGCTAATTAAGGCCATACTGTATCTCTTTTTCAGGCTGCTCTAGGAACGAAACCTCATGGTTAGCCAGACTCATTTCAAATCAGTATGATACTATACACATTCCAGAGTGTCACTGGGTAATATCAGACTATTCTGATATAGGATTTTAAAATTAAAGGCTTAAATGTCCACTTAAAGCGAAATTTCAACTTTGTTTCAGGCTGCTAATTAAAGCCATACTGTAACTCTTTTTCAGGCTGCTCTAAAAACTTAACCTCCTTTTTAGCCAGACTGATTTCACATCAGGGTGAAAGTATACACATCCCATACTTTCACTGGGTAAAATCAGACTATTCTGATGTAGGATTTTAAAATTAAAGGCTTAAATGTCAACTTAAAGCTATATTTCAACTCTGTTTCATGCTGCTAATTAAGGCCATACTGTAACTCTTTTTCAGGCTGCTCTAGGAACGAAACCTCATGGTTAGCCAGACTCATTTCACCTCAGGTTGATAGTATACACATCCCAGTCTGTCACTGGGTAAAATCAGACTATTCTGATATAGGATTTTAAAATTAAAGGCTTAAATGTCCACTTAAAGCGAAATTTCAACTTTTTTTCAGGAGGCTAATTGAGGTCATACTGTAACTCTTTTTCAGGCTGCTCTAAAAACTTAACCTCCTTTTTAGCCAGACTGATTTCACATCAGGGTGATAGTATACACATCCCATACTTTCACTGGGTAAAATCAGACTATTCTGATATAGGACTTTAAAATTAAAGGCTTAAATTTCCACTTAAAGCTATATTTCAACTCTGTTTCAGGCTGCTAATTAAAGCCATACTGTAACTCTTTTTCAGGCTGCTCTAAAAACTTAACCTCATGTTTAGCCAGACTCATTTCACCTCAGGTTGATAGTATACACATCCCAGACTGTCACTGGGTAGAATCAGACTATTCTGATATAGGATTTTAAAATTAAAGGCTTAAATGTCCACTTAAAGCAATATTTCAACTATTTTTCAGGCTGCTAATTAAAGCCATACTGTAACTCGTTTTCAGGCTGCTTTAGAAACGAAACCTCCTCTTTAGCCAGACTCATTTCACCTCAGGTTGATAGTATACAAATCCAAGACTGTCACTGGGTAAAATCAGACTATTCTGATACAGGATTTTAAAATTAAAGGCTTAAATGTCCACTTAAAGCGAAATTTCAACTTTGTTTCAGGCTGCTAATTAAAGCCATACTGTAACTCTTTTTCAGGCTGCTCTAAAAACTTAACCTCCTTTTTAGCCAGACTGATTTCACATCAGGGTGAAAGTATACACATCCCATACTTTCACTGGGTAAAATCAGACTATTCTGATGCAGGATTTTAAAATTAAAGGCTTAAATGTCAACTTAAAGCTATATTTCAACTCTGTTTCATGCTGCTAATTAAGGCCATACTGTAACTCTTTTTCAGGCTGCTCTAGGAACGAAACCTCATGGTTAGCCAGACTCATTTCAAATCAGTATGATACTATACACATTCCAGACTGTCACTGGGTAATATCAGACTATTCTGATATAGGATTTTAAAATTAAAGGCTTAAATGTCCACTTAAAGCGAAATTTCAACTTTGTTTCAGGCTGCTAATTAAAGCCATACTGTAACTCTTTTTCAGGCTGCTCTAAAAACTTAACCTCCTTTTTAGCCAGACTGATTTCACATCAGGGTGAAAGTATACACATCCCATACTTTCACTGGGTAAAATCAGACTATTCTGATGTAGGATTTTAAAATTAAAGGCTTAAATGTCAACTTAAAGCTATATTTCAACTCTTTTTCATGCTGCTAATTAAGGCCATACTGTAACTCTTTTTCAGGCTGCTCTAGGAACGAAACCTCATGGTTAGCCAGACTCATTTCACCTCAGGTTGATAGTATACACATCCCAGTCTGTCACTGGGTAAAATCAGACTATTCTGATATAGGATTTTAAAATTAAAGGCTTAAATGTCCACTTAAAGCGAAATTTCAACTTTTTTTCAGGAGGCTAATTGAGGTCATACTGTAACTCTTTTTCAGGCTGCTCTAAAAACTTAACCTCCTTTTTAGCCAGACTGATTTCACATCAGGGTGATAGTATACACATCCCATACTTTAACTGGGTAAAATCAGACTATTCTGATATAGGACTTTAAAATTAAAGGCTTAAATTTCCACTTAAAGCTATATTTCAACTCTGTTTCAGGCTGCTAATTAAAGCCATACTGTAACTCTTTTTCAGGCTGCTCAAAAAAACGAAACCTCATGTTTAGCCAGACTCATTTCACCTCAGGTTGATAGTATACACATCCCAGACTGTCACTGGGTAGAATCAGACTATTCTGATATAGGATTTTAAAATTAAAGGCTTAAATGTCCACTTAAAGCGAAATTTCAACTCTTTTTCAGGATGCTAATTGAGGTCATACTGTAACTCTTTTTCAGGCTTCTCTAAAAACGAAATATCCTGTTTAGCCAGACTCATTTCACCTCAGGTTGATAGTGTACACATCCCAGACTGTCACTGGGTATGATCAGACTATTCTGATGTAGGATTTTAAAATTAAAGGCTTAAATGTCCACTTAAAGCAATATTTCAACTCTTTTTCAGGCTGCTAATTAAAGCCATACTGTAACTCGTTTTCAGGCTGCTTTAGAAACGAAACCTCCTCTTTAGCCAGACTCATTTCACCTCAGGTTGATAGTATACAAATCCAAGACTGTCACTGGGTAAAATCAGACTATTCTGATACAGGATTTTAAAATTAAAGGCTTAAATGTCCACTTAAAGCGAAATTTCAACTTTGTTTCAGGCTGCTAATTAAAGCCATACTGTAACTCTTGTTCAGGCTGCTCTAAAAACTTAACCTCCTTTTTAGCCA
Organism: Zingel zingel; assembly: GCA_023566125.1. NCBI lineage: Eukaryota > Metazoa > Chordata > Actinopteri > Perciformes > Percidae > Zingel > Zingel zingel. The sequence goes on from JAKRKW010000026.1 coordinate 829,538, forward strand.
GACTGATTTCACATCAGGGTGAAAGTATACACATCCCATACTTTCACTGGGTAAAATCAGACTATTCTGATGCAGGATTTTAAAATTAAAGGCTTAAATGTCAACTTAAAGCTATATTTCAACTCTGTTTCATGCTGCTAATTAAGGCCATACTGTAACTCTTTTTCAGGCTGCTCTAGGAACGAAACCTCATGGTTAGCCAGACTCATTTCAAATCAGTATGATACTATACACATTCCAGACTGTCACTGGGTAATATCAGACTATTCTGATATAGGATTTTAAAATTAAAGGCTTAAATGTCCACTTAAAGCGAAATTTCAACTTTGTTTCAGGCTGCTAATTAAAGCCATACTGTAACTCTTTTTCAGGCTGCTCTAAAAACTTAACCTCCTTTTTAGCCAGACTGATTTCACATCAGGGTGAAAGTATACACATCCCATACTTTCACTGGGTAAAATCAGACTATTCTGATGTAGGATTTTAAAATTAAAGGCTTAAATGTCAACTTAAAGCTATATTTCAACTCTGTTTCAGGCTGCTAATTAAAGCCATACTGTAACTCTTTTTCAGGCTGCTTTAGAAACGAAACCTCCTCTTTAGCCAGACTGATTTCACATCAGGGTGATAGTATACACATCCCATACTTTCACTGGGTAAAATCAGACTATTCTGATATAGGACTTTAAAATTAAAGGCTTAAATTTCCACTTAAAGCTATATTTCAACTCTGTTTCAGGCTGCTAATTAAAGCCATACTGTAACTCTTTTTCAGGCTGCTCAAAAAAACGAAACCTCATGTTTAGCCAGACTCATTTCACCTCAGGTTGATAGTATACACATCCCAGACTGTCACTGGGTAGAATCAGACTATTCTGATATAGGATTTTAAAATTAAAGACTTAAATGTCCACTTAAAGCGAAATTTCAACTATTTTTCAGGATTCTAATTGAGGTCATACTGTAACTCTTTTTCAGGCTTCTCTAAAAACGAAATCTCCTGTTTAGCCAGACTCATTTCACCTCAGGGTGATAGTGTACACATCCCAGACTGTCACTGGGTATTATCAGACTATTCTGATGTAGGATTTTAAAATTAAAGGCTTAAATGTCCACTTAAAGCAATATTTCAACTCTTTTTCAGGCTGCTAATTAAAGCCATACTGTAACTCGTTTTCAGGCTGCTTTAGAAACGAAACCTCCTCTTTAGCCAGACTCATTTCACCTCAGGTTGATAGTATACAAATCCAAGACTGTCACTGGGTAAAATCAGACTATTCTGATACCGGATTTTAAAATTAAAGGCTTAAATGTCCTCTTAAAGCTATATTTCAACTCTGTTTCAGGCTGCTAATTAAAGCCATACTGTAACTCTTTTTCAGACTGCTTTAGAAACGAAAGCTCCTGTTTAGCCAGACTCATTTCACCTCAGTTTGAGAGTATACACATCGCAGACTGTCACTGGGTAAAATCAGAATATTCTGATGTAGGATTTTAAAATTAAAGGCTTAAATGTCCACTTAAAGCGAAATTTCAACTTTTTTTCAGGAGGCTAATTGAGGTCATACTGTAACTCTTTTTCAGGCTGCTCTAAAAACTTAACCTCCTTTTTAGCCAGACTGATTTCACATCAGGGTGATAGTATACACATCCCATACTTTCACTGGGTAAAATCAGACTATTCTGATATAGGACTTTAAAATTAAAGGCTTAAATTTCCACTTAAAGCTATATTTCAACTCTGTTTCAGGCTGCTAATTAAAGCCATACTGTAACTCTTTTTCAGGCTGCTCAAAAAAACGAAACCTCATGTTTAGCCAGACTCATTTCACCTCAGGTTGATAGTATACACATCCCAGACTGTCACTGGGTAGAATCAGACTATTCTGATATAGGATTTTAAAATTAAAGACTTAAATGTCCACTTAAAGCGAAATTTCAACTATTTTTCAGGATTCTAATTGAGGTCATACTGTAACTCTTTTTCAGGCTTCTCTAAAAACGAAATCTCCTGTTTAGCCAGACTCATTTCACCTCAGGGTGATAGTGTACACATCCCAGACTGTCACTGGGTATTATCAGACTATTCTGATGTAGGATTTTAAAATTAAAGGCTTAAATGTCCACTTAAAGCAATATTTCAACTCTTTTTCAGGCTGCTAATTAAAGCCATACTGTAACTCGTTTTCAGGCTGCTTTAGAAACGAAACCTCCTCTTTAGCCAGACTCATTTCACCTCAGGTTGATAGTATACAAATCCAAGACTGTCACTGGGTAAAATCAGACTATTCTGATACCGGATTTTAAAATTAAAGGCTTAAATGTCCTCTTAAAGCTATATTTCAACTCTGTTTCAGGCTGCTAATTAAAGCCATACTGTAACTCTTTTTCAGACTGCTTTAGAAACGAAAGCTCCTGTTTAGCCAGACTCATTTCACCTCAGGTTGAGAGTATACACATCGCAGACTGTCACTGGGTAAAATCAGAATATTCTGATGTAGGATTTTAAAATTAAAGGCTTAAATGTCCACTTAAAGCGAAATTTCAACTTTTTTTCAGGAGGCTAATTGAGGTCATACTGTAACTCTTTTTCAGGCTGCTCTAAAAACTTAACCTCCTTTTTAGCCAGACTGATTTCACATCAGGGTGATAGTATACACATCCCATACTTTCACTGGGTAAAATCAGACTATTCTGATATAGGACTTTAAAATTAAAGGCTTAAATTTCCACTTAAAGCTATATTTCAACTCTGTTTCAGGCTGCTAATTAAAGCCATACTGTAACTCTTTTTCAGGCTGCTCAAAAAAACGAAACCTCATGTTTAGCCAGACTCATTTCACCTCAGGTTGATAGTATACACATCCCAGACTGTCACTGGGTAGAATCAGACTATTCTGATATAGGATTTTAAAATTAAAGACTTAAATGTCCACTTAAAGCGAAATTTCAACTATTTTTCAGGATTCTAATTGAGGTCATACTGTAACTCTTTTTCAGGCTTCTCTAAAAACGAAATCTCCTGTTTAGCCAGACTCATTTCACCTCAGGGTGATAGTGTACACATCCCAGACTGTCACTGGGTATTATCAGACTATTCTGATGTAGGATTTTAAAATTAAAGGCTTAAATGTCCACTTAAAGCAATATTTCAACTCTTTTTCAGGCTGCTAATTAAAGCCATACTGTAACTCGTTTTCAGGCTGCTTTAGAAACGAAACCTCCTCTTTAGCCAGACTCATTTCACCTCAGGTTGATAGTATACAAATCCAAGACTGTCACTGGGTAAAATCAGACTATTCTGATACAGGATTTTAAAATTAAAGGCTTAAATGTCCTCTTAAAGCTATATTTCAACTCTGTTTCAGGCTGCTAATTAAAGCCATACTGTAACTCTTTTTCAGGCTGCTTTAGAAACGAAAGCTCCTGTTTAGCCAGACTCATTTCACCTCAGGTTGAGAGTATACACATCGCAGACTGTCACTGGGTAAAATCAGACTATTCTGATGTAGGATTTTAAAATTAAAGGCTCAAATGTCCTCTTAAAGCTATATTTCAACTATGTTTCAGGGTGCTAATTAAGCCATACTGTAACTCTTTTTCAGGCTGCTCAAAAAACGAAACCTCATGTTTAGCCAGACTCATTTCACATCACGGTGATAGTATACACATCCCAGACTGTCACTGGGTATTATCAGACTATTCTGATGTAGGATTTTAAAATTAAAGACTTAAATATCCACTTAAAGCAATATTTCAACTCTTTTTCAGGCTGCTAATTAAAGCCATACTGTAACTCTTTTTCAGGCTGCTCTAAAAATGAAACCTCCTCTTTAGCCAGACTCCTTTCAAATCAGTATGATACTATACACATTCCAGACTGTCACTGGGTAATATCAGACTATTCTGATATAGTATTTTAAAATTAAAGGCTTAAATGTCCACTTAAAGCTATATTTCAACTCTGTTTCAGGCTGCTAATTAAAGCCATACTGTAACTCTTTTTCAGGCTGCTCAAAAAACGAAACCTCATGTTTAGCCAGACTCATTTCACCTCAGGTTGATAGTATACATATCCCAGATTGCCACTGTGTAATATCAGACTATTCTGATATAGGATTTTAAAATTAAGGGCTTAAATGTTCACTTGAAGCGATATTTCAACTCTTTTTCGGGATACTAATTAAGGCCATACTGTAACTCTTTTTCAGGCTGCTCTAAAAACGAAATCTCCTGTTTAGCCAGACTCATTTCACCTCAGGGTGATAGTGTACACATCACAGACTGTCAGTGGGTATTATCAGACTATTCTGATGTAGGATTTTAAAATTAAAGGCTTAAATGTCCACTTAAAGCGAAATTTCAACTTTTTTTCAGGATGCTAATTGAGGTCATACTGTAACTCTTTTTCAGGCTGCTCTAAAAACTTAACCTCCTTTTTAGCCAGACTGATTTCACATCAGGGTGATAGTATACACATCCCATACTTTCATTGGGTAAAATCAGACTATTCTGATATAGGACTTTAAAATTAAAGGCTTAAATTTCCACTTAAAGCTATATTTCAACTCTGTTTCAGGCTGCTAATTAAAGCCATACTGTAACTCTTTTCAGGCTGCTTTAGAAACGAAAGCTCCTGTTTAGCCAGACTCATTTCACCTCAGGTTGATAGTATACATATCCCAGATTGCCACTGGGTAGAATCAGACTATTCTGATATAGGATTTTAAAATTAAAGGCTTAAATGTCCACTTAAAGCGAAATTTCAACTCTTTTTCAGGATGCTAATTGAGGTCATACTGTAACTCTTTTTCAGGCTGCTCTAAAAACGAAATCTCCTGTTTAGCCAGACTCATTTCACCTCAGGTTGATAGTATACATATCCCAGATTGCCAATGGGTAATATCAGACTATTCTGATATAGGATTTTAAAATTAAGGGCTTAAATGTTCACTTAAAGCAATATTTCAACTCTTTTTCAGGATACTAATTAAGGCCATACTGTAACTCTTTTTCAGGCTGCTTTAAAAACGAAATCTCCTGTTTAGCCAGACTCATTTCACCTCAGGGTGATAGTGTACACATCACAGACTGTCACTGGGTATTATCAGACTATTCTGATGTAGGGTTTTAAAATTAAAGGCTTAAATGTCAACTTAAAGCTATATTTCAACTCTGTTTCATGCTGCTAATTAAGGCCATACTGTAACTCTTTTTCAGGCTGCTCTAGGAACGAAACCTCATGGTTAGCCAGACTTATTTCACCTCAGGTTGATAGTATACACATCCCAGTCTGTCACTGGGTAAAATCAGACTATTCTGATATAGGATTTTAAAATGAAAGGCTTAAATGTCCACTTAAAGCGAAATTTCAACTTTTTTTCAGGATGCTAATTGAGGTCATACTGTAACTCTTTTTCAGGCTGCTTTAGAAACGAAAGCTCATGTTTAGCCAGACTCATTTCACGTCAGGGTGAGAGTGTACACATCCCAGACTGTCACTGGGTATTATCAGACTATTCTGATGTAGGATTTTAAAATTAAAGGCTTAAATTTCCTCTTAAAGCTATATTTCAACTCTGTTTCAGGCTGCTAATTAAAGCCATAATGTAACTCTTTTTCAGGCTGCTTTAGAAACGAAACCTCCTGTTTAGCCATACTCATTTCACCTCAGGTTGATAGTGTACACATCCCAGACTGCCACTGGGTAATATCAAACTATTCTGATATAGGATTTTAAAATGAAAGGCTTAAATGTCCACTTAAAGCTATATTTCAACTCTGTTTCAGGCTGCTAATTAAAGCCATACTGTAACTCTTTTTCAGGCTGCACAAAAAACGAAACCTCATGTTTAGCCAGACTCTTTTCACCTCAGGTTGATAGTATACACATCCCAGACTGTCACTGGGTAGAATCAGACTATTCTGATATAGGATTTTAAAATTAAAGGCTTAAATGTCCACTTAAAGCGAAATTCCAACTCTTTTTCAGGATGCTAATTGAGGTCATACTGTAACTCTTATTCAGGCTGCTCTAAAAACGAAATCTCCTGTTTAGCCAGACTGATTTCACATCAGGGTGATAGTATACACATCCCATACTTTCATTGGGTAAAATCAGACTATTCTGATATAGGACTTTAAAATTAAAGGCTTAAATTTCCACTTAAAGCTATATTTCAACTCTGTTTCAGGCTGCTAATTAAAGCCATACTGTAACTCTTTTCAGGCTGCTTTAGAAACGAAAGCTCCTGTTTAGCCAGACTCATTTCACCTCAGGTTGATAGTATACATATCCCAGATTGCCACTGGGTAGAATCAGACTATTCTGATATAGGATTTTAAAATTAAAGGCTTAAATGTCCACTTAAAGCGAAATTTCAACTCTTTTTCAGGATGCTAATTGAGGTCATACTGTAACTCTTTTTCAGGCTGCTCTAAAAACGAAATCTCCTGTTTAGCCAGACTCATTTCACCTCAGGTTGATAGTATACATATCCCAAATTGCCACTGGGTAATATCAGACTATTCTGATATAGGATTTTAAAATGAAAGGCTTAAATGTCCACTTAAAGCTATAGTTCAACTCTGTTTCAGGCTGCTAATTAAAGCCATACTGTAACTCTTTTTCAGGCTGCTCAAAAAAACGAAACCTCATATTTAGCCAGACTCATTTCACGTCAGGTTGATAGTATACACATCCCAGACTGTCACTGAGTATTATCAGACTATTCTGATGTAGGATTTTAAAATTAAAGGCTTAAATGTCCACTTAAAGCAATATTTCAACTCTTTTTCAGGCTGCTAATTAAAGCCATACTGTAACTCGTTTTCAGGCTGCTTTAGAAACGAAACCTCCTCTTTAGCCAGACTCATTTCACCTCAGGTTGATAGTATACAAATCCAAGACTGTCACTGGGTAAAATCAGACTATTCTGATACAGGATTTTAAAATTAAAGGCTTAAATATCCTCTTAAAGCTATATTTCAACTCTGTTTCAGGCTGCTAATTAAAGCCATACTGTAACTCTTTTTCAGGCTGCTTTAGAAACGAAAGCTCCTGTTTAGCCAGACTCATTTCACATCACGGTGATAGTATACACATCCCAGACTGTCACTGGGTATTATCAGACTATTCTGATGTAGGATTTTAAAATTAAAGACTTAAATATCCACTTAAAGCAATATTTCAACTCTTTTTCAGGCTGCTAATTAAGGCCATACTGTAACTCTTTTTCAGGCTGCTCTAGGAACGAAACCTCATGGTTAGCCTTACTCATTTCACCTCAGGTTGATAGTATACACATCCCAGACTGTCACTGGGTAGAATCAGACTATTCTGATTTAGGATTTTAAAATTAAAGGCTTAAATGTCCACTTATGCGAAATTCCAACTCTTTTTCAGGATGCTAATTGAGGTCATACTGTAACTCTTATTCAGGCTGCTCTAAAAACGAAATCTCCTGTTTAGCCAGACTCATTTCACCTCAGGGTGATAGTGTCCACATCCCAGACTGTCACTGGGTATTATCAGACTATTCTGATGTAGGATTTTAAAATTAAATTCTTAAATGTCCACTTAAAGCAATATTTCAACTCTTTTTCAGGCTGCTAATTAAAGCCATACTGTAACTCGTTTTCAGGCTGCTTTAGAAACGAAAGCTCCTGTTTAGCCAGACTCATTTCACCTCAGGTTGATAGTATACACGTCGCAGACTGTCTCTGGGTATTATCAGACTATTCTGATGTAGGATTTTAAAATTAAAGGCTTAAATGTCAACTTAAAGCTATATTTCAACTCTGTTTCATGCTGCTAATTAAGGCCATACTGTAACTCTTTTTCAGGCTGCTCTAGGAACGAAACCTCCTGTTTAGCCAGACTCATTTCACCTCAGGTTGATAGTATACACATCCCAGACTTTCATTGGGTAAAATCAGACTATTCTGATATAGGATTTTAAAATTAAAGGCTTAAATGTCCACTTAAAGCGAAATTTCAACTTTTTTTCAGGATGCTAATTGAGGTCATACTGTAACTCTTTTTCAGGCTGCTCTAAAAACTTAACCTCCTTTTTAGCCAGACTGATTTCACATCAGGGTGATAGTATACACATCCCATACTTTCATTGGGTAAAATCAGACTATTCTGATATAGGACTTTAAAATTAAAGGCTTAAATTTCCACTTAAAGCTATATTTCAACTCTGTTTCAGGCTGCTAATTAAAGCCATACTGTAACTCTTTTCAGGCTGCTTTAGAAACGAAAGCTCCTGTTTAGCCAGACTCATTTCACCTCAGGTTGATAGTATACGTATCCCAGATTGCCACTGGGTAGAATCAGACTATTCTGATATAGGATTTTAAAATTAAAGGCTTAAATGTCCACTTAAAGCGAAATTTCAACTCTTTTTCAGGATGCTAATTGAGGTCATACTGTAACTCTTTTTCAGGCTGCTCTAAAAACGAAATCTCCTGTTTAGCCAGACTCATTTCACCTCAGGTTGATAGTATACATATCCAAAATTGCCACTGGGTAATATCAGACTATTCTGATATAGGATTTTAAAATGAAAGGCTTAAATGTCCACTTAAAGCTATAGTTCAACTCTGTTTCAGGCTGCTAATTAAAGCCATACTGTAACTCTTTTTCAGGCTGCTCTAAAAATGAAACCTCCTCTTTAGCCAGACTCCTTTCAAATCAGTATGATACTATACACATTCCAGACTGTCACTGGGTAATATCAGATTATTCTGATATAGGATTTTAAAATTAAAGGCTTAAATGTCCACTTAAAGCGAAATTTCAACTTTTTTTCAGGATGCTAATTGAGGTCATACTGTAACTCTTTTTCAGGCTGCTCTAAAAACTTAACCTCCTTTTTAGCCAGACTGATTTCACATCAGGGTGAAAGTATACACATTCCAGACTGTCACTGGGTAATATCAGACTATTCTGATATAGGATTTTAAAATTAAAGGCTTAAATGTCAACTTAAAGCTATATTTCAACTCTGTTTCATGCTGCTAATTAAGGCCATACTGTAACTCTTTTTCAGGCTGCTCTAGGAACGAAACCTCATGGTTAGCCATACTCATTTCACCTCAGGTTGATAGTGTACACATCCCAGACTGCCACTGGGTAATATCAGACTATTCTGATATAGGATTTTAAAAGTAAAGGCTTAAATGTCCACTTAAAGCTATATTTCAACTCTGTTTCAGGCTGCTAATTAAAGCCATACTGCAACTCTTTTTCAGGCTGCTTTAGAAACGAAAGCTCCTTTTTAGCCAGACTCATTTCACCTCAGGTTGATAGTATACATATCCCAGATTGCCACTGGGTAATATCAGACTATTCTTATATATGATTTTAAAATTAAAGGCTTAAATGTTCACTTAAAGCGATATTTCAACTCTTTTTCCGGATGCTAATTAAGGCCATGCTGTAACTCTTTTTCAGGCTGCTCTAAAAACGAAATATCCTGTTTAGCCAGACTCATTTCACCTCAGGGTGATAGTGTACACATCCCAGACTGCCACTGGGTAATATCAGACTATTCTGATATAGGATTTTAAAATGAAAGGCTTAAATGTCCACTTAAAGCTATATTTCAACTCTGTTTCAGGCTGCTAATTAAAGCCATACTGTAACTCTTTTTTCAGGCTGCTCAAAAAACGAAACCTCATGTTTAGCCATACTCATTTCACCTCAGGGTGATAGTGTACACATCCCAGACTGCCACTGGGTAATATCAGACTATTCCGATATATGATTTTAAAATAAAAGGCTTAAATGTCCACTTAAAGCTATATTTCAACTCTGTTTCAGGCTGCTAATTAAAGCCATACTGCAACTCTTTTTCAGGCTGCTTTAGAAACGAAAGCTCCTTTTTAGCCAGACTCATTTCACCTCAGGTTGATAGTATACATATCCCAGATTGCCACTGGGTAATATCAGACTATTCCGATATATGATTTTAAAATTAAAGGCTTAAATGTCCACTTAAAGCGAAATTTCAACTCTTTTTCAGGATGCTAATTGAGGTCATTCTGTAACTCTTTTTCAGGCTGCTCTAAAAACGAGATCTCCTGTTTAGCCAGACTCATTTCACCTCAGGGTGATAGTGTACACATCCCAGACTGTTACTGGGTATTATCAGACTATTCTGATGTAGGATTTTAAAATTAAAGTTTTAAATGTCCACTTAAAGCAATATTTCAACTCTTTTTCAGGCTGCTAATTAAAGCCATACTGTAACTCTTTTTCAGGCTGCTTTAGAAACGAAAGCTCCTGTTTAGCCAGACTCATTTCACCTCAGGTTGATAGTATACACATCGCAGACTGTCACTGGGTAAAATCTGACTATTCTGATGTAGGATTTTAAAATTAAAGGCTCAATTGTCCTCTTAAAGCTATATTTCAACTATGTTTCAGGGTGCTAATTAAACCATACTGTAACTCTTTTTCAGGCTGCTCAAAAAACGAAACCTCATGTTTAGCCAGACTCATTTCACATCACTGTGATAGTATACACATCCCAGACTGTCACTGGGTATTATCAGACTATTCTGATGTAGGATTTTAAAATTAAAGGCTTAAATGTCAACTGAAAGCTATATTTCAACTCTGTTTCATGCTGCTAATTAAGGCCATACTGTAACTCTTTTTCAGGCTGCTTTAGAAACGAAAGCTCCTGTTTAGCCATACTCATTTCACCTAAGGTTGATAGTGTACACATCCCAGACTGTCACTGGGTATTATCAGACTATTCTGATGTAGGATTTTAAAATTAAAGACTTAAATATCCACTTAAAGCAATATTTCAACTCTTTTTCAGGATGCTAATTAAGGCCATACTGTAACTATTTTTCAGGCTGATCTAAAAACGAAACCTCCTGTTTAGCCATACTCATTTCACCTCAGGGTGATAGTGTACACATCCCAGACTAGCACTGGCTAATATCAGACTATTCTGATATAGGATTTTAAAATGAAAGGCTTAAATGTCCACTTAAAGCTATATTTCAACTCTGTTTCAGGCTGCTAATTAAAGCCATACTGTAACTCTTTTTCAGGCTGCTTTAGAAACGAAAGCTCCTTTTTAGCCAGACTCATTTCACCTCAGGTTGATAGTATACATATCCCAGATTGCCACTGGGTAATATCAGACTATTCTTATATATGATTTTAAAATTAAAGGCTTAAATGTTCACTTAAAGCAATATTTCAACTCTTTTTACGGATGCTAATTAAGGCCATGCTGTAACTCTTTTTCAGGCTGCTCTAAAAACGAAATATCCTGTTTAGCCAGACTCATTTCACCTCAGGGTGATAGTGTACACATCCCAGACTGCCACTGGGTAATATAAGACTATTCTGATATAGGATTTTAAAATGAAAGGCTTAAATGTCCACTTAAAGCTATATTTCAACTCTGTTTCAGGCTGATAATTAAAGCCATACTGTAACTCTTTTTCAGGCTGCTCAAAAAACGAAACCTCATGTTTAGCCAGACTCATTTCACCTCAGGTTGATAGTATACACATCCCAGACTGTCACTGGGTAGAATCAGACTATTCTGATATAGGATTTTAAAATTAAAGGCTTAAATGTCCACTTAAAGCGAAATTTCAACTCTTTTTCAGGATGCTAATTGAGGTCATACTGTAACTCTTTTTCAGGCTGCTCTAAAAACGAAATCTCCTGTTTAGCCAGACTCATTTCACATCAGGGTGATAGTGTACACATCCCAGACTGTTACTGGGTATTATCAGACTATTCTGATGTAGGATTTTAAAATTAAAGGCTTAAATGTCCACTTAAAGCAATATTTCAACTCTTTTTCAGGCTGCTAATTGAAGCCATACTGTAACTCTTTTTCAGGCTGCTTTAGAAACGAAAGCTCCTGTTTATCCAGACTCATTTCACCTCAGGTTGATAGTATACACATCGCAGACTGTCACTGGGTAAAATCTGACTATTCTGATGTAGGATTTTAAAATTAAAGGCTCAAATGTCCTCTTAAAGCTATATTTCAACTATGTTTCAGGGTGCTAATTAAGCCATACTGTAACTCTTTTTCAGGCTGCTCAAAAAACGAAACCTCATGTTTAGCCAGACTCATTTCACATCACGGTGATAGTATACACATCCCAGACTGTCACTGGGTATTACCAGACTATTCTGATGTAGGATTTTAAAATTAAAGGCTTAAATGTCAACTGAAAGCTATATTTCAACTCTGTCTCATGCTGCTAATTAAGGCCATACTGTAACTCTTTTTCAGGCTGCTCTAGGAACAAAACCTCATGGTTAGCCAGACTCATTTCACCTCAGGTTGATAGTGTACACATCCCAGACTGTCACTGGGTATTATCAGACTATTCTGATGTAGGATTTTAAAATTAAAGACTTAAATATCCACTTAAAGCAATATTTCAACTCTTTTTCAGGATGCTAATTAAGGCCATACTGTAACTATTTTTCAGGCTGATCTAAAAACGAAACCTCCTGTTTAGCCAGACTCATTTCACCTCAGGTTGATAGTATACATATCCGAGATTGCCACTGTGTAATATCAGACTATTCTTATATATGATTTTAAAATTAAAGGCTTAAATGTTCACTTAAAGCTATATTTCAACTCTTTTTCCGGATGCTAATTAAGGCCATGCTGTAACTCTTTTTCAGGCTGCTCTAAAAACGAAATATCCTGTTTAGCCAGACTCATTTCACCTCAGGGTGATAGTGTACACATCCCCGACTGCCACTGGGTAATATCAGACTATTCTGATATAGGATTTTAAAATGAAAGGCTTAAATGTCCACTTAAAGCTATATTTCAACTCTGTTTCAGGCTGCTAATTAAAGCCATACTGTAACTCTTTTTCAGGCTGCTCAAAAACGAAACCTCATGTTTAGCCAGACTCATTTCACCTCAGGTTGATAGTATACACATCCCAGACTGTCACTGGGTAGAATCAGACTATTCTGATATATGATTTTAAAATTAAAGGCTTAAATGTCCACTTAAAGCGAAATTTCAACTCTTTTTCAGGATGCTAATTGAGGTCATACTGTAACTCTTTTTCAGGCTGCTCTAAAAACGAGATCTCCTGTTTAGCCAGAATCATTTCACCTCAGGGTGATAGTGTACACATCCCAGACTGTTACTGGGTATTATCAGACTATTCTGATGTAGGATTTTAAAATTAAAGGCTTAAATGTCCACTTAAAGCAATATTTCAACTCTTTTTCAGGCTGCTAATTAAAGCCATACTGTAACTCTTTTTCAGGCTGCTTTAGAAACGAAAGCTCCTGTTTAGCCAGACTCATTTCACCTCAGGTTGATAGTATACACATCGCAGACTGTCACTGGGTAAAATCTGACTATTCTGATGTAGGATTTTAAAATTAAAGGCTCAAATGTCCTCTTAAAGCTATATTTCAACTATGTTTCAGGGTGCTAATTAAGCCATACTGTAACTCTTTTTCAGGCTGCTCAAAAAACGAAACCTCATGTTTAGCCAGACTCATTTCACATCACGGTGATAGTATACACATCCCAGACTGTCACTGGGTATTACCAGACTATTCTGATGTAGGATTTTAAAATTAAAGGCTTAAATGTCAACTGAAAGCTATATTTCAACTCTGTCTCATGCTGCTAATTAAGGCCATACTGTAACTCTTTTTCAGGCTGCTCTAGGAACAAAACCTCATGGTTAGCCAGACTCATTTCACCTCAGGTTGATAGTGTACACATCCCAGACTGTCACTGGGTATTATCAGACTATTCTGATGTAGGATTTTAAAATTAAAGACTTAAATATCCACTTAAAGCAATATTTCAACTCTTTTTCAGGATGCTAATTAAGGCCATACTGTAACTATTTTTCAGGCTGATCTAAAAACGAAACCTCCTGTTTAGCCAGACTCATTTCACATCACGGTGATAGTATACACATCCCAGACTGTCACTGGGTATTATCAGACTATTCTGATGTAGGATTTTAAAATTAAAGGCTTAAATGTCAACTGAAAGCTATATTTCAACTCTGTTTCATGCTGCTAATTAAGGCCACACTGTAACTCTTTTTCAGGCTGCTTTAGAAACGAAACCTCCTGTTTAGCCATACTCATTTCACCTCAGGTTGATAGTGTACACATCCCAGACTGTCACTGGGTAGAATCAGACTATTCTGATATATGATTTTAAAATTAAAGGCTTAAATGTCCACTTAAAGCGAAATTTCAACTCTTTTTCAGGATGCTAATTGAGGTCATACTGTAACTCTTTTTCAGGCTGCTCTAAAAACGAGATCTCCTGTTTAGCCAGAATCATTTCACCTCAGGGTGATAGTGTACACATCCCAGACTGTTACTGGGTATTATCAGACTATTCTGATGTAGGATTTTAAAATTAAAGGCTTAAATGTCCACTTAAAGCAATATTTCAACTCTTTTTCAGGCTGCTAATTAAAGCCATACTGTAACTCTTTTTCAGGCTGCTTTAGAAACGAAAGCTCCTGTTTAGCCAGACTCATTTCACCTCAGGTTGATAGTATACACATCGCAGACTGTCACTGGGTAAAATCTGACTATTCTGATGTAGGATTTTAAAATTAAAGGCTCAAATGTCCTCTTAAAGCTATATTTCAACTATGTTTCAGGGTGCTAATTAAGCCATACTGTAACTCTTTTTCAGGCTGCTCAAAAAACGAAACCTCATGTTTAGCCAGACTCATTTCACATCACGGTGATAGTATACACATCCCAGACTGTCACTGGGTATTACCAGACTATTCTGATGTAGGATTTTAAAATTAAAGGCTTAAATGTCAACTGAAAGCTATATTTCAACTCTGTCTCATGCTGCTAATTAAGGCCATACTGTAACTCTTTTTCAGGCTGCTCTAGGAACAAAACCTCATGGTTAGCCAGACTCATTTCACCTCAGGTTGATAGTGTACACATCCCAGACTGTCACTGGGTATTATCAGACTATTCTGATGTAGGATTTTAAAATTAAAGACTTAAATATCCACTTAAAGCAATATTTCAACTCTTTTTCAGGATGCTAATTAAGGCCATACTGTAACTATTTTTCAGGCTGATCTAAAAACGAAACCTCCTGTTTAGCCAGACTCATTTCACATCACGGTGATAGTATACACATCCCAGACTGTCACTGGGTATTATCAGACTATTCTGATGTAGGATTTTAAAATTAAAGGCTTAAATGTCAACTGAAAGCTATATTTCAACTCTGTTTCATGCTGCTAATTAAGGCCACACTGTAACTCTTTTTCAGGCTGCTTTAGAAACGAAACCTCCTGTTTAGCCATACTCATTTCACCTCAGGTTGATAGTGTACACATCCCAGACTGTCACTGGGTATTATCAGACTATTCTGATGTAGGATTTTAAAATGAAAGGCTTAAATGTCCACTTAAAGCTATATTTCAACTCTGTTTCAGGCTGATAATTAAAGCCATACTGTAACTCTTTTTCAGGCTGCTCAAAAAACGAAACCTCATGTTTAGCCAGACTCATTTCACCTCAGGTTGATAGTATACACATCCCAGACTGTAACTGGGTAGAATCAGACTATTCTGATATATGATTTTAAAATTAAAGGCTTAAATGTCCACTTAAAGCGAAATTTCAACTCTTTTTCAGGATGCTAATTGAGGTCATACTGTAACTCTTTTTCAGGCTGCTCTAAAAACGAGATCTCCTGTTTAGCCAGAATCATTTCACCTCAGGGTGATAGTGTACACATCCCAGACTGTTACTGGGTATTATCAGACTATTCTGATGTAGGATTTTAAAATTAAAGGCTTAAATGTCCACTTAAAGCAATATTTCAACTCTTTTTCAGGCTGCTAATTAAAGCCATACTGTAACTCTTTTTCAGGCTGCTTTAGAAACGAAAGCTCCTGTTTAGCCAGACTCATTTCACCTCAGGTTGATAGTATACACATCGCAGACTGTCACTGGGTAAAATCTGACTATTCTGATGTAGGATTTTAAAATTAAAGGCTCAAATGTCCTCTTAAAGCTATATTTCAACTATGTTTCAGGGTGCTAATTAAGCCATACTGTAACTCTTTTTCAGGCTGCTCAAAAAACGAAACCTCATGTTTAGCCAGACTCATTTCACATCACGGTGATAGTATACACATCCCAGACTGTCACTGGGTATTACCAGACTATTCTGATGTAGGATTTTAAAATTAAAGGCTTAAATGTCAACTGAAAGCTATATTTCAACTCTGTCTCATGCTGCTAATTAAGGCCATACTGTAACTATTTTTCAGGCTGATCTAAAAACGAAACCTCCTGTTTAGCCAGACTCATTTCACATCACGGTGATAGTATACACATCCCAGACTGTCACTGGGTATTATCAGACTATTCTGATGTAGGATTTTAAAATTAAAGGCTTAAATGTCAACTGAAAGCTATATTTCAACTCTGTTTCATGCTGCTAATTAAGGCCACACTGTAACTCTTTTTCAGGCTGCTTTAGAAACGAAACCTCCTGTTTAGCCATACTCATTTCACCTCAGGTTGATAGTGTACACATCCCAGACTGTCACTGGGTATTATCAGACTATTCTGATGTAGGATTTTAAAATGAAAGGCTTAAATGTCCACTTAAAGCTATATTTCAACTCTGTTTCAGGCTGATAATTAAAGCCATACTGTAACTCTTTTTCAGGCTGCTCAAAAAACGAAACCTCATGTTTAGCCAGACTCATTTCACCTCAGGTTGATAGTATACACATCCCAGACTGTAACTGGGTAGAATCAGACTATTCTGATATATGATTTTAAAATTAAAGGCTTAAATGTCCACTTAAAGCGAAATTTCAACTCTTTTTCAGGATGCTAATTGAGGTCATACTGTAACTCTTTTTCAGGCTGCTCTAAAAACGAGATCTCCTGTTTAGCCAGAATCATTTCACCTCAGGGTGATAGTGTACACATCCCATACTTTCACTGGGTAAAATCAGACTATTCTGATATAGGACTTTAAAATTAAAGGCTTAAATTTCCACTTAAAGCTATATTTCAACTCTGTTTCAGGCTGCTAATTAAAGCCATACTGTAACTCTTTTTCAGGCTGCTCAAAAAAACGAAACCTCATGTTTAGCCAGACTCATTTCACCTCAGGTTGATAGTATACACATCCCAGACTGTCACTGGGTAGAATCAGACTATTCTGATATAGGATTTTAAAATTAAAGACTTAAATGTCCACTTAAAGCGAAATTTCAACTATTTTTCAGGATTCTAATTGAGGTCATACTGTAACTCTTTTTCAGGCTTCTCTAAAAACGAAATCTCCTGTTTAGCCAGACTCATTTCACCTCAGGGTGATAGTGTACACATCCCAGACTGTCACTGGGTATTATCAGACTATTCTGATGTAGGATTTTAAAATTAAAGGCTTAAATGTCCACTTAAAGCAATATTTCAACTCTTTTTCAGGCTGCTAATTAAAGCCATACTGTAACTCGTTTTCAGGCTGCTTTAGAAACGAAACCTCCTCTTTAGCCAGACTCATTTCACCTCAGGTTGATAGTATACAAATCCAAGACTGTCACTGGGTAAAATCAGACTATTCTGATACCGGATTTTAAAATTAAAGGCTTAAATGTCCTCTTAAAGCTATATTTCAACTCTGTTTCAGGCTGCTAATTAAAGCCATACTGTAACTCTTTTTCAGACTGCTTTAGAAACGAAAGCTCCTGTTTAGCCAGACTCATTTCACCTCAGGTTGAGAGTATACACATCGCAGACTGTCACTGGGTAAAATCAGAATATTCTGATGTAGGATTTTAAAATTAAAGGCTTAAATGTCCACTTAAAGCGAAATTTCAACTTTTTTTCAGGAGGCTAATTGAGGTCATACTGTAACTCTTTTTCAGGCTGCTCTAAAAACTTAACCTCCTTTTTAGCCAGACTGATTTCACATCAGGGTGATAGTATACACATCCCATACTTTCACTGGGTAAAATCAGACTATTCTGATATAGGACTTTAAAATTAAAGGCTTAAATTTCCACTTAAAGCTATATTTCAACTCTGTTTCAGGCTGCTAATTAAAGCCATACTGTAACTCTTTTTCAGGCTGCTCAAAAAAACGAAACCTCATGTTTAGCCAGACTCATTTCACCTCAGGTTGATAGTATACACATCCCAGACTGTCACTGGGTAGAATCAGACTATTCTGATATAGGATTTTAAAATTAAAGACTTAAATGTCCACTTAAAGCGAAATTTCAACTATTTTTCAGGATTCTAATTGAGGTCATACTGTAACTCTTTTTCAGGCTTCTCTAAAAACGAAATCTCCTGTTTAGCCAGACTCATTTCACCTCAGGGTGATAGTGTACACATCCCAGACTGTCACTGGGTATTATCAGACTATTCTGATGTAGGATTTTAAAATTAAAGGCTTAAATGTCCACTTAAAGCAATATTTCAACTCTTTTTCAGGCTGCTAATTAAAGCCATACTGTAACTCGTTTTCAGGCTGCTTTAGAAACGAAACCTCCTCTTTAGCCAGACTCATTTCACCTCAGGTTGATAGTATACAAATCCAAGACTGTCACTGGGTAAAATCAGACTATTCTGATACAGGATTTTAAAATTAAAGGCTTAAATGTCCTCTTAAAGCTATATTTCAACTCTGTTTCAGGCTGCTAATTAAAGCCATACTGTAACTCTTTTTCAGGCTGCTTTAGAAACGAAAGCTCCTGTTTAGCCAGACTCATTTCACCTCAGGTTGAGAGTATACACATCGCAGACTGTCACTGGGTAAAATCAGACTATTCTGATGTAGGATTTTAAAATTAAAGGCTCAAATGTCCTCTTAAAGCTATATTTCAACTATGTTTCAGGGTGCTAATTAAGCCATACTGTAACTCTTTTTCAGGCTGCTCAAAAAACGAAACCTCATGTTTAGCCAGACTCATTTCACATCACGGTGATAGTATACACATCCCAGACTGTCACTGGGTATTATCAGACTATTCTGATGTAGGATTTTAAAATTAAAGACTTAAATATCCACTTAAAGCAATATTTCAACTCTTTTTCAGGCTGCTAATTAAAGCCATACTGTAACTCTTTTTCAGGCTGCTCTAAAAATGAAACCTCCTCTTTAGCCAGACTCCTTTCAAATCAGTATGATACTATACACATTCCAGACTGTCACTGGGTAATATCAGACTATTCTGATATAGTATTTTAAAATTAAAGGCTTAAATGTCCACTTAAAGCGAAATTTCAACTCTTTTTCAGGATGCTAATTGAGGTCATACTGTAACTCTTTTTCAGGCTTCTCTAAAAACGAAATATCCTGTTTAGCCAGACTCATTTCACCTCAGGTTGATAGTGTACACATCCCAGACTGTCACTGGGTATGATCAGACTATTCTGATGTAGGATTTTAAAATCAAAGGCTTAAATGTCCACTTAAAGCAATATTTCAACTATTTTTCAGGCTGCTAATTAAAGCCATACTGTAACTCGTTTTCAGGCTGCTTTAGAAACGAAACCTCCTCTTTAGCCAGACTCATTTCACCTCAGGTTGATAGTATACAAATCCAAGACTGTCACTGGGTAAAATCAGACTATTCTGATACAGGATTTTAAAATTAAAGGCTTAAATGTCCACTTAAAGCGAAATTTCAACTTTGTTTCAGGCTGCTAATTAAAGCCATACTGTAACTCTTTTTCAGGCTTCTCTAAAAACTTAACCTCCTTTTTAGCCAGACTGATTTCACATCAGGGTGAAAGTATACACATCCCATACTTTCACTGGGTAAAATCAGACTATTCTGATGCAGGATTTTAAAATTAAAGGCTTAAATGTCAACTTAAAGCTATATTTCAACTCTGTTTCATGCTGCTAATTAAGGCCATACTGTAACTCTTTTTCAGGCTGCTCTAGGAACGAAACCTCATGGTTAGCCAGACTCATTTCACCTCAGGTTGATAGTATACACATCCCAGTCTGTCACTGGGTAAAATCAGACTATTCTGATATAGGATTTTAAAATTAAAGGCTTAAATGTCCACTTAAAGCGAAATTTCAACTTTTTTTCAGGAGGCTAATTGAGGTCATACTGTAACTCTTTTTCAGGCTGCTCTAAAAACTTAACCTCCTTTTTAGCCAGACTGATTTCACATCAGGGTGATAGTATACACATCCCATACTTTCACTGGGTAAAATCAGACTATTCTGATATAGGACTTTAAAATTAAAGGCTTAAATTTCCACTTAAAGCTATATTTCAACTCTGTTTCAGGCTGCTAATTAAAGCCATACTGTAACTCTTTTTCAGGCTGCTCAAAAAAACGAAACCTCATGTTTAGCCAGACTCATTTCACCTCAGGTTGATAGTATACACATCCCAGACTGTCACTGGGTAGAATCAGACTATTCTGATATATGATTTTAAAATTAAAGGCTTAAATGTCCACTTAAAGCGAAATTTCAACTCTTTTTCAGGATGCTAATTGAGGTCATACTGTAACTCTTTTTCAGGCTTCTCTAAAAACGAAATATCCTGTTTAGCCAGACTCATTTCACCTCAGGTTGATAGTGTACACATCCCAGACTGTCACTGGGTATGATCAGACTATTCTGATGTAGGATTTTAAAATTAAAGGCTTAAATGTCCACTTAAAGCAATATTTCAACTCTTTTTCAGGCTGCTAATTAAAGCCATACTGTAACTCGTTTTCAGGCTGCTTTAGAAACGAAACCTCCTCTTTAGCCAGACTCATTTCACCTCAGGTTGATAGTATACAAATCCAAGACTGTCATTGGGTAAAATCAGACTATTCTGATACAGGATTTTAAAATTAAAGGCTTAAATGTCCACTTAAAGCTATATTTCAACTCTGTTTCAGGCTGCTAATTAAAGCCATACTGTAACTCTTTTTCAGGCTGCTCAAAAAAACGAAACCTCATGTTTAGCCAGACTCATTTCACCTCAGGTTGATAGTATACACATCCCAGACTGTCACTGGGTAGAATCAGACTATTCTGATATAGGATTTTAAAATTAAAGGCTTAAATGTCCACTTAAAGCGAAATTTCAACTCTTTTTCAGGATGCTAATTGAGGTCATACTGTAACTCTTTTTCAGGCTTCTCTAAAAACGAAATATCCTGTTTAGCCAGACTCATTTCACCTCAGGTTGATAGTGTACACATCCCAGACTGTCACTGGGTATGATCAGACTATTCTGATGTAGGATTTTAAAATTAAAGGCTTAAATGTCCACTTAAAGCAATATTTCAACTCTTTTTCAGGCTGCTAATTAAAGCCATACTGTAACTCGTTTTCAGGCTGCTTTAGAAACGAAACCTCCTCTTTAGCCAGACTCATTTCACCTCAGGTTGATAGTATACAAATCCAAGACTGTCACTGGGTAAAATCAGACTATTCTGATACAGGATTTTAAAATTAAAGGCTTAAATGTCCACTTAAAGCGAAATTTCAACTTTGTTTCAGGCTGCTAATTAAAGCCATACTGTAACTCTTTTTCAGGCTGCTCTAAAAACTTAACCTCCTTTTTAGCCAGACTGATTTCACATCAGGGTGAAAGTATACACATCCCATACTTTCACTGGGTAAAATCAGACTATTCTGATGCAGGATTTTAAAATTAAAGGCTTAAATGTCAACTTAAAGCTATATTTCAACTCTGTTTCATGCTGCTAATTAAGGCCATACTGTATCTCTTTTTCAGGCTGCTCTAGGAACGAAACCTCATGGTTAGCCAGACTCATTTCAAATCAGTATGATACTATACACATTCCAGAGTGTCACTGGGTAATATCAGACTATTCTGATATAGGATTTTAAAATTAAAGGCTTAAATGTCCACTTAAAGCGAAATTTCAACTTTGTTTCAGGCTGCTAATTAAAGCCATACTGTAACTCTTTTTCAGGCTGCTCTAAAAACTTAACCTCCTTTTTAGCCAGACTGATTTCACATCAGGGTGAAAGTATACACATCCCATACTTTCACTGGGTAAAATCAGACTATTCTGATGTAGGATTTTAAAATTAAAGGCTTAAATGTCAACTTAAAGCTATATTTCAACTCTGTTTCATGCTGCTAATTAAGGCCATACTGTAACTCTTTTTCAGGCTGCTCTAGGAACGAAACCTCATGGTTAGCCAGACTCATTTCACCTCAGGTTGATAGTATACACATCCCAGTCTGTCACTGGGTAAAATCAGACTATTCTGATATAGGATTTTAAAATTAAAGGCTTAAATGTCCACTTAAAGCGAAATTTCAACTTTTTTTCAGGAGGCTAATTGAGGTCATACTGTAACTCTTTTTCAGGCTGCTCTAAAAACTTAACCTCCTTTTTAGCCAGACTGATTTCACATCAGGGTGATAGTATACACATCCCATACTTTCACTGGGTAAAATCAGACTATTCTGATATAGGACTTTAAAATTAAAGGCTTAAATTTCCACTTAAAGCTATATTTCAACTCTGTTTCAGGCTGCTAATTAAAGCCATACTGTAACTCTTTTTCAGGCTGCTCTAAAAACTTAACCTCATGTTTAGCCAGACTCATTTCACCTCAGGTTGATAGTATACACATCCCAGACTGTCACTGGGTAGAATCAGACTATTCTGATATAGGATTTTAAAATTAAAGGCTTAAATGTCCACTTAAAGCAATATTTCAACTATTTTTCAGGCTGCTAATTAAAGCCATACTGTAACTCGTTTTCAGGCTGCTTTAGAAACGAAACCTCCTCTTTAGCCAGACTCATTTCACCTCAGGTTGATAGTATACAAATCCAAGACTGTCACTGGGTAAAATCAGACTATTCTGATACAGGATTTTAAAATTAAAGGCTTAAATGTCCACTTAAAGCGAAATTTCAACTTTGTTTCAGGCTGCTAATTAAAGCCATACTGTAACTCTTTTTCAGGCTGCTCTAAAAACTTAACCTCCTTTTTAGCCAGACTGATTTCACATCAGGGTGAAAGTATACACATCCCATACTTTCACTGGGTAAAATCAGACTATTCTGATGCAGGATTTTAAAATTAAAGGCTTAAATGTCAACTTAAAGCTATATTTCAACTCTGTTTCATGCTGCTAATTAAGGCCATACTGTAACTCTTTTTCAGGCTGCTCTAGGAACGAAACCTCATGGTTAGCCAGACTCATTTCAAATCAGTATGATACTATACACATTCCAGACTGTCACTGGGTAATATCAGACTATTCTGATATAGGATTTTAAAATTAAAGGCTTAAATGTCCACTTAAAGCGAAATTTCAACTTTGTTTCAGGCTGCTAATTAAAGCCATACTGTAACTCTTTTTCAGGCTGCTCTAAAAACTTAACCTCCTTTTTAGCCAGACTGATTTCACATCAGGGTGAAAGTATACACATCCCATACTTTCACTGGGTAAAATCAGACTATTCTGATGTAGGATTTTAAAATTAAAGGCTTAAATGTCAACTTAAAGCTATATTTCAACTCTTTTTCATGCTGCTAATTAAGGCCATACTGTAACTCTTTTTCAGGCTGCTCTAGGAACGAAACCTCATGGTTAGCCAGACTCATTTCACCTCAGGTTGATAGTATACACATCCCAGTCTGTCACTGGGTAAAATCAGACTATTCTGATATAGGATTTTAAAATTAAAGGCTTAAATGTCCACTTAAAGCGAAATTTCAACTTTTTTTCAGGAGGCTAATTGAGGTCATACTGTAACTCTTTTTCAGGCTGCTCTAAAAACTTAACCTCCTTTTTAGCCAGACTGATTTCACATCAGGGTGATAGTATACACATCCCATACTTTAACTGGGTAAAATCAGACTATTCTGATATAGGACTTTAAAATTAAAGGCTTAAATTTCCACTTAAAGCTATATTTCAACTCTGTTTCAGGCTGCTAATTAAAGCCATACTGTAACTCTTTTTCAGGCTGCTCAAAAAAACGAAACCTCATGTTTAGCCAGACTCATTTCACCTCAGGTTGATAGTATACACATCCCAGACTGTCACTGGGTAGAATCAGACTATTCTGATATAGGATTTTAAAATTAAAGGCTTAAATGTCCACTTAAAGCGAAATTTCAACTCTTTTTCAGGATGCTAATTGAGGTCATACTGTAACTCTTTTTCAGGCTTCTCTAAAAACGAAATATCCTGTTTAGCCAGACTCATTTCACCTCAGGTTGATAGTGTACACATCCCAGACTGTCACTGGGTATGATCAGACTATTCTGATGTAGGATTTTAAAATTAAAGGCTTAAATGTCCACTTAAAGCAATATTTCAACTCTTTTTCAGGCTGCTAATTAAAGCCATACTGTAACTCGTTTTCAGGCTGCTTTAGAAACGAAACCTCCTCTTTAGCCAGACTCATTTCACCTCAGGTTGATAGTATACAAATCCAAGACTGTCACTGGGTAAAATCAGACTATTCTGATACAGGATTTTAAAATTAAAGGCTTAAATGTCCACTTAAAGCGAAATTTCAACTTTGTTTCAGGCTGCTAATTAAAGCCATACTGTAACTCTTGTTCAGGCTGCTCTAAAAACTTAACCTCCTTTTTAGCCAGACTGATTTCACATCAGGGTGAAAGTATACACATCCCATACTTTCACTGGGTAAAATCAGACTATTCTGATGCAGGATTTTAAAATTAAAGGCTTAAATGTCAACTTAAAGCTATATTTCAACTCTGTTTCATGCTGCTAATTAAGGCCATACTGTAACTCTTTTTCAGGCTGCTCTAGGAACGAAACCTCATGGTTAGCCAGACTCAT
The DNA here is from genome assembly GCA_023566125.1 of Zingel zingel. NCBI lineage: Eukaryota > Metazoa > Chordata > Actinopteri > Perciformes > Percidae > Zingel > Zingel zingel. The sequence goes on from JAKRKW010000026.1 coordinate 854,389, forward strand.
TTCAAATCAGTATGATACTATACACATTCCAGACTGTCACTGGGTAATATCAGACTATTCTGATATAGGATTTTAAAATTAAAGGCTTAAATGTCCACTTAAAGCGAAATTTCAACTTTGTTTCAGGATGCTAATTGAGGTCATACTGTAACTCTTTTTCAGGCTTCTCTAAAAACGAAATATCCTGTTTAGCCAGACTCATTTCACCTCAGGTTGATAGTGTACACATCCCAGACTGTCACTGGGTATGATCAGACTATTCTGATGTAGGATTTTAAAATTAAAGGCTTAAATGTCCACTTAAAGCAATATTTCAACTCTTTTTCAGGCTGCTAATTAAAGCCATACTGTAACTCGTTTTCAGGCTGCTTTAGAAACGAAACCTCCTCTTTAGCCAGACTCATTTCACCTCAGGTTGATAGTATACAAATCCAAGACTGTCACTGGGTAAAATCAGACTATTCTGATACAGGATTTTAAAATTAAAGGCTTAAATGTCCACTTAAAGCGAAATTTCAACTTTGTTTCAGGCTGCTAATTAAAGCCATACTGTAACTCTTTTTCAGGCTGCTCTAAAAACTTAACCTCCTTTTTAGCCAGACTGATTTCACATCAGGGTGAAAGTATACACATCCCATACTTTCACTGGGTAAAATCAGACTATTCTGATGCAGGATTTTAAAATTAAAGGCTTAAATGTCAACTTAAAGCTATATTTCAACTCTGTTTCATGCTGCTAATTAAGGCCATACTGTATCTCTTTTTCAGGCTGCTCTAGGAACGAAACCTCATGGTTAGCCAGACTCATTTCAAATCAGTATGATACTATACACATTCCAGAGTGTCACTGGGTAATATCAGACTATTCTGATATAGGATTTTAAAATTAAAGGCTTAAATGTCCACTTAAAGCGAAATTTCAACTTTGTTTCAGGCTGCTAATTAAAGCCATACTGTAACTCTTTTTCAGGCTGCTCTAAAAACTTAACCTCCTTTTTAGCCAGACTGATTTCACATCAGGGTGAAAGTATACACATCCCATACTTTCACTGGGTAAAATCAGACTATTCTGATGTAGGATTTTAAAATTAAAGGCTTAAATGTCAACTTAAAGCTATATTTCAACTCTGTTTCATGCTGCTAATTAAGGCCATACTGTAACTCTTTTTCAGGCTGCTCTAGGAACGAAACCTCATGGTTAGCCAGACTCATTTCACCTCAGGTTGATAGTATACACATCCCAGTCTGTCACTGGGTAAAATCAGACTATTCTGATATAGGATTTTAAAATTAAAGGCTTAAATGTCCACTTAAAGCGAAATTTCAACTTTTTTTCAGGAGGCTAATTGAGGTCATACTGTAACTCTTTTTCAGGCTGCTCTAAAAACTTAACCTCCTTTTTAGCCAGACTGATTTCACATCAGGGTGATAGTATACACATCCCATACTTTCACTGGGTAAAATCAGACTATTCTGATATAGGACTTTAAAATTAAAGGCTTAAATTTCCACTTAAAGCTATATTTCAACTCTGTTTCAGGCTGCTAATTAAAGCCATACTGTAACTCTTTTTCAGGCTGCTCTAAAAACTTAACCTCATGTTTAGCCAGACTCATTTCACCTCAGGTTGATAGTATACACATCCCAGACTGTCACTGGGTAGAATCAGACTATTCTGATATAGGATTTTAAAATTAAAGGCTTAAATGTCCACTTAAAGCAATATTTCAACTATTTTTCAGGCTGCTAATTAAAGCCATACTGTAACTCGTTTTCAGGCTGCTTTAGAAACGAAACCTCCTCTTTAGCCAGACTCATTTCACCTCAGGTTGATAGTATACAAATCCAAGACTGTCACTGGGTAAAATCAGACTATTCTGATACAGGATTTTAAAATTAAAGGCTTAAATGTCCACTTAAAGCGAAATTTCAACTTTGTTTCAGGCTGCTAATTAAAGCCATACTGTAACTCTTTTTCAGGCTGCTCTAAAAACTTAACCTCCTTTTTAGCCAGACTGATTTCACATCAGGGTGAAAGTATACACATCCCATACTTTCACTGGGTAAAATCAGACTATTCTGATGCAGGATTTTAAAATTAAAGGCTTAAATGTCAACTTAAAGCTATATTTCAACTCTGTTTCATGCTGCTAATTAAGGCCATACTGTAACTCTTTTTCAGGCTGCTCTAGGAACGAAACCTCATGGTTAGCCAGACTCATTTCAAATCAGTATGATACTATACACATTCCAGACTGTCACTGGGTAATATCAGACTATTCTGATATAGGATTTTAAAATTAAAGGCTTAAATGTCCACTTAAAGCGAAATTTCAACTTTGTTTCAGGCTGCTAATTAAAGCCATACTGTAACTCTTTTTCAGGCTGCTCTAAAAACTTAACCTCCTTTTTAGCCAGACTGATTTCACATCAGGGTGAAAGTATACACATCCCATACTTTCACTGGGTAAAATCAGACTATTCTGATGTAGGATTTTAAAATTAAAGGCTTAAATGTCAACTTAAAGCTATATTTCAACTCTTTTTCATGCTGCTAATTAAGGCCATACTGTAACTCTTTTTCAGGCTGCTCTAGGAACGAAACCTCATGGTTAGCCAGACTCATTTCACCTCAGGTTGATAGTATACACATCCCAGTCTGTCACTGGGTAAAATCAGACTATTCTGATATAGGATTTTAAAATTAAAGGCTTAAATGTCCACTTAAAGCGAAATTTCAACTTTTTTTCAGGAGGCTAATTGAGGTCATACTGTAACTCTTTTTCAGGCTGCTCTAAAAACTTAACCTCCTTTTTAGCCAGACTGATTTCACATCAGGGTGATAGTATACACATCCCATACTTTAACTGGGTAAAATCAGACTATTCTGATATAGGACTTTAAAATTAAAGGCTTAAATTTCCACTTAAAGCTATATTTCAACTCTGTTTCAGGCTGCTAATTAAAGCCATACTGTAACTCTTTTTCAGGCTGCTCAAAAAAACGAAACCTCATGTTTAGCCAGACTCATTTCACCTCAGGTTGATAGTATACACATCCCAGACTGTCACTGGGTAGAATCAGACTATTCTGATATAGGATTTTAAAATTAAAGGCTTAAATGTCCACTTAAAGCGAAATTTCAACTCTTTTTCAGGATGCTAATTGAGGTCATACTGTAACTCTTTTTCAGGCTTCTCTAAAAACGAAATATCCTGTTTAGCCAGACTCATTTCACCTCAGGTTGATAGTGTACACATCCCAGACTGTCACTGGGTATGATCAGACTATTCTGATGTAGGATTTTAAAATTAAAGGCTTAAATGTCCACTTAAAGCAATATTTCAACTCTTTTTCAGGCTGCTAATTAAAGCCATACTGTAACTCGTTTTCAGGCTGCTTTAGAAACGAAACCTCCTCTTTAGCCAGACTCATTTCACCTCAGGTTGATAGTATACAAATCCAAGACTGTCACTGGGTAAAATCAGACTATTCTGATACAGGATTTTAAAATTAAAGGCTTAAATGTCCACTTAAAGCGAAATTTCAACTTTGTTTCAGGCTGCTAATTAAAGCCATACTGTAACTCTTGTTCAGGCTGCTCTAAAAACTTAACCTCCTTTTTAGCCAGACTGATTTCACATCAGGGTGAAAGTATACACATCCCATACTTTCACTGGGTAAAATCAGACTATTCTGATGCAGGATTTTAAAATTAAAGGCTTAAATGTCAACTTAAAGCTATATTTCAACTCTGTTTCATGCTGCTAATTAAGGCCATACTGTAACTCTTTTTCAGGCTGCTCTAGGAACGAAACCTCATGGTTAGCCAGACTCATTTCAAATCAGTATGATACTATACACATTCCAGACTGTCACTGGGTAATATCAGACTATTCTGATATAGGATTTTAAAATTAAAGGCTTAAATGTCCACTTAAAGCGAAATTTCAACTTTGTTTCAGGCTGCTAATTAAAGCCATACTGTAACTCTTTTTCAGGCTGCTCTAAAAACTTAACCTCCTTTTTAGCCAGACTGATTTCACATCAGGGTGAAAGTATACACATCCCATACTTTCACTGGGTAAAATCAGACTATTCTGATGTAGGATTTTAAAATTAAAGGCTTAAATGTCAACTTAAAGCTATATTTCAACTCTGTTTCAGGCTGCTAATTAAAGCCATACTGTAACTCTTTTTCAGGCTGCTTTAGAAACGAAACCTCCTCTTTAGCCAGACTGATTTCACATCAGGGTGATAGTATACACATCCCATACTTTCACTGGGTAAAATCAGACTATTCTGATATAGGACTTTAAAATTAAAGGCTTAAATTTCCACTTAAAGCTATATTTCAACTCTGTTTCAGGCTGCTAATTAAAGCCATACTGTAACTCTTTTTCAGGCTGCTCAAAAAAACGAAACCTCATGTTTAGCCAGACTCATTTCACCTCAGGTTGATAGTATACACATCCCAGACTGTCACTGGGTAGAATCAGACTATTCTGATATAGGATTTTAAAATTAAAGACTTAAATGTCCACTTAAAGCGAAATTTCAACTATTTTTCAGGATTCTAATTGAGGTCATACTGTAACTCTTTTTCAGGCTTCTCTAAAAACGAAATCTCCTGTTTAGCCAGACTCATTTCACCTCAGGGTGATAGTGTACACATCCCAGACTGTCACTGGGTATTATCAGACTATTCTGATGTAGGATTTTAAAATTAAAGGCTTAAATGTCCACTTAAAGCAATATTTCAACTCTTTTTCAGGCTGCTAATTAAAGCCATACTGTAACTCGTTTTCAGGCTGCTTTAGAAACGAAACCTCCTCTTTAGCCAGACTCATTTCACCTCAGGTTGATAGTATACAAATCCAAGACTGTCACTGGGTAAAATCAGACTATTCTGATACCGGATTTTAAAATTAAAGGCTTAAATGTCCTCTTAAAGCTATATTTCAACTCTGTTTCAGGCTGCTAATTAAAGCCATACTGTAACTCTTTTTCAGACTGCTTTAGAAACGAAAGCTCCTGTTTAGCCAGACTCATTTCACCTCAGTTTGAGAGTATACACATCGCAGACTGTCACTGGGTAAAATCAGAATATTCTGATGTAGGATTTTAAAATTAAAGGCTTAAATGTCCACTTAAAGCGAAATTTCAACTTTTTTTCAGGAGGCTAATTGAGGTCATACTGTAACTCTTTTTCAGGCTGCTCTAAAAACTTAACCTCCTTTTTAGCCAGACTGATTTCACATCAGGGTGATAGTATACACATCCCATACTTTCACTGGGTAAAATCAGACTATTCTGATATAGGACTTTAAAATTAAAGGCTTAAATTTCCACTTAAAGCTATATTTCAACTCTGTTTCAGGCTGCTAATTAAAGCCATACTGTAACTCTTTTTCAGGCTGCTCAAAAAAACGAAACCTCATGTTTAGCCAGACTCATTTCACCTCAGGTTGATAGTATACACATCCCAGACTGTCACTGGGTAGAATCAGACTATTCTGATATAGGATTTTAAAATTAAAGACTTAAATGTCCACTTAAAGCGAAATTTCAACTATTTTTCAGGATTCTAATTGAGGTCATACTGTAACTCTTTTTCAGGCTTCTCTAAAAACGAAATCTCCTGTTTAGCCAGACTCATTTCACCTCAGGGTGATAGTGTACACATCCCAGACTGTCACTGGGTATTATCAGACTATTCTGATGTAGGATTTTAAAATTAAAGGCTTAAATGTCCACTTAAAGCAATATTTCAACTCTTTTTCAGGCTGCTAATTAAAGCCATACTGTAACTCGTTTTCAGGCTGCTTTAGAAACGAAACCTCCTCTTTAGCCAGACTCATTTCACCTCAGGTTGATAGTATACAAATCCAAGACTGTCACTGGGTAAAATCAGACTATTCTGATACCGGATTTTAAAATTAAAGGCTTAAATGTCCTCTTAAAGCTATATTTCAACTCTGTTTCAGGCTGCTAATTAAAGCCATACTGTAACTCTTTTTCAGACTGCTTTAGAAACGAAAGCTCCTGTTTAGCCAGACTCATTTCACCTCAGGTTGAGAGTATACACATCGCAGACTGTCACTGGGTAAAATCAGAATATTCTGATGTAGGATTTTAAAATTAAAGGCTTAAATGTCCACTTAAAGCGAAATTTCAACTTTTTTTCAGGAGGCTAATTGAGGTCATACTGTAACTCTTTTTCAGGCTGCTCTAAAAACTTAACCTCCTTTTTAGCCAGACTGATTTCACATCAGGGTGATAGTATACACATCCCATACTTTCACTGGGTAAAATCAGACTATTCTGATATAGGACTTTAAAATTAAAGGCTTAAATTTCCACTTAAAGCTATATTTCAACTCTGTTTCAGGCTGCTAATTAAAGCCATACTGTAACTCTTTTTCAGGCTGCTCAAAAAAACGAAACCTCATGTTTAGCCAGACTCATTTCACCTCAGGTTGATAGTATACACATCCCAGACTGTCACTGGGTAGAATCAGACTATTCTGATATAGGATTTTAAAATTAAAGACTTAAATGTCCACTTAAAGCGAAATTTCAACTATTTTTCAGGATTCTAATTGAGGTCATACTGTAACTCTTTTTCAGGCTTCTCTAAAAACGAAATCTCCTGTTTAGCCAGACTCATTTCACCTCAGGGTGATAGTGTACACATCCCAGACTGTCACTGGGTATTATCAGACTATTCTGATGTAGGATTTTAAAATTAAAGGCTTAAATGTCCACTTAAAGCAATATTTCAACTCTTTTTCAGGCTGCTAATTAAAGCCATACTGTAACTCGTTTTCAGGCTGCTTTAGAAACGAAACCTCCTCTTTAGCCAGACTCATTTCACCTCAGGTTGATAGTATACAAATCCAAGACTGTCACTGGGTAAAATCAGACTATTCTGATACAGGATTTTAAAATTAAAGGCTTAAATGTCCTCTTAAAGCTATATTTCAACTCTGTTTCAGGCTGCTAATTAAAGCCATACTGTAACTCTTTTTCAGGCTGCTTTAGAAACGAAAGCTCCTGTTTAGCCAGACTCATTTCACCTCAGGTTGAGAGTATACACATCGCAGACTGTCACTGGGTAAAATCAGACTATTCTGATGTAGGATTTTAAAATTAAAGGCTCAAATGTCCTCTTAAAGCTATATTTCAACTATGTTTCAGGGTGCTAATTAAGCCATACTGTAACTCTTTTTCAGGCTGCTCAAAAAACGAAACCTCATGTTTAGCCAGACTCATTTCACATCACGGTGATAGTATACACATCCCAGACTGTCACTGGGTATTATCAGACTATTCTGATGTAGGATTTTAAAATTAAAGACTTAAATATCCACTTAAAGCAATATTTCAACTCTTTTTCAGGCTGCTAATTAAAGCCATACTGTAACTCTTTTTCAGGCTGCTCTAAAAATGAAACCTCCTCTTTAGCCAGACTCCTTTCAAATCAGTATGATACTATACACATTCCAGACTGTCACTGGGTAATATCAGACTATTCTGATATAGTATTTTAAAATTAAAGGCTTAAATGTCCACTTAAAGCTATATTTCAACTCTGTTTCAGGCTGCTAATTAAAGCCATACTGTAACTCTTTTTCAGGCTGCTCAAAAAACGAAACCTCATGTTTAGCCAGACTCATTTCACCTCAGGTTGATAGTATACATATCCCAGATTGCCACTGTGTAATATCAGACTATTCTGATATAGGATTTTAAAATTAAGGGCTTAAATGTTCACTTGAAGCGATATTTCAACTCTTTTTCGGGATACTAATTAAGGCCATACTGTAACTCTTTTTCAGGCTGCTCTAAAAACGAAATCTCCTGTTTAGCCAGACTCATTTCACCTCAGGGTGATAGTGTACACATCACAGACTGTCAGTGGGTATTATCAGACTATTCTGATGTAGGATTTTAAAATTAAAGGCTTAAATGTCCACTTAAAGCGAAATTTCAACTTTTTTTCAGGATGCTAATTGAGGTCATACTGTAACTCTTTTTCAGGCTGCTCTAAAAACTTAACCTCCTTTTTAGCCAGACTGATTTCACATCAGGGTGATAGTATACACATCCCATACTTTCATTGGGTAAAATCAGACTATTCTGATATAGGACTTTAAAATTAAAGGCTTAAATTTCCACTTAAAGCTATATTTCAACTCTGTTTCAGGCTGCTAATTAAAGCCATACTGTAACTCTTTTCAGGCTGCTTTAGAAACGAAAGCTCCTGTTTAGCCAGACTCATTTCACCTCAGGTTGATAGTATACATATCCCAGATTGCCACTGGGTAGAATCAGACTATTCTGATATAGGATTTTAAAATTAAAGGCTTAAATGTCCACTTAAAGCGAAATTTCAACTCTTTTTCAGGATGCTAATTGAGGTCATACTGTAACTCTTTTTCAGGCTGCTCTAAAAACGAAATCTCCTGTTTAGCCAGACTCATTTCACCTCAGGTTGATAGTATACATATCCCAGATTGCCAATGGGTAATATCAGACTATTCTGATATAGGATTTTAAAATTAAGGGCTTAAATGTTCACTTAAAGCAATATTTCAACTCTTTTTCAGGATACTAATTAAGGCCATACTGTAACTCTTTTTCAGGCTGCTTTAAAAACGAAATCTCCTGTTTAGCCAGACTCATTTCACCTCAGGGTGATAGTGTACACATCACAGACTGTCACTGGGTATTATCAGACTATTCTGATGTAGGGTTTTAAAATTAAAGGCTTAAATGTCAACTTAAAGCTATATTTCAACTCTGTTTCATGCTGCTAATTAAGGCCATACTGTAACTCTTTTTCAGGCTGCTCTAGGAACGAAACCTCATGGTTAGCCAGACTTATTTCACCTCAGGTTGATAGTATACACATCCCAGTCTGTCACTGGGTAAAATCAGACTATTCTGATATAGGATTTTAAAATGAAAGGCTTAAATGTCCACTTAAAGCGAAATTTCAACTTTTTTTCAGGATGCTAATTGAGGTCATACTGTAACTCTTTTTCAGGCTGCTTTAGAAACGAAAGCTCATGTTTAGCCAGACTCATTTCACGTCAGGGTGAGAGTGTACACATCCCAGACTGTCACTGGGTATTATCAGACTATTCTGATGTAGGATTTTAAAATTAAAGGCTTAAATTTCCTCTTAAAGCTATATTTCAACTCTGTTTCAGGCTGCTAATTAAAGCCATAATGTAACTCTTTTTCAGGCTGCTTTAGAAACGAAACCTCCTGTTTAGCCATACTCATTTCACCTCAGGTTGATAGTGTACACATCCCAGACTGCCACTGGGTAATATCAAACTATTCTGATATAGGATTTTAAAATGAAAGGCTTAAATGTCCACTTAAAGCTATATTTCAACTCTGTTTCAGGCTGCTAATTAAAGCCATACTGTAACTCTTTTTCAGGCTGCACAAAAAACGAAACCTCATGTTTAGCCAGACTCTTTTCACCTCAGGTTGATAGTATACACATCCCAGACTGTCACTGGGTAGAATCAGACTATTCTGATATAGGATTTTAAAATTAAAGGCTTAAATGTCCACTTAAAGCGAAATTCCAACTCTTTTTCAGGATGCTAATTGAGGTCATACTGTAACTCTTATTCAGGCTGCTCTAAAAACGAAATCTCCTGTTTAGCCAGACTGATTTCACATCAGGGTGATAGTATACACATCCCATACTTTCATTGGGTAAAATCAGACTATTCTGATATAGGACTTTAAAATTAAAGGCTTAAATTTCCACTTAAAGCTATATTTCAACTCTGTTTCAGGCTGCTAATTAAAGCCATACTGTAACTCTTTTCAGGCTGCTTTAGAAACGAAAGCTCCTGTTTAGCCAGACTCATTTCACCTCAGGTTGATAGTATACATATCCCAGATTGCCACTGGGTAGAATCAGACTATTCTGATATAGGATTTTAAAATTAAAGGCTTAAATGTCCACTTAAAGCGAAATTTCAACTCTTTTTCAGGATGCTAATTGAGGTCATACTGTAACTCTTTTTCAGGCTGCTCTAAAAACGAAATCTCCTGTTTAGCCAGACTCATTTCACCTCAGGTTGATAGTATACATATCCCAAATTGCCACTGGGTAATATCAGACTATTCTGATATAGGATTTTAAAATGAAAGGCTTAAATGTCCACTTAAAGCTATAGTTCAACTCTGTTTCAGGCTGCTAATTAAAGCCATACTGTAACTCTTTTTCAGGCTGCTCAAAAAAACGAAACCTCATATTTAGCCAGACTCATTTCACGTCAGGTTGATAGTATACACATCCCAGACTGTCACTGAGTATTATCAGACTATTCTGATGTAGGATTTTAAAATTAAAGGCTTAAATGTCCACTTAAAGCAATATTTCAACTCTTTTTCAGGCTGCTAATTAAAGCCATACTGTAACTCGTTTTCAGGCTGCTTTAGAAACGAAACCTCCTCTTTAGCCAGACTCATTTCACCTCAGGTTGATAGTATACAAATCCAAGACTGTCACTGGGTAAAATCAGACTATTCTGATACAGGATTTTAAAATTAAAGGCTTAAATATCCTCTTAAAGCTATATTTCAACTCTGTTTCAGGCTGCTAATTAAAGCCATACTGTAACTCTTTTTCAGGCTGCTTTAGAAACGAAAGCTCCTGTTTAGCCAGACTCATTTCACATCACGGTGATAGTATACACATCCCAGACTGTCACTGGGTATTATCAGACTATTCTGATGTAGGATTTTAAAATTAAAGACTTAAATATCCACTTAAAGCAATATTTCAACTCTTTTTCAGGCTGCTAATTAAGGCCATACTGTAACTCTTTTTCAGGCTGCTCTAGGAACGAAACCTCATGGTTAGCCTTACTCATTTCACCTCAGGTTGATAGTATACACATCCCAGACTGTCACTGGGTAGAATCAGACTATTCTGATTTAGGATTTTAAAATTAAAGGCTTAAATGTCCACTTATGCGAAATTCCAACTCTTTTTCAGGATGCTAATTGAGGTCATACTGTAACTCTTATTCAGGCTGCTCTAAAAACGAAATCTCCTGTTTAGCCAGACTCATTTCACCTCAGGGTGATAGTGTCCACATCCCAGACTGTCACTGGGTATTATCAGACTATTCTGATGTAGGATTTTAAAATTAAATTCTTAAATGTCCACTTAAAGCAATATTTCAACTCTTTTTCAGGCTGCTAATTAAAGCCATACTGTAACTCGTTTTCAGGCTGCTTTAGAAACGAAAGCTCCTGTTTAGCCAGACTCATTTCACCTCAGGTTGATAGTATACACGTCGCAGACTGTCTCTGGGTATTATCAGACTATTCTGATGTAGGATTTTAAAATTAAAGGCTTAAATGTCAACTTAAAGCTATATTTCAACTCTGTTTCATGCTGCTAATTAAGGCCATACTGTAACTCTTTTTCAGGCTGCTCTAGGAACGAAACCTCCTGTTTAGCCAGACTCATTTCACCTCAGGTTGATAGTATACACATCCCAGACTTTCATTGGGTAAAATCAGACTATTCTGATATAGGATTTTAAAATTAAAGGCTTAAATGTCCACTTAAAGCGAAATTTCAACTTTTTTTCAGGATGCTAATTGAGGTCATACTGTAACTCTTTTTCAGGCTGCTCTAAAAACTTAACCTCCTTTTTAGCCAGACTGATTTCACATCAGGGTGATAGTATACACATCCCATACTTTCATTGGGTAAAATCAGACTATTCTGATATAGGACTTTAAAATTAAAGGCTTAAATTTCCACTTAAAGCTATATTTCAACTCTGTTTCAGGCTGCTAATTAAAGCCATACTGTAACTCTTTTCAGGCTGCTTTAGAAACGAAAGCTCCTGTTTAGCCAGACTCATTTCACCTCAGGTTGATAGTATACGTATCCCAGATTGCCACTGGGTAGAATCAGACTATTCTGATATAGGATTTTAAAATTAAAGGCTTAAATGTCCACTTAAAGCGAAATTTCAACTCTTTTTCAGGATGCTAATTGAGGTCATACTGTAACTCTTTTTCAGGCTGCTCTAAAAACGAAATCTCCTGTTTAGCCAGACTCATTTCACCTCAGGTTGATAGTATACATATCCAAAATTGCCACTGGGTAATATCAGACTATTCTGATATAGGATTTTAAAATGAAAGGCTTAAATGTCCACTTAAAGCTATAGTTCAACTCTGTTTCAGGCTGCTAATTAAAGCCATACTGTAACTCTTTTTCAGGCTGCTCTAAAAATGAAACCTCCTCTTTAGCCAGACTCCTTTCAAATCAGTATGATACTATACACATTCCAGACTGTCACTGGGTAATATCAGATTATTCTGATATAGGATTTTAAAATTAAAGGCTTAAATGTCCACTTAAAGCGAAATTTCAACTTTTTTTCAGGATGCTAATTGAGGTCATACTGTAACTCTTTTTCAGGCTGCTCTAAAAACTTAACCTCCTTTTTAGCCAGACTGATTTCACATCAGGGTGAAAGTATACACATTCCAGACTGTCACTGGGTAATATCAGACTATTCTGATATAGGATTTTAAAATTAAAGGCTTAAATGTCAACTTAAAGCTATATTTCAACTCTGTTTCATGCTGCTAATTAAGGCCATACTGTAACTCTTTTTCAGGCTGCTCTAGGAACGAAACCTCATGGTTAGCCATACTCATTTCACCTCAGGTTGATAGTGTACACATCCCAGACTGCCACTGGGTAATATCAGACTATTCTGATATAGGATTTTAAAAGTAAAGGCTTAAATGTCCACTTAAAGCTATATTTCAACTCTGTTTCAGGCTGCTAATTAAAGCCATACTGCAACTCTTTTTCAGGCTGCTTTAGAAACGAAAGCTCCTTTTTAGCCAGACTCATTTCACCTCAGGTTGATAGTATACATATCCCAGATTGCCACTGGGTAATATCAGACTATTCTTATATATGATTTTAAAATTAAAGGCTTAAATGTTCACTTAAAGCGATATTTCAACTCTTTTTCCGGATGCTAATTAAGGCCATGCTGTAACTCTTTTTCAGGCTGCTCTAAAAACGAAATATCCTGTTTAGCCAGACTCATTTCACCTCAGGGTGATAGTGTACACATCCCAGACTGCCACTGGGTAATATCAGACTATTCTGATATAGGATTTTAAAATGAAAGGCTTAAATGTCCACTTAAAGCTATATTTCAACTCTGTTTCAGGCTGCTAATTAAAGCCATACTGTAACTCTTTTTTCAGGCTGCTCAAAAAACGAAACCTCATGTTTAGCCATACTCATTTCACCTCAGGGTGATAGTGTACACATCCCAGACTGCCACTGGGTAATATCAGACTATTCCGATATATGATTTTAAAATAAAAGGCTTAAATGTCCACTTAAAGCTATATTTCAACTCTGTTTCAGGCTGCTAATTAAAGCCATACTGCAACTCTTTTTCAGGCTGCTTTAGAAACGAAAGCTCCTTTTTAGCCAGACTCATTTCACCTCAGGTTGATAGTATACATATCCCAGATTGCCACTGGGTAATATCAGACTATTCCGATATATGATTTTAAAATTAAAGGCTTAAATGTCCACTTAAAGCGAAATTTCAACTCTTTTTCAGGATGCTAATTGAGGTCATTCTGTAACTCTTTTTCAGGCTGCTCTAAAAACGAGATCTCCTGTTTAGCCAGACTCATTTCACCTCAGGGTGATAGTGTACACATCCCAGACTGTTACTGGGTATTATCAGACTATTCTGATGTAGGATTTTAAAATTAAAGTTTTAAATGTCCACTTAAAGCAATATTTCAACTCTTTTTCAGGCTGCTAATTAAAGCCATACTGTAACTCTTTTTCAGGCTGCTTTAGAAACGAAAGCTCCTGTTTAGCCAGACTCATTTCACCTCAGGTTGATAGTATACACATCGCAGACTGTCACTGGGTAAAATCTGACTATTCTGATGTAGGATTTTAAAATTAAAGGCTCAATTGTCCTCTTAAAGCTATATTTCAACTATGTTTCAGGGTGCTAATTAAACCATACTGTAACTCTTTTTCAGGCTGCTCAAAAAACGAAACCTCATGTTTAGCCAGACTCATTTCACATCACTGTGATAGTATACACATCCCAGACTGTCACTGGGTATTATCAGACTATTCTGATGTAGGATTTTAAAATTAAAGGCTTAAATGTCAACTGAAAGCTATATTTCAACTCTGTTTCATGCTGCTAATTAAGGCCATACTGTAACTCTTTTTCAGGCTGCTTTAGAAACGAAAGCTCCTGTTTAGCCATACTCATTTCACCTAAGGTTGATAGTGTACACATCCCAGACTGTCACTGGGTATTATCAGACTATTCTGATGTAGGATTTTAAAATTAAAGACTTAAATATCCACTTAAAGCAATATTTCAACTCTTTTTCAGGATGCTAATTAAGGCCATACTGTAACTATTTTTCAGGCTGATCTAAAAACGAAACCTCCTGTTTAGCCATACTCATTTCACCTCAGGGTGATAGTGTACACATCCCAGACTAGCACTGGCTAATATCAGACTATTCTGATATAGGATTTTAAAATGAAAGGCTTAAATGTCCACTTAAAGCTATATTTCAACTCTGTTTCAGGCTGCTAATTAAAGCCATACTGTAACTCTTTTTCAGGCTGCTTTAGAAACGAAAGCTCCTTTTTAGCCAGACTCATTTCACCTCAGGTTGATAGTATACATATCCCAGATTGCCACTGGGTAATATCAGACTATTCTTATATATGATTTTAAAATTAAAGGCTTAAATGTTCACTTAAAGCAATATTTCAACTCTTTTTACGGATGCTAATTAAGGCCATGCTGTAACTCTTTTTCAGGCTGCTCTAAAAACGAAATATCCTGTTTAGCCAGACTCATTTCACCTCAGGGTGATAGTGTACACATCCCAGACTGCCACTGGGTAATATAAGACTATTCTGATATAGGATTTTAAAATGAAAGGCTTAAATGTCCACTTAAAGCTATATTTCAACTCTGTTTCAGGCTGATAATTAAAGCCATACTGTAACTCTTTTTCAGGCTGCTCAAAAAACGAAACCTCATGTTTAGCCAGACTCATTTCACCTCAGGTTGATAGTATACACATCCCAGACTGTCACTGGGTAGAATCAGACTATTCTGATATAGGATTTTAAAATTAAAGGCTTAAATGTCCACTTAAAGCGAAATTTCAACTCTTTTTCAGGATGCTAATTGAGGTCATACTGTAACTCTTTTTCAGGCTGCTCTAAAAACGAAATCTCCTGTTTAGCCAGACTCATTTCACATCAGGGTGATAGTGTACACATCCCAGACTGTTACTGGGTATTATCAGACTATTCTGATGTAGGATTTTAAAATTAAAGGCTTAAATGTCCACTTAAAGCAATATTTCAACTCTTTTTCAGGCTGCTAATTGAAGCCATACTGTAACTCTTTTTCAGGCTGCTTTAGAAACGAAAGCTCCTGTTTATCCAGACTCATTTCACCTCAGGTTGATAGTATACACATCGCAGACTGTCACTGGGTAAAATCTGACTATTCTGATGTAGGATTTTAAAATTAAAGGCTCAAATGTCCTCTTAAAGCTATATTTCAACTATGTTTCAGGGTGCTAATTAAGCCATACTGTAACTCTTTTTCAGGCTGCTCAAAAAACGAAACCTCATGTTTAGCCAGACTCATTTCACATCACGGTGATAGTATACACATCCCAGACTGTCACTGGGTATTACCAGACTATTCTGATGTAGGATTTTAAAATTAAAGGCTTAAATGTCAACTGAAAGCTATATTTCAACTCTGTCTCATGCTGCTAATTAAGGCCATACTGTAACTCTTTTTCAGGCTGCTCTAGGAACAAAACCTCATGGTTAGCCAGACTCATTTCACCTCAGGTTGATAGTGTACACATCCCAGACTGTCACTGGGTATTATCAGACTATTCTGATGTAGGATTTTAAAATTAAAGACTTAAATATCCACTTAAAGCAATATTTCAACTCTTTTTCAGGATGCTAATTAAGGCCATACTGTAACTATTTTTCAGGCTGATCTAAAAACGAAACCTCCTGTTTAGCCAGACTCATTTCACCTCAGGTTGATAGTATACATATCCGAGATTGCCACTGTGTAATATCAGACTATTCTTATATATGATTTTAAAATTAAAGGCTTAAATGTTCACTTAAAGCTATATTTCAACTCTTTTTCCGGATGCTAATTAAGGCCATGCTGTAACTCTTTTTCAGGCTGCTCTAAAAACGAAATATCCTGTTTAGCCAGACTCATTTCACCTCAGGGTGATAGTGTACACATCCCCGACTGCCACTGGGTAATATCAGACTATTCTGATATAGGATTTTAAAATGAAAGGCTTAAATGTCCACTTAAAGCTATATTTCAACTCTGTTTCAGGCTGCTAATTAAAGCCATACTGTAACTCTTTTTCAGGCTGCTCAAAAACGAAACCTCATGTTTAGCCAGACTCATTTCACCTCAGGTTGATAGTATACACATCCCAGACTGTCACTGGGTAGAATCAGACTATTCTGATATATGATTTTAAAATTAAAGGCTTAAATGTCCACTTAAAGCGAAATTTCAACTCTTTTTCAGGATGCTAATTGAGGTCATACTGTAACTCTTTTTCAGGCTGCTCTAAAAACGAGATCTCCTGTTTAGCCAGAATCATTTCACCTCAGGGTGATAGTGTACACATCCCAGACTGTTACTGGGTATTATCAGACTATTCTGATGTAGGATTTTAAAATTAAAGGCTTAAATGTCCACTTAAAGCAATATTTCAACTCTTTTTCAGGCTGCTAATTAAAGCCATACTGTAACTCTTTTTCAGGCTGCTTTAGAAACGAAAGCTCCTGTTTAGCCAGACTCATTTCACCTCAGGTTGATAGTATACACATCGCAGACTGTCACTGGGTAAAATCTGACTATTCTGATGTAGGATTTTAAAATTAAAGGCTCAAATGTCCTCTTAAAGCTATATTTCAACTATGTTTCAGGGTGCTAATTAAGCCATACTGTAACTCTTTTTCAGGCTGCTCAAAAAACGAAACCTCATGTTTAGCCAGACTCATTTCACATCACGGTGATAGTATACACATCCCAGACTGTCACTGGGTATTACCAGACTATTCTGATGTAGGATTTTAAAATTAAAGGCTTAAATGTCAACTGAAAGCTATATTTCAACTCTGTCTCATGCTGCTAATTAAGGCCATACTGTAACTCTTTTTCAGGCTGCTCTAGGAACAAAACCTCATGGTTAGCCAGACTCATTTCACCTCAGGTTGATAGTGTACACATCCCAGACTGTCACTGGGTATTATCAGACTATTCTGATGTAGGATTTTAAAATTAAAGACTTAAATATCCACTTAAAGCAATATTTCAACTCTTTTTCAGGATGCTAATTAAGGCCATACTGTAACTATTTTTCAGGCTGATCTAAAAACGAAACCTCCTGTTTAGCCAGACTCATTTCACATCACGGTGATAGTATACACATCCCAGACTGTCACTGGGTATTATCAGACTATTCTGATGTAGGATTTTAAAATTAAAGGCTTAAATGTCAACTGAAAGCTATATTTCAACTCTGTTTCATGCTGCTAATTAAGGCCACACTGTAACTCTTTTTCAGGCTGCTTTAGAAACGAAACCTCCTGTTTAGCCATACTCATTTCACCTCAGGTTGATAGTGTACACATCCCAGACTGTCACTGGGTAGAATCAGACTATTCTGATATATGATTTTAAAATTAAAGGCTTAAATGTCCACTTAAAGCGAAATTTCAACTCTTTTTCAGGATGCTAATTGAGGTCATACTGTAACTCTTTTTCAGGCTGCTCTAAAAACGAGATCTCCTGTTTAGCCAGAATCATTTCACCTCAGGGTGATAGTGTACACATCCCAGACTGTTACTGGGTATTATCAGACTATTCTGATGTAGGATTTTAAAATTAAAGGCTTAAATGTCCACTTAAAGCAATATTTCAACTCTTTTTCAGGCTGCTAATTAAAGCCATACTGTAACTCTTTTTCAGGCTGCTTTAGAAACGAAAGCTCCTGTTTAGCCAGACTCATTTCACCTCAGGTTGATAGTATACACATCGCAGACTGTCACTGGGTAAAATCTGACTATTCTGATGTAGGATTTTAAAATTAAAGGCTCAAATGTCCTCTTAAAGCTATATTTCAACTATGTTTCAGGGTGCTAATTAAGCCATACTGTAACTCTTTTTCAGGCTGCTCAAAAAACGAAACCTCATGTTTAGCCAGACTCATTTCACATCACGGTGATAGTATACACATCCCAGACTGTCACTGGGTATTACCAGACTATTCTGATGTAGGATTTTAAAATTAAAGGCTTAAATGTCAACTGAAAGCTATATTTCAACTCTGTCTCATGCTGCTAATTAAGGCCATACTGTAACTCTTTTTCAGGCTGCTCTAGGAACAAAACCTCATGGTTAGCCAGACTCATTTCACCTCAGGTTGATAGTGTACACATCCCAGACTGTCACTGGGTATTATCAGACTATTCTGATGTAGGATTTTAAAATTAAAGACTTAAATATCCACTTAAAGCAATATTTCAACTCTTTTTCAGGATGCTAATTAAGGCCATACTGTAACTATTTTTCAGGCTGATCTAAAAACGAAACCTCCTGTTTAGCCAGACTCATTTCACATCACGGTGATAGTATACACATCCCAGACTGTCACTGGGTATTATCAGACTATTCTGATGTAGGATTTTAAAATTAAAGGCTTAAATGTCAACTGAAAGCTATATTTCAACTCTGTTTCATGCTGCTAATTAAGGCCACACTGTAACTCTTTTTCAGGCTGCTTTAGAAACGAAACCTCCTGTTTAGCCATACTCATTTCACCTCAGGTTGATAGTGTACACATCCCAGACTGTCACTGGGTATTATCAGACTATTCTGATGTAGGATTTTAAAATGAAAGGCTTAAATGTCCACTTAAAGCTATATTTCAACTCTGTTTCAGGCTGATAATTAAAGCCATACTGTAACTCTTTTTCAGGCTGCTCAAAAAACGAAACCTCATGTTTAGCCAGACTCATTTCACCTCAGGTTGATAGTATACACATCCCAGACTGTAACTGGGTAGAATCAGACTATTCTGATATATGATTTTAAAATTAAAGGCTTAAATGTCCACTTAAAGCGAAATTTCAACTCTTTTTCAGGATGCTAATTGAGGTCATACTGTAACTCTTTTTCAGGCTGCTCTAAAAACGAGATCTCCTGTTTAGCCAGAATCATTTCACCTCAGGGTGATAGTGTACACATCCCAGACTGTTACTGGGTATTATCAGACTATTCTGATGTAGGATTTTAAAATTAAAGGCTTAAATGTCCACTTAAAGCAATATTTCAACTCTTTTTCAGGCTGCTAATTAAAGCCATACTGTAACTCTTTTTCAGGCTGCTTTAGAAACGAAAGCTCCTGTTTAGCCAGACTCATTTCACCTCAGGTTGATAGTATACACATCGCAGACTGTCACTGGGTAAAATCTGACTATTCTGATGTAGGATTTTAAAATTAAAGGCTCAAATGTCCTCTTAAAGCTATATTTCAACTATGTTTCAGGGTGCTAATTAAGCCATACTGTAACTCTTTTTCAGGCTGCTCAAAAAACGAAACCTCATGTTTAGCCAGACTCATTTCACATCACGGTGATAGTATACACATCCCAGACTGTCACTGGGTATTACCAGACTATTCTGATGTAGGATTTTAAAATTAAAGGCTTAAATGTCAACTGAAAGCTATATTTCAACTCTGTCTCATGCTGCTAATTAAGGCCATACTGTAACTATTTTTCAGGCTGATCTAAAAACGAAACCTCCTGTTTAGCCAGACTCATTTCACATCACGGTGATAGTATACACATCCCAGACTGTCACTGGGTATTATCAGACTATTCTGATGTAGGATTTTAAAATTAAAGGCTTAAATGTCAACTGAAAGCTATATTTCAACTCTGTTTCATGCTGCTAATTAAGGCCACACTGTAACTCTTTTTCAGGCTGCTTTAGAAACGAAACCTCCTGTTTAGCCATACTCATTTCACCTCAGGTTGATAGTGTACACATCCCAGACTGTCACTGGGTATTATCAGACTATTCTGATGTAGGATTTTAAAATGAAAGGCTTAAATGTCCACTTAAAGCTATATTTCAACTCTGTTTCAGGCTGATAATTAAAGCCATACTGTAACTCTTTTTCAGGCTGCTCAAAAAACGAAACCTCATGTTTAGCCAGACTCATTTCACCTCAGGTTGATAGTATACACATCCCAGACTGTAACTGGGTAGAATCAGACTATTCTGATATATGATTTTAAAATTAAAGGCTTAAATGTCCACTTAAAGCGAAATTTCAACTCTTTTTCAGGATGCTAATTGAGGTCATACTGTAACTCTTTTTCAGGCTGCTCTAAAAACGAGATCTCCTGTTTAGCCAGAATCATTTCACCTCAGGGTGATAGTGTACACATCCCAGACTGTTACTGGGTATTATCAGACTATTCTGATGTAGGATTTTAAAATTAAAGGCTTAAATGTCCACTTAAAGCAATATTTCAACTCTTTTTCAGGCTGCTAATTAAAGCCATACTGTAACTCTTTTTCAGGCTGATCTAAAAACGAAACCTCCTGTTTAGCCAGACTCATTTCACATCACGGTGATAGTATACACATCCCAGACTGTCACTGGGTATTATCAGACTATTCTGATGTAGGATTTTAAAATTAAAGGCTTAAATGTCAACTGAAAGCTATATTTCAACTCTGTTTCATGCTGCTAATTAAGGCCACACTGTAACTCTTTTTCAGGCTGCTTTAGAAACGAAACCTCCTGTTTAGCCATACTCATTTCACCTCAGGTTGATAGTGTACACATCCCAGACTGTCACTGGGTATTATCAGACTATTCTGATGTAGGATTTTAAAATGAAAGGCTTAAATGTCCACTTAAAGCTATATTTCAACTCTGTTTCAGGCTGATAATTAAAGCCATACTGTAACTCTTTTTCAGGCTGCTCAAAAAACGAAACCTCATGTTTAGCCAGACTCATTTCACCTCAGGTTGATAGTATACACATCCCAGACTGTAACTGGGTAGAATCAGACTATTCTGATATATGATTTTAAAATTAAAGGCTTAAATGTCCACTTAAAGCGAAATTTCAACTCTTTTTCAGGATGCTAATTGAGGTCATACTGTAACTCTTTTTCAGGCTGCTCTAAAAACGAGATCTCCTGTTTAGCCAGAATCATTTCACCTCAGGGTGATAGTGTACACATCCCAGACTGTTACTGGGTATTATCAGACTATTCTGATGTAGGATTTTAAAATTAAAGGCTTAAATGTCCACTTAAAGCAATATTTCAACTCTTTTTCAGGCTGCTAATTAAAGCCATACTGTAACTCTTTTTCAGGCTGCTTTAGAAACGAAAGCTCCTGTTTAGCCAGACTCATTTCACCTCAGGTTGATAGTATACACATCGCAGACTGTCACTGGGTAAAATCTGACTATTCTGATGTAGGATTTTAAAATTAAAGGCTCAAATGTCCTCTTAAAGCTATATTTCAACTATGTTTCAGGGTGCTAATTAAGCCATACTGTAACTCTTTTTCAGGCTGCTCAAAAAACGAAACCTCATGTTTAGCCAGACTCATTTCACATCACGGTGATAGTATACACATCCCAGACTGTCACTGGGTATTACCAGACTATTCTGATGTAGGATTTTAAAATTAAAGGCTTAAATGTCAACTGAAAGCTATATTTCAACTCTGTCTCATGCTGCTAATTAAGGCCATACTGTAACTATTTTTCAGGCTGATCTAAAAACGAAACCTCCTGTTTAGCCAGACTCATTTCACATCACGGTGATAGTATACACATCCCAGACTGTCACTGGGTATTATCAGACTATTCTGATGTAGGATTTTAAAATTAAAGGCTTAAATGTCAACTGAAAGCTATATTTCAACTCTGTTTCATGCTGCTAATTAAGGCCACACTGTAACTCTTTTTCAGGCTGCTTTAGAAACGAAACCTCCTGTTTAGCCATACTCATTTCACCTCAGGTTGATAGTGTACACATCCCAGACTGTCACTGGGTATTATCAGACTATTCTGATGTAGGATTTTAAAATGAAAGGCTTAAATGTCCACTTAAAGCTATATTTCAACTCTGTTTCAGGCTGATAATTAAAGCCATACTGTAACTCTTTTTCAGGCTGCTCAAAAAACGAAACCTCATGTTTAGCCAGACTCATTTCACCTCAGGTTGATAGTATACACATCCCAGACTGTAACTGGGTAGAATCAGACTATTCTGATATATGATTTTAAAATTAAAGGCTTAAATGTCCACTTAAAGCGAAATTTCAACTCTTTTTCAGGATGCTAATTGAGGTCATACTGTAACTCTTTTTCAGGCTGCTCTAAAAACGAGATCTCCTGTTTAGCCAGAATCATTTCACCTCAGGGTGATAGTGTACACATCCCAGACTGTTACTGGGTATTATCAGACTATTCTGATGTAGGATTTTAAAATTAAAGGCTTAAATGTCCACTTAAAGCAATATTTCAACTCTTTTTCAGGCTGCTAATTAAAGCCATACTGTAACTCTTTTTCAGGCTGCTTTAGAAACGAAAGCTCCTGTTTAGCCAGACTCATTTCACCTCAGGTTGATAGTATACACATCGCAGACTGTCACTGGGTAAAATCTGACTATTCTGATGTAGGATTTTAAAATTAAAGGCTCAAATGTCCTCTTAAAGCTATATTTCAACTATGTTTCAGGGTGCTAATTAAGCCATACTGTAACTCTTTTTCAGGCTGCTCAAAAAACGAAACCTCATGTTTAGCCAGACTCATTTCACATCACAGTGATAGTATACACATCCCAGACTGTCACTGGGTATTACCAGACTATTCTGATGTAGGATTTTAAAATTAAAGGCTTAAATGTCAACTGAAAGCTATATTTCAACTCTGTCTCATGCTGCTAATTAAGGCCATACTGTAACTCTTTTTCAGGCTGCTCTAGGAACAAAACCTCATGGTTAGCCAGACTCATTTCACCTCAGGTTGATAGTGTACACATCCCAGACTGTCACTGGGTATTATCAGACTATTCTGATGTAGGATTTTAAAATTAAAGACTTAAATATCCACTTAAAGCAATATTTCAACTCTTTTTCAGGATGCTAATTAAGGCCATACTGTAACTATTTTTCAGGCTGATCTAAAAACGAAACCTCCTGTTTAGCCAGACTCATTTCACATCACGGTGATAGTATACACATCCCAGACTGTCACTGGGTATTATCAGACTATTCTGATGTAGGATTTTAAAATTAAAGGCTTAAATGTCAACTGAAAGCTATATTTCAACTCTGTTTCATGCTGCTAATTAAGGCCACACTGTAACTCTTTTTCAGGCTGCTTTAGAAACGAAACCTCCTGTTTAGCCATACTCATTTCACCTCAGGTTGATAGTGTACACATCCCAGACTGTCACTGGGTATTATCAGACTATTCTGATGTAGGATTTTAAAATGAAAGGCTTAAATGTCCACTTAAAGCTATATTTCAACTCTGTTTCAGGCTGATAATTAAAGCCATACTGTAACTCTTTTTCAGGCTGCTCAAAAAACGAAACCTCATGTTTAGCCAGACTCATTTCACCTCAGGTTGATAGTATACACATCCCAGACTGTAACTGGGTAGAATCAGACTATTCTGATATATGATTTTAAAATTAAAGGCTTAAATGTCCACTTAAAGCGAAATTTCAACTCTTTTTCAGGCTGCTAATTGAAGCCATACTGTAACTCTTTTTCAGGCTGCTTTAGAAACGAAAGCTCCTGTTTATCCAGACTCATTTCACCTCAGGTTGATAGTATACACATCGCAGACTGTCACTGGGTAAAATCTGACTATTCTGATGTAGGATTTTAAAATTAAAGGCTCAAATGTCCTCTTAAAGCTATATTTCAACTATGTTTCAGGGTGCTAATTAAGCCATACTGTAACTCTTTTTCAGGCTGCTCAAAAAACGAAACCTCATGTTTAGCCAGACTCATTTTACATCACGGTGATAGTATACACATCCCAGACTGTCACTGGGTATTATCAGACTATTCTGATGTAGGATTTTAAAATTAAAGGCTTAAATGTCAACTGAAAGCTATATTTCAACTCTGTTTCATGCTGCTAATTAAGGCCATACTGTAACTCTTTTTCAGGCTGCTTTAGAAACGAAACCTCCTGTTTAGCCATACTCATTTCACCTCAGGTTGATAGTGTACACATCCCAGACTGCCACTGGGTATTATCAGACTATTCTAATGTAGGATTTTAAAATTAAAGGCTTAAATGTCCACTTAAAGCAATATTTCAACTCTTTTTCAGGCTGCTAATTAAAGCCATACTGTAACTCGTTTTCAGGCTGCTTTAGAAACGAAACCTCATCTTTAGCCAGACTCATTTCACCTCAGGTTGATAGTATACAAATCCAAGACTGTCACTGGGTAAAATCAGACTATTCTGATACAGGATTTTAAAATTAAAGGCTTAAATGTCATCTTAAAGCTATATTTCAACTCTGTTTCAGGCTGCTAATTAAAGCCATACTGTAACTCTTTTTCAGGCTGCTTTAGTAACGAAAGCTCCTGTTTAGCCAGACTCATTTCACCTCAGGTTGATAGTATACACATCGCAGACTGTCACTGGGTAAAATCAGACTATTCTGATGTAGGATTTTAAAATTAAAGGCTCAAATGTCCTCTTAAAGCTATATTTCAACTATGTTTCAGGGTGCTAATTAAGCCATACTGTAACTCTTTTTCAGGCTGCTCAAAAAACGAAACCTCATGTTTAGCCATACTCATTTCACCTCAGGGTGATAGTGTACACATCCCAGACTGCCACTGGGTAATATCAGACTATTCTGATATAGGATTTTAAAATGAAAGGCTTAAATGTCCACTTAAAGCTATATTTCAACTCTGTTTCAGGCTGCTAATTAAAGCCATACTGTAACTCTTTTTCAGGCTGCTCAAAAAACGAAACCTCATGTTTAGCCAGACTCATTTCACCTCAGGTTGATAGTATACACATCCCAGACTGTCACTGGGTAGAATCAGACTATTCTGATATATGATTTTAAAATTAAAGGCTTAAATGTCCACTTAAAGCGAAATTTCAACTCTTTTTCAGGATGCTAATTGAGGTCATACTGTAACTCTTTTTCAGGCTGCTCTAAAAACGAGATCTCCTGTTTAGCCAGACTCATTTTACCTCAGGGTGATAGTGTACACATCCCCGACTGTTACTGGGTATTATCAGACTATTCTGATGTAGGATTTTAAAATTAAAGGCTTAAATTCCACTTAAAGCAATATTTCAACTCTTTTTCAGGCTGCTAATTAAAGCCATACTGCAACTCTTTTTCAGGCTGCTTTAGAAACGAAAGCTCCTTTTTAGCCAGACTCATTTCACCTCAGGTTGATAGTATACATATCCCAGATTGCCACTGTGTAATATCAGACTATTCTTATATATGATTTTAAAATTAAAGGCTTAAATGTTCACTTAAAGCTATATTTCAACTCTTTTTCCGGATGCTAATTAAGGCCATGCTGTAACTCTTTTTCAGGCTGCTCTAAAAACGAAATATCCTGTTTAGCCAGACTCATTTCACCTCAGGGTGATAGTGTACACATCCCAGACTGCCACTGGGTAATATCAGACTATTCTGATATAGGATTTTAAAATGAAAGGCTTAAATGTCCACTTAAAGCTATATTTCAACTCTGTTTCAGGCTGCTAATTAAAGCCATACTGTAACTCTTTTTCAGGCTGCTCAAAAACGAAACCTCATGTTTAGCCAGACTCATTTCACCTCAGGTTGATAGTATACACATCCCAGACTGTCACTGGGTAGAATCAGACTATTCTGATATATGATTTTAAAATTAAAGGCTTAAATGTCCACTTAAAGCGAAATTTCAACTCTTTTTCAGGATGCTAATTGAGGTCATACTGTAACTCTTTTTCAGGCTGCTCTAAAAACGAGATCTCCTGTTTAGCCAGAATCATTTCACCTCAGGGTGATAGTGTACACATCCCAGACTGTTACTGGGTATTATCAGACTATTCTGATGTAGGATTTTAAAATTAAAGGCTTAAATGTCCACTTAAAGCAATATTTCAACTCTTTTTCAGGCTGCTAATTAAAGCCATACTGTAACTCTTTTTCAGGCTGCTTTAGAAACGAAAGCTCCTGTTTAGCCAGACTCATTTCACCTCAGGTTGATAGTATACACATCGCAGACTGTCACTGGGTAAAATCTGACTATTCTGATGTAGGATTTTAAAATTAAAGGCTCAAATGTCCTCTTAAAGCTATATTTCAACTATGTTTCAGGGTGCTAAATAAGCCATACTGTAACTCTTTTTCAGGCAGCTCAAAAAACGAAACCTCATGTTTAGCCAGACTCATTTCACATCACGGTGATAGTATACACATCCCAGACTGTCACTGGGTATTACCAGACTATTCTGATGTAGGATTTTAAAATTAAAGGCTTAAATGTCAACTGAAAGCTATATTTCAACTCTGTCTCATGCTGCTAATTAAGGCCATACTGTAACTCTTTTTCAGGCTGCTCTAGGAACAAAACCTCATGGTTAGCCAGACTCATTTCACCTCAGGTTGATAGTGTACACATCCCAGACTGTCACTGGGTATTATCAGACTATTCTGATGTAGGATTTTAAAATTAAAGACTTAAATATCCACTTAAAGCAATATTTCAACTCTTTTTCAGGATGCTAATTAAGGCCATACTGTAACTATTTTTCAGGCTGATCTAAAAACGAAACCTCCTGTTTAGCCAGACTCATTTCACATCACAGTGATAGTATACACATCCCAGACTGTCACTGGGTATTATCAGACTATTCTGATGTAGGATTTTAAAATTAAAGGCTTAAATGTCAACTGAAAGCTATATTTCAACTCTGTTTCATGCTGCTAATTAAGGCCACACTGTAACTCTTTTTCAGGCTGCTTTAGAAACGAAACCTCCTGTTTAGCCATACTCATTTCACCTCAGGTTGATAGTGTACACATCCCAGACTGTCACTGGGTAGAATCAGACTATTCTGATATATGATTTTAAAATTAAAGGCTTAAATGTCCACTTAAAGCGAAATTTCAACTCTTTTTCAGGATGCTAATTGAGGTCATACTGTAACTCTTTTTCAGGCTGCTCTAAAAACGAAACCTCATGTTTAGCCAGACTCATTTCACATCACGGTGATAGTATACACATCCCAGACTGTCACTGGGTATTACCAGACTATTCTGATGTAGGATTTTAAAATGAAAGGCTTAAATGTCCACTTAAAGCTATATTTCAACTCTGTTTCAGGCTGATAATTAAAGCCATACTGTAACTCTTTTTCAGGCTGCTCAAAAAACGAAACCTCATGTTTAGCCAGACTCATTTCACCTCAGGTTGATAGTATACACATCCCAGACTGTAACTGGGTAGAATCAGACTATTCTGATATAGGATTTTAAAATTAAAGACTTAAATATCCACTTAAAGCAATATTTCAACTCTTTTTCAGGATGCTAATTAAGGCCATACTGTAACTATTTTTCAGGCTGATCTAAAAACGAAACCTCCTGTTTAGCCAGACTCATTTCACCTCAGGTTGATAGTATACACATCCCAGACTGTAACTGGGTAGAATCAGACTATTCTGATATATGATTTTAAAATTAAAGGCTTAAATGTCCACTTAAAGCGAAATTTCAACTCTTTTTCAGGATGCTAATTGAGGTCATACTGTAACTCTTTTTCAGGCTGCTCTAAAAACGAGATCTCCTGTTTAGCCAGAATCATTTCACCTCAGGGTGATAGTGTACACATCCCAGACTGTTACTGGGTATTATCAGACTATTCTGATGTAGGATTTTAAAATTAAAGGCTTAAATGTCCACTTAAAGCAATATTTCAACTCTTTTTCAGGCTGCTAATTAAAGCCATACTGTAACTCTTTTTCAGGCTGCTTTAGAAACGAAAGCTCCTGTTTAGCCAGACTCATTTCACCTCAGGTTGATAGTATACACATCGCAGACTGTCACTGGGTAAAATCTGACTATTCTGATGTAGGATTTTAAAATTAAAGGCTCAAATGTCCTCTTAAAGCTATATTTCAACTATGTTTCAGGGTGCTAATTAAGCCATACTGTAACTCTTTTTCAGGCTGCTCAAAAAACGAAACCTCATGTTTAGCCAGACTCATTTCACATCACAGTGATAGTATACACATCCCAGACTGTCACTGGGTATTACCAGACTATTCTGATGTAGGATTTTAAAATTAAAGGCTTAAATGTCAACTGAAAGCTATATTTCAACTCTGTCTCATGCTGCTAATTAAGGCCATACTGTAACTCTTTTTCAGGCTGCTCTAGGAACAAAACCTCATGGTTAGCCAGACTCATTTCACCTCAGGTTGATAGTGTACACATCCCAGACTGTCACTGGGTATTATCAGACTATTCTGATGTAGGATTTTAAAATTAAAGACTAAAATATCCACTTAAAGCAATATTTCAACTCTTTTTCAGGATGCTAATTAAGGCCATACTGTAACTATTTTTCAGGCTGATCTAAAAACGAAACCTCCTGTTTAGCCAGACTCATTTCACATCACGGTGATAGTATACACATCCCAGACTGTCACTGGGTATTATCAGACTATTCTGATGTAGGATTTTAAAATTAAAGGCTTAAATGTCAACTGAAAGCTATATTTCAACTCTGTTTCATGCTGCTAATTAAGGCCACACTGTAACTCTTTTTCAGGCTGCTTTAGAAACGAAACCTCCTGTTTAGCCATACTCATTTCACCTCAGGTTGATAGTGTACACATCCCAGACTGTCACTGGGTATTATCAGACTATTCTGATGTAGGATTTTAAAATGAAAGGCTTAAATGTCCACTTAAAGCTATATTTCAACTCTGTTTCAGGCTGATAATTAAAGCCATACTGTAACTCTTTTTCAGGCTGCTCAAAAAACGAAACCTCATGTTTAGCCAGACTCATTTCACCTCAGGTTGATAGTATACACATCCCAGACTGTCACTGGGTAGAATCAGACTATTCTGATATAGGATTTTAAAATTAAAGGCTTAAATGTCCACTTAAAGCGAAATTTCAACTCTTTTTCAGGATGCTAATTGAGGTCATACTGTAACTCTTTTTCAGGCTGCTCTAAAAACGAAATCTCCTGTTTAGCCAGACTCATTTCACATCAGGGTGATAGTGTACACATCCCAGACTGTTACTGGGTATTATCAGACTATTCTGATGTAGGATTTTAAAATTAAAGGCTTAAATGTCCACTTAAAGCAATATTTCAACTCTTTTTCAGGCTGCTAATTAAAGCCATACTGTAACTCTTTTTCAGGCTGCTTTAGAAACGAAAGCTCCTGTTTAGCCAGACTCATTTCACCTCAGGTTGATAGTATACACATCGCAGACTGTCACTGGGTAAAATCTGACTATTCTGATGTAGGATTTTAAAATTAAAGGCTCAAATGTCCTCTTAAAGCTATATTTCAACTCTGTTTCATGCTGCTAATTAAGGCCATACTGTAACTCTTTTTCAGGCTGCTTTAGAAACGAAACCTCCTGTTTAGCCATACTCATTTCACCTCAGGTTGATAGTATACAAATCCAAGACTGTCACTGGGTAAAATCAGACTATTCTGATACAGGATTTTAAAATTAAAGGCTTAAATGTCATCTTAAAGCTATATTTCAACTCTGTTTCAGGCTGCTAATTAAAGCCATACTGTAACTCTTTTTCAGGCTGCTTTAGTAACGAAAGCTCCTGTTTAGCCATACTCATTTCTCCTCAGGTTGATAGTATACACATCGCAGACTGTCACTGGGTAAAATCAGACTATTCTGATGTAGGATTTTAAAATTAAAGGCTCAAATGTCCTCTTAAAGCTATATTTCAACTATGTTTCAGGGTGCTAATTAAGCCATACTGTAACTCTTTTTCAGGCTGCTCAAAAAACGAAACCTCATGTTTAGCCATACTCATTTCACCTCAGGGTGATAGTGTACACATCCCAGACTGCCACTGGGTAATATCAGACTATTCTGATATAGGATTTTAAAATAAAAGGCTTAAATGTCCACTTAAAGCTATATTTCAACTCTGTTTCAGGCTGCTAATTAAAGCCATACTGTAACTCTTTTTCAGGCTGCTCAAAAAACGAGATCTCCTGTTTAGCCAGACTCATTTCACCTCAGGTTGATAGTATACACATCCCAGACTGTCAATGGGTAGAATCAGACTATTCTGATATATGATTTTAAAATTAAAGGCTTAAATGTCCACTTAAAGCGAAATTTCAACTCTTTTTCAGGATGCTAATTGAGGTCATACTGTAACTCTTTTTCAGGCTGCTCTAAAAACGAGATCTCCTGTTTAGCCAGACTCATTTCACCTCAGGGTGATAGTGTACACATCCCAGACTGTTACTGGGTATTATCAGACTATTCTGATGTAGGATTTTAAAATTAAAGGCTTAAATGTCAACTGAAAGCTATATTTCAACTCTGTCTCATGCTGCTAATTAAGGCCATACTGTAACTCTTTTTCAGGCTGCTCTAGGAACAAAACCTCATGGTTAGCCAGACTCATTTCACCTCAGGTTGATAGTGTACACATCCCAGACTGTCACTGGGTATTATCAGACTACTCTGATGTAGGATTTTAAAATTAAAGACTTAAATATCCACTTAAAGCAATATTTCAACTCTTTTTCAGGATGCTAATTAAGGCCATACTGTAACTATTTTTCAGGCTGATCTAAAAACGAAACCTCCTGTTTAGCCAGACTCATTTCACATCACGGTGATAGTATACACATCCCAGACTGTCACTGGGTATTATCAGACTATTTTTATGTAGGATTTTAAAATTAAAGGCTTAAATGTCAACTGAAAGCTATATTTCAACTCTGTTTCATGCTGCTAATTAAGGCCATACTGTACCTCTTTTTCAGGCTGCTTTAGAAACGAAACCTCCTGTTTAGCCATACTCATTTCACCTCAGGTTGATAGTGTACACATCCCAGACTGTCACTGGGTATTATCAGACTATTCTGATGTAGGATTTTAAAATTAAAGACTTAAATATCCACTTAAAGCAATATTTCAACTCTTTTTCAGGATGCTAATTAAGGCCATACTGTAACTATTTTTCAGGATGATCTAAAAACGAAACCTCCTGTTTAGCCATACTCATTTCACCTCAGGGTGATAGTGTACACATCCCAGACTAGCACTGGCTAATATCAGACTATTCTGATATAGGATTTTAAAATGAAAGGCTTAAATGTCCACTTAAAGCTATATTTCAACTCTGTTTCAGGCTGCTAATTAAAGCCATACTGCAACTCTTTTTCAGGCTGCTTTAGAAACGAAAGCTCCTTTTTAGCCAGACTCATTTCACCTCAGGTTGATAGTATACATATCCCAGATTGCCACTGGGTAATATCAGACTATTCTTATATATGATTTTAAAATTAAAGGCTTAAATGTTCACTTAAAGCAATATTTCAACTCTTTTTCTGGATGCTAATTAAGGCCATGCTGTAACTCTTTTTCAGGCTGCTCTAAAAACGAAATATCCTGTTTAGCCAGACTCATTTCACCTCAGGGTGATAGTGTACACATCCCAGACTGCCACTGGGTAATATCAGACTATTCTGATATAGGATTTTAAAATGAAAGGCTTAAATGTCCACTTAAAGCTATATTTCAACTCTGTTTCAGGCTGATAATTAAAGCCATTCTGTAACTCTTTTTCAGGCTGCTCAAAAAACGAAACCTCATGTTTAGCCAGACTCATTTCACCTCAGGTTGATAGTATACACATCCCAGACTGTCACTGGGTAGAATCAGACTATTCTGATATAGGATTTTAAAATTAAAGGCTTAAATGTCCACTTAAAGCGAAATTTCAACTCTTTTTCAGGATGCTAATTGAGGTCATACTGTAACTCTTTTTCAGGCTGCTCTAAAAACGAAATCTCCTGTTTAGCCAGACTCATTTCACATCAGGGTGATAGTGTACACATCCCAGACTGTTACTGGGTATTATCAGACTATTCTGATGTAGGATTTTAAAATTAAAGGCTTAAATGTCCACTTAAAGCAATATTTCAACTCTTTTTCAGGCTGCTAATTAAAGCCATACTGTAACTCTTTTTCAGGCTGCTTTAGAAACGAAAGTTCCTGTTTATCCAGACTCATTTCACCTCAGGTTGATAGTATACACATCGCAGACTGTCACTGGGTAAAATCTGACTATTCTGATGTAGGATTTTAAAATTAAAGTTTCAAATGTCCTCTTAAAGCTATATTTCAACTATGTTTCAGGGTGCTAATTAAGCCATACTGTAACTCTTTTTCAGGCTGCTCAAAAAACGAAACCTCATGTTTAGCCAGACTCATTTCACATCACGGTGATAGTATACACATCCCAGACTGTCACTGGGTATTATCAGACTATTCTGATGTAGGATT
Organism: Zingel zingel; assembly: GCA_023566125.1. Lineage (NCBI taxonomy): Eukaryota > Metazoa > Chordata > Actinopteri > Perciformes > Percidae > Zingel > Zingel zingel. The sequence continues at coordinate 887,170 of JAKRKW010000026.1, forward strand.
TTAAAATTAAAGGCTTAAATGTCAACTGAAAGCTATATTTCAACTCTGTTTCATGCTGCTAATTAAGGCCATACTGTAACTCTTTTTCAGGCTGCTTTAGAAACGAAACCTCCTGTTTAGCCATACTCATTTCACCTCAGGTTGATAGTGTACACATCCCAGACTGCCACTGGGTAATATCAGACTATTCTGATATAGGATTTTAAAATGAAAGGCTTAAATGTCCACTTAAAGCTATATTTCAACTCTGTTTCATGCTGCTAATTAAGGCCATACTGTAACTCTTTTTCAGGCTGCTCTAAAAACTTAACCTCCTTTTTAGCCAGACTGATTTCACATCAGGGTGATAGTATACACATCCCATACTTTCATTGGGTAATATCAGACTATTCTGATATAGGATTTTAAAATGAAAGGCTTAAATGTCCACTTAAAGCTATATTTCAACTCTGTTTCAGGCTGATAATTAAAGCCATACTGTAACTCTTTTTCAGGCTGCTCAAAAAACGAAACCTCATGTTTAGCCAGACTCATTTCACCTCAGGTTGATAGTATACACATCCCAGACTGTCACTGGGTAGAATCAGACTATTCTGATATAGGATTTTAAAATTAAAGGCTTAAATGTCCACTTAAAGCGAAATTTCAACTCTTTTTCAGGATGCTAATTGAGGTCATACTGTAACTCTTTTTCAGGCTGCTCTAAAAACGAAATCACCTGTTTAGCCAGACTCATTTCACCTCAGGTTGATAGTATACATATCCCAGATTGCCACTGGGTAATATCAGACTATTCTGATATAGGATTTTAAAATTAAGGGCTTAAATGTTCACTTAAAGCGATATTTCAACTCTTTTTCAGGATACTAATTAAGGCCATACTGTAACTCTTTTTCAGGCTGTTCTAAAAACGAAATCTCCTGTTTAGCCAGACTCATTTCACCTCAGGGTGATAGTGTACACATCACAGACTGTCACTGGGTATTATCAGACTATTCTGATGTAGGGTTTTAAAATTAAAGGCTTAAATGTCAACTTAAAGCTATATTTCAACTCTGTTTCATGCTGCTAATTAAGGCCATACTGTAACTCTTTTTCAGGCTGCTCTAGGAACAAAACCTCATGGTTAGCCAGACTCATTTCACCTCAGGTTGATAGTATACACATCCCAGTCTGTCACTGGGTAAAATCAGACTATTCTGATATAGGATTTTAAAATTAAAGGCTTAAATGTCCACTTAAAGCGAAATTTCAACTTTTTTTCAGGATGCTAATTGAGGTCATACTGTAACTCTTTTTCAGGCTGCTCTAATAACTTAACCTCCTTTTTAGCCAGACTGATTTCAAATCAGGGTGATAGTATACACATCCCATACTTTCACTGGGTAAAATCAGACTATTCTGATATAGGACGTTAAAATTAAAGGCTTAAATTTCCACTTAAAGCTATATTTCAACTCTGTTTCAGGCTGCTAATTAAAGCCATACTGTAACTCTTTTTCAGGCTGCTTTAGATATGAAAGCTCATGTTTAGCCAGACTCATTTCACCTCAGGTTGATAGTATACATATCCCAAATTGCCACTGGGTAATATCAGACCATTCTGATATAGGATTTTAAAATGAAAGGCTTAAATGTCCACTTAAAGCTATAGTTCAACTCTGTTTCAGGCTGCTAATTAAAGCCATACTGTAACTCTTTTTCAGGCTGCTCAAAAAAACGAAACCTCATATTTAGCCAGACTCATTTCACCTCAGGTTGATAGTATACACATCCCAGACTGTCACTGGGTAGAATCAGACTATTCTGATATAGGATTTTAAAATTAAAGGCTTAAATGTCCTCTTAAAGCAATATTTCAACTCTTTTTCAGGCTGCTAATTAAAGCCATACTGTAACTCGTTTTCAGGCTGCTTTAGAAACGAAACCTCCTCTTTAGCCAGACTCATTTCACCTCAGGTTGATAGTATACAAATCCAAGACTGTCACTGGGTAAAATCAGACTATTCTGATACAGGATTTTAAAATTAAAGGCTTAAATGTCCTCTTAAAGCTATATTTCAACTCTGTTTCAGGCTGCTAATTAAAGCCATACTGTAACTCTTTTTCAGGCTGCTTTAGAAACGAAAGCTCCTGTTTAGCCAGACTCATTTCACATCACGGTGATAGTATACACATCCCAGACTGTCACTGGGTATTATCAGACTATTCTGATGTAGGATTTTAAAATTAAAGACTTAAATATCCACTTATAGCAATATTTCAACTCTTTTTCAGGCTGCTAATTAAAGCCATACTGTAACTCTTTTTCAGGCTGCTAAAAAAATGAAACCTCCTCTTTAGCCAGACTCCTTTCAAATCAGTATGATACTATACACATTCCAGACTGTCACTGGGTAATATCAGACTATTCTGATATAGGATTTTAAAATTAAAGGCTTAAATGTCCACTTAAAGCGAAATTTCAACTTTTTTTCAGGATGCTAATTGAGGTCATACTGTAACTCTTTTTCAGGCTGCTCTAAAAACTTAACCTCCTTTTTAGCCAGACTGATTTCACATCAGGGTGAAAGTATACACATCCCATACTTTCACTGGGTAAAATCAGACTATTCTGATGTAGGATTTTAAAATTAAAGGCTTAAATGTCAACTTAAAGCTATATTTCAACACTGTTTCATGCTGCTAATTAAGGCCATACTGTAACTCTTTTTCAGGCTGCTCTAGGAACGAAACCTCATGGTTAGCCAGACTCATTTCACCTCAGGTTGATAGTATACACATCCCAGACTGTCACTGGGTAGAATCAGACTATGCTGATATAGCATTTTAAAATTAAAGGCTTAAATTTCCTCTTAAAGCTATATTTCAACTCTGTTTCAGGCTGCTAATTAAAGCCATACTGTAACTCTTTTTCAGGCTGCTTTAGAAACGAAACCTCCTGTTTAGCCATACTCATTTCACCTCAGGTTGATAGTGTACACATCCCAGACTGCCACTGGGTAATATCAGACTATTCTGATATAGGATTTTAAAATGAAAGGCTTAAATGTCCACTTAAAGCTATATTTCAACTCTGTTTCATGCTGCTAATTAAGGCCATACTGTAACTCTTTTTCAGGCTGCTCTAAAAACTTAACCTCCTTTTTAGCCAGACTGATTTCACATCAGGGTGATAGTATACACATCCCATACTTTCATTGGGTAAAATCAGACTATTCTGATATAGGACTTTAAAATTAAAGGCTTAAATTTCCACTTAAAGCTATATTTCAACTCTGTTTCAGGCTGCTAATTAAAGCCATACTGTAACTCTTTTCAGGCTGCTTTAGAAACGAAAGCTCCTGTTTAGCCAGACTCATTTCACCTCAGGTTGATAGTATACATATCCCAGATTGCCACTGGGTAGAATCAGACTATTCTGATATAGGATTTTAAAATTAAAGGCTTAAATGTCCACTTAAAGCGAAATTTCAACTCTTTTTCAGGATGCTAATTGAGGTCATACTGTAACTCTTTTTCAGGCTGCTCTAAAAACGAAATCACCTGTTTAGCCAGACTCATTTCACCTCAGGTTGATAGTATACATATCCCAGATTGCCACTGGGTAATATCAGACTATTCTGATATAGGATTTTAAAATTAAGGGCTTAAATGTTCACTTAAAGCGATATTTCAACTCTTTTTCAGGATACTAATTAAGGCCATACTGTAACTCTTTTTCAGGCTGCTCTAAAAACGAAATCTCCTGTTTAGCCAGACTCATTTCACCTCAGGGTGATAGTGTACACATCACAGACTGTCTCTGGGTATTATCAGACTATTCTGATGTAGGGTTTTAAAATTAAAGGCTTAAATGTCAACTTAAAGCTATATTTCAACTCTGTTTCATGCTGCTAATTAAGGCCGTACTGTAACTCTTTTTCAGGCTGCTCTAGGAACGAAACCTCATGGTTAGCCAGACTCATTTCACCTCAGGTTGATAGTATACACATCCCAGTCTGTCACTGGGTAAAATCAGACTATTCTGATATAGGATTTTAAAATTAAAGGCTTAAATGTCCACTTAAAGCGAAATTTCAACTTTTTTTCAGGATGCTAATTGAGGTCATACTGTAACTCTTTTTCAGGCTGCTCTAATAACTTAACCTCCTTTTTAGCCAGACTGATTTCAAATCAGGGTGATAGTATACACATCCCATACTTTCACTGGGTAAAATCAGACTATTCTGATATAGGACGTTAAAATTAAAGGCTTAAATTTCCACTTAAAGCTATATTTCAACTCTGTTTCAGGCTGCTAATTAAAGCCATACTGTAACTCTTTTTCAGGCTGCTTTAGATATGAAAGCTCATGTTTAGCCAGACTCATTTCACCTCAGGTTGATAGTATACATATCCCAAATTGCCACTGGGTAATATCAGACCATTCTGATATAGGATTTTAAAATGAAAGGCTTAAATGTCCACTTAAAGCTATAGTTCAACTCTGTTTCAGGCTGCTAATTAAAGCCATACTGTAACTCTTTTTCAGGCTGCTCAAAAAAACGAAACCTCATATTTAGCCAGACTCATTTCACCTCAGGTTGATAGTATACACATCCCAGACTGTCACTGGGTAGAATCAGACTATTCTGATATAGGATTTTAAAATTAAAGGCTTAAATGTCCACTTAAAGCAATATTTCAACTCTTTTTCAGGCTGCTAATTAAAGCCATACTGTAACTCGTTTTCAGGCTGCTTTAGAAACGAAACCTCCTCTTTAGCCAGACTCATTTCACCTCAGGTTGATAGTATACAAATCCAAGACTGTCACTGGGTAAAATCAGACTATTCTGATACAGGATTTTAAAATTAAAGGCTTAAATGTCCTCTTAAAGCTATATTTCAACTCTGTTTCAGGCTGCTAATTAAAGCCATACTGTAACTCTTTTTCAGGCTGCTTTAGAAACGAAAGCTCCTGTTTAGCCAGACTCATTTCACATCACGGTGATAGTATACACATCCCAGACTGTCACTGGGTATTATCAGACTATTCTGATGTAGGATTTTAAAATTAAAGGCTTAAATGTCAACTTAAAGCTATATTTCAACACTGTTTCATGCTGCTAATTAAGGCCATACTGTATCTCTTTTTCAGGCTGCTCTAGGAACGAAACCTCATGGTTAGCCAGACTCATTTCACCTCAGGTTGATAGTATACACATCCCAGACTGTCACTGGGTAGAATCAGACTATGCTGATATAGGATTTTAAAATTAAAGGCTTAAATTTCCTCTTAAAGCTATATTTCAACTCTGTTTCAGGCTGCTAATTAAAGCCATACTGTAACTCTTTTTCAGGCTGCTTTAGAAACGAAACCTCCTGTTTAGCCATACTCATTTCACCTCAGGTTGATAGTGTACACATCCCAGACTGCCACTGGGTAATATCAAACTATTCTGATATAGGATTTTAAAATGAAAGGCTTAAATGTCCACTTAAAGCTATATTTCAACTCTGTTTCAGGCTGCTAATTAAAGCTATACTGTAACTCTTTTTCAGGCTGCACAAAAAACGAAACCTCATGTTTAGCCAGACTCACTTCACCTCAGGTTGATAGTATACACATCCCAGACTGTCACTGGGTAGAATCAGACTATTCTGATATAGGATTTTAAAATTAAAGGCTTAAATGTCCACTTAAAGCGAAATTTCAACTTTTTTTCAGGATGCTAATTGAGGTCATACTGTAACTCTTTTTCAGGCTGCTCTAAAAACTTAACCTCCTTTTTAGCCAGACTGATTTCACATCAGGGTGAAAGTATACACATCCCATACTTTCACTGGGTAAAATCAGACTATTCTGATGTAGGATTTTAAAATTAAAGGCTTAAATGTAAATTTAAAGCTATATTTCAACTCTGTTTCATGCTGCTAATTAAAGCCATACTGTAACTCTTTTTCAGGCTGCTTTAGAAACGAAACCTCCTGTTTAGCCATACTCATTTCACCTCAGGTTGATAGTGTACACATCCCAGACTGCCACTGGGTAATATCAAACTATTCTGATATAGGATTTTAAAATGAAAGGCTTAAATGTCCACTTAAAGCTATATTTCAAGTCTGTTTCAGGCTGCTAATTAAAGCCATACTGTAACTCTTTTTCAGGCTGCACAAAAACCGAAACCTCATGTTTAGCCAGACTCATTTCACCTCAGGTTGATAGTATACACATCCCAGACTGTCACTGGGTAGAATCAGACTATTCTGATATAGGATTTTAAAATTAAAGGTTTAAATGTCCACTTAAAGCTAAATTCCAACTCTTTTTCAGGATGCTAATTGAGGTCATACTGTAACTCTTATTCAGGCTGCTCTAAAAACGAAATCTCCTGTTTAGCCAGACTCATTTCACCTCAGGGTGATAGTGTACACATCCCAGACTGTCACTGGGTATTATCAGACTATTCTGATGTAGGATTCTAAAATTAAAGGCTTAAATGTCCACTTAAAGCAATATTTCAACTCTTTTTCATGCTGCTAATTGAGGTCATGCTGTAACTCTTTTTCAGGCTGCTCTAAAAACGAAATCTCCTGTTTAGCCAGACTCATTTCACCTCAGGGTGATAGTGTACACATCCAAGACTGTCACTGGGTAAAATCAGACTATTCTGATACAGGATTTTAAAATTAAAGGCTTAAATGTCCTCTTAAAGCTATATTTCAACTCTGTTTCAGGCTGCTAATTAAAGCCATACTGTAACTCTTTTTCAGGCTGCTTTAGTAACGAAAGCTCCTGTTTAGCCAGACTCATTTCACCTCAGGTTGATAGTATACACATCGCAGACTGTCACTGGGTAAAATCAGACTATTCTGATGTAGGATTTTAAAATTAAAGGCTCAAATGTCCTCTTAAAGCTATATTTCAACTAAGTTTCAGGGTGCTAATTAAGCCATACTGTAACTCTTTTTCAGGCTGCTCAAAAAACGAAACCTCATGTTTAGCCAGACTCATTTCACATCACGGTGATAGTATACACATCCCAGACTGTCACTGGGTATTATCAGACTATTCTGATGTAGGATTTTAAAATTAAAGACTTAAATATCCACTTCAAGCAACATTTCAACTCTTTTTCAGGATGCTAATTAAGGCCATACTGTAACTATTTTTCAGGCTGATCTAAAAACGAAACCTCCTATTTAGCCATACTCATTTCACCTCACGGTGATAGTGTACACATCCCAGACTGCCACTGGGTAATATCAGACTATTCTGATATAGGATTTTAAAATGAAAGGCTTAAATGTCCACTTAAAGCTATATTTCAACTCTGTTTCAGGCTGCTAATTAAAGCCATACTGCAACTCTTTTTCAGGCTGCTTTAGAAACGAAAGCTCCTTTTTAGCCAGACTCATTTCACCTCAGGTTGATAGTATACATATCCCAGATTGCCACTGGGTAATATCAGACTATTCTTATATATGATTTTAAAATTAAAGGCTTAAATGTTCACTTAAAGCGATATTTCAACTCTTTTTCCGGATGCTAATTAAGGCCATGCTGTAACTCTTTTTCAGGCTGCTCTAAAAACGAAATATCCTGTTTAGCCAGACTCATTTCACCTCAGGGTGATAGTGTACACATCCCAGACTGCCACTGGGTAATATCAGACTATTCTGATATAGGATTTTAAAATGAAAGGCTTAAATGTCCACTTAAAGCTATATTTCAACTCTGTTTCAGGCTGCTAATTAAAGCCATACTGTAACTCTTTTTCAGGCTGCTCAAAAAACGAAACCTCATGTTTAGCCAGACTCATTTCACCTCAGGTTGATAGTATACACATCCCAGACTGTCACTGGGTAGAATCAGACTATTCTGATATAGGATTTTAAAATTAAAGGCTTAAATGTCCACTTAAAGCGAAATTTCAACTCTTTTTCAGGATGCTAATTGAGGTCATACTGTAACTCTTTTTCAGGCTGCTCTAAAAACGAGATCTCCTGTTTAGCCAGACTCATTTCACCTCAGGGTGATAGTGTACACATCCCAGACTGTTACTGGGTATTATCAGACTATTCTGATGTAGGATTTTAAAATTAAAGGCTTAAATGTCCACTTAAAGCAATATTTCAACTCTTTTTCAGGCTGCTAATTAAAGCCATACTGTAACTCTTTTTCAGGCTGCTTTAGAAACGAAAGCTCCTGTTTAGCCAGACTCATTTCACCTCAGGTTGATAGTATACACATCGCAGACTGTCACTCGGTAAAATCTGACTATTCTGATGTAGGATTTTAAAATTAAAGGCTCAAATGTCCTCTTAAAGCTATATTTCAACTATGTTTCAGGGTGCTAATTAAGCCATACTGTAACTCTTTTTCAGGCTGCTCAAAAAACGAAACCTCATGTTTAGCCAGACTCATTTCACATCACGGTGATAGTATACACATCCCAGACTGTCACTGGGTATTATCAGACTATTCTGATGTAGGATTTTAAAATTAAAGGCTTAAATGTCAACTGAAAGCTATATTTCAACTCTGTTTCATGCTGCTAATTAAGGCCATACTGTAACTCTTTTTCAGGCTGCTTTAGAAACGAAACCTCCTGTTTAGCCATACTCATTTCACCTCAGGTTGATAGTGTACACATCCCAGACTGTCACTGGGTATTATCAGACTATTCTGATGTAGGATTTTAAAATTAAAGACTTAAATATCCACTTAAAGCAATATTTCAACTCTTTTTCAGGATGCTAATTAAGGCCATACTGTAACTATTTTTCAGGCTGATCTAAAAACGAAACCTCCTGTTTAGCCATACTCATTTCACCTCAGGGTGATAGTGTACACATCCCAGACTAGCACTGGGTAATATCAGACTATTCTGATATAGGATTTTAAAATGAAAGGCTTAAATGTCCACTTAAAGCTATATTTCAACTCTGTTTCAGGCTGCTAATTAAAGCCATACTGCAACTCTTTTTCAGGCTGCTTTAGAAACGAAAGCTCCTTTTTAGCCAGACTCATTTCACCTCAGGTTGATAGTATACATATCCCAGATTGCCACTGGGTAATATCAGACTATTCTTATATATGATTTTAAAATTAAAGGCTTAAATGTTCACTTAAAGCGATATTTCAACTCTTTTTCCGGATGCTAATTAAGGCCATGCTGTAACTCTTTTTCAGGCTGCTCTAAAAACGAAATATCCTGTTTAGCCAGACTCATTTCACCTCAGGGTGATAGTGTACACATCCCAGACTGCCACTGGGTAATATCAGACTATTCTGATATAGGATTTTAAAATGAAAGGCTTAAATGTCCACTTAAAGCTATATTTCAACTCTGTTTCAGGCTGCTAATTAAAGCCATACTGTAACTCTTTTTCAGGCTGCTTTAGAAACGAAAGCTCCTGTTTAGCCAGACTCATTTCACCTCAGGTTGATAGTATACACATCGCAGACTGTCACTGGGTAAAATCTGACTATTCTGATGTAGGATTTTAAAATTAAAGGCTCAAATGTCCTCTTAAAGCTATATTTCAACTATGTTTCAGGGTGCTAATTAAGCCATACTGTAACTCTTTTTCAGGCTGCTCAAAAAACGAAACCTCATGTTTAGCCAGACTCATTTCACATCACGGTGATAGTATACACATCCCAGACTGTCACTGGGTATTATCAGACTATTCTGATGTAGGATTTTAAAATTAAAGGCTTAAATGTCAACTGAAAGCTATATTTCAACTCTGTTTCATGCTGCTAATTAAGGCCATACTGTAACTCTTTTTCAGGCTGCTTTAGAAACGAAACCTCCTGTTTAGCCATACTCATTTCACCTCAGGTTGATAGTGTACACATCCCAGACTGCCACTGGGTAATATCAGACTATTCTGATATAGGATTTTAAAATGAAAGGCTTAAATGTCCACTTAAAGCTATATTTCAACTCTGTTTCAGGCTGCTAATTAAAGCCATACTGTAACTCTTTTTCAGGCTGCTCAAAAAACGAAACCTCATGTTTAGCAAGACTCATTTCACCTCAGGGTGATAGTGTACACATCCCAGACTGTTACTGGGTATTATCAGACTATTCTGATGTAGGATTTTAAAATTAAAGGCTTAAATGTCCACTTAAAGCAATATTTCAACTCTTTTTCAGGCTGCTAATTAAAGCCATACTGTAACTCGTTTTCAGGATGCTTTAGAAACGAAACCTCCTCTTTAGCCAGACTCATTTCACCTCAGGTTGATAGTATACATATCCCAGATTGCCAATGGGTAATATCAGACTATTCTGATATATGATTTTAAAATTGAAGGCTTACATGTTCACTTAAAGCGATATTTCAACTCTTTTTCCGGATGCTAATTAAGGCCATACTGTAACTCTTTTTCAGGCTGCTCTAAAAACGAAATCTCCTGTTTAGCCAGACTCATTTCACCTCAGGGTGATAGTGTACACATCCCAGACTGTCACTGGGTATTATCAGACTATTCTGATGTAGGATTTTAAAATTAAAGGCTTAAATGTCAACTTAAAGCTATATTTCAACTCTGTTTCAGGCTGCTAATTAAAGCCATACTGTAACTCTTTTTCAGGCTGCTTTAGAAACGAAACCTCCTGTTTAGCCATACTCATTTCACCTCAGGTTGATAGTGTACACATCCCAGACTGTCACTGGGTAGAATCAGAATATTCTGATATAGGATTTTAAAATTAAAGGCTTAAATGTCCACTTAAAGCGAAATTTCAACTCTTTTTCAGGATGCTAATTGAGGTCATACTGTAACTCTTTTTCAGGCTGCTCTAAAAGCGAAATCTCCTGTTTAACCAGACTCATTTCACCTCAGGGTGATAGTGTACACATCCCAGACTGTCACTGGGTATTATCAGACTATTCTGATGTAGGATTTTAAAATTAAAGGCTTAAATGTCCACTTAAAGCAATATTTCAACTATTTTTCAGGCTGCTAAATAAAGCCATACTGTAACTCGTTTTCAGGTTGCTTTAGAAACGAAACCTTCTCTTTAGCCAGACTCATTTCACATCAGGTTGATAGTATACAAATCCAAGACTGTCACTGGGTAAAATCAGACTATTCTGATGTAGGATTTTAAAAATAAAGGCTCAAATGTCCTCTTAAAGCTATATTTCAACTATGTTTCAGGGTGCTAACTAAGCCATACTGTAACTCTTTTTCAGGCTGCTCAAAAAACGAAACCACATGTTTAGCCAGACACATTTCACCTCAGGGTGATAGTGTACACATCCCAGACTGTCACTGGGTATTATCAGACTATTCTGATGTAGGATTTTAAAATTAAAGGCTTAAATGTCCACTTAAAGCAATATTTCAACTATTTTTCAGGCTGCTAAATAAAGCCATACTGTAACTCGTTTTCAGGTTGCTTTAGAAACGAAACCTTCTCTTTAGCCAGACTCATTTCACATCAGGTTGATAGTATACAAATCCAAGACTGTCACTGGGTAAAATCAGACTATTCTGATGTAGGATTTTAAAAATAAAGGCTCAAATGTCCTCTTAAAGCTATATTTCAACTATGTTTCAGGGTGCTAACTAAGCCATACTGTAACTCTTTTTCAGGCTGCTCAAAAAACGAAACCTCATGTTTAGCCAGACACATTTCACCTCAGGGTGATAGTGTACACATCCCAGACTGCCACTGGGTAATATCAGACTATTCTGATATAGGATTTTAAAATGAAAGGCTTAAATGTCCACTTAAAGCTATATTTCAACTCTGTTTCAGGCTGCTAATTAAAGCCATACTGCAACTCTTTTTCAGGCTGCTTTAGAAACGAAAGCGCCTGTTAAGCCAGACTCATTTCACCTCAGGTTGATAGTATACATATCCCAGATTGCCACTGGGTAATATCAGACTATTCTGATATAGGATTTTAAAATTAAAGGCTTAAATGTTCACTTAAAGTGATATTTCAACTCTTTTTCCCGATGCTAATTAAGGCCATACTGTAACTCATTTTCAGGCTGCTCTAAAAACGAAACCTCCTGTTTAGCCAGACTCATTTCAACTCAGGGTGATAGTATACACATCCCAGACTGCCACTGGGTAATATCAGACTATTCTGATTCAGAATCTTCAAATGAAAGGCTTAAATCTACACTTAAAGCTATATTTCATCTCTGTTTCAGGCTGCTAATTAAATCTTTACTGTAACTCTTTTTCAGGCTGCTCTAAAAAGTTAACCTCATTTTTAGCCAGACTGATTTCACATCAGGTTTATAGCATACACATCCCAGACTTTCACTGGGTAAAATCAGACTATTCTGATATAGGACTTTAAAATTAAAGGCTTACATTTCCTCTTAAAGCTATATTTCAACTCTGTTTCAGGCTGCTAATTAAAGCCATACTGTAACTCTTTTTCAGGCTGCTTTAGAAACGAAACCTCCTGTTTAGCCAGACTCCTTTCACCTCAGGTTGATAGTGTACACATCCCAGACTGCCACTGGGTAATATCAGACTATTCTGATATAGGATTTTAAAATGAAAGGCTTAAATGTCCACTTAAAGCTATATTTCAACTCTGTTTCAGGCTGCTAATTAAAGCCATACTGTAACTCTTTTTCAGGCTGCTCAAAAAACGAAACCTCATGTTTAGCCAGACTCATTTCACATCACGGTGATAGTATACACATCTCAGACTGTCACTGGGTATTATCAGACTATTCTGGTGTAGGATTTTAAAATTAAAGGCTTAAATGTCCACTTAAAGCAATATTTCAACTCTTTTTCAGGCTGCTAATTAAAGCCATACTGTAACTCGTTTTCATGCTGCTTTAGAAATGAAACCTCCTCTTTAGCCAGACTCATTTCACCTCAGGTTGATAGTATACAAATCCAAGACTGTCACTGGGTAAAATCAGACTATTCTGATACAGGATTTTAAAATGAAAGGCTTAAATATCCTCTTAAAGCTATATTTCAACTCTGTTTCAGGCTGCTAATTAAAGCCATACTGTAACTCTTTTTCAGGCTGCTTTAGAAACGAAAGCTCCTGTTTAGCCAGACTCATTTCACCTCAGGTTGATAGTATACACATCGCAGACTGTCACTGGGTAAAATCAGACTATTCTGATGTAGGATTTTGAAATTAAAGGCTCAAATGTCCTCTTAAAGCTATATTTCAACTATGTTTCAGGGTGCTAATTAAGCCATACTGTAACTCTTTTTCAGGCTGCTCAAAAAACGAAACCTCATGTTTAGCTAGACTCATTTCACCTCAGGTTGATAGTATACATATCCCAGATTGCCACTGGGTAATATCAGACTATTTTGATGTAGGATTTTAAAATTAAAGACTTAAATATCCACTTAAAGCAATATTTCAACTCTTTTTCAGGATGCTAATTAAGGCCATACTGTAACTATTTTTCAGGCTGATCTAAAAACGAAACCTCCTGTTTAGCCATACTCATTTCACCTCAGGGTGATAGTGTACACATCCCAGACTGCCACTGGGTAATATCAGACTATTCTGATATAGGATTTTAAAATTAAAGGCTTAAATGTCCACTTAAAGCTATATTTCAACTCTGTTTCAGGCTGCTAATTAAAGCCATACTGCAACTCTTTTTCAGGCTGCTTTAGAAACGAAAGCTCCTTTTTAGCCAGACTCATTTCACCTCAGGTTGATAGTATACATATCCCAGATTGCCACTGGGTAATAACAGACTACTCTTATAGATGATTTTAAAATTGAAGGCTTAAATGTTCACTTAAAGCGATATTTCAACTCTTTTTCCGGATGCTAATTAAGCCCATGCTGTAACTCTTTTTCAGGCTGCTCTAAAAACGAAATCTCCTGTTTAGCCAGACTCATTTCACCTCAGGGTGATAGTGTACACATCCCCGATTGTCACTGGGTATTATCATACTATTCTGATGTAGGATTTTAAAATTAAAGGCTTAAATGTCAACTTAAAGCTATATTTCAACTCTGTTTCATGCTGCTAATTAAGGCCATACTGTAACTCTTTTTCAGGCTGCTTTAGAAACGAAACCTCCTGTTTAGCCATACTCATTTCACCTCAGGTTGATAGTGTACACATCCCAGACTGCCACTGGGTAATATCAGACTATTCTGATATAGGATTTTAAAATGAAAGGCTTAAATGTCCACTTAAAGCTATATTTCAACTCTGTTTCAGGCTGCTAATTAAAGCCATACTGTAACTCTTTTTCAGGCTGCTCAAAAAACGAAACCTCATGTTTAGCCAGACTCATTTCACCTCAGGTTGATAGTATACACATCCCAGACTGTCACTGGGTAGAATCAGACTATTTTGATGTAGGATTTTAAAATTAAAGGCTTAAATGTCCACTTAAAGCAATATTTCAACTCTTTTTCAGGCTGCTAATTAAAGCCATACTGTAACTCTTTTTCAGGCTGCTTTAGAAACGAAACCTCCTGTTTAGCCATACTCATTTCACCTCAGGTTGATAGTGTACACATCCCAGACTGCCACTGGGTAATATCAGACTATTCTGATATAGGATTTTAAAATGAAAGGCTTAAATGTCCACTTAAAGCTATATTTCAACTCTGTTTCAGGCTGCTAATTAAAGCCATACTGTAACTCTTTTTCAGGCTGCTCAAAAAACGAAACCTCATGTTTAGCCAGACTCATTTCACCTCAGGTTGATAGTATACACATCCCAGACTGTCACTGGGTAGAATCAGACTATTCTGATATAGGATTTTAAAATTAAAGGCTTAAATGTCCACTTAAAGCGAAATTTCAACTCTTTTTCCGGATGCTAATTAAGGCCATAATGTAACTCTTTTTCAGGCTGCTCTAGGAACGAAACCTCATGGTTAGCCAGACTCATTTCACCTCAGGTTGATAGTATACACATCCCAGACTGTCACTGGGTAGAATAAGACTATGCTGATATAGGATTTTAAAATTAAAGGCTTAAATTTCCTCTTAAAGCTATATTTCAACTCTGTTTCAGGCTGCTAATTAAAGCCATACTGTAACTCGTTTTCATGCTGCTTTAGAAACGAAACCTTCTCTTTAGCCAGACTCATTTCACCTCAGGTTGATAGTATACAAATCCAAGACTGTCAATGGGTAAAATCAGACTATTCTGATGTAGGATTTTGAAATTAAAGGCTCAAATGTCCTCTTAAAGCTATATTTCAACTATGTTTCAGGGTGCTAATTAAGCCATACTGTAACTCTTTTTCAGGCTGCTCAAAAACGAAACCTCATGTTTAGCCAGACTCATTTCACCTCAGGTTGATAGTATACATATCCCAGATTGCCACTGGGTAATATCAGACTATTCTGATATAGGATTTTAAAATTAAAGGCTTAAATGTCCACTTAAAGCGAAATTTCAACTTTTTTTCCGGATGCTAATTAAGGCCATACTGTAACTCTTTTTCAGGCTGCTCTAAAAACGAAATCTCCTGTTTAGCCAGACTCATTTCACCTCAGGGTGATAGTGTACACATCCCAGACTGTCACTGGGTATTATCAGACTATTCTGATGTAGGATTTAAAAATTAAAGGCTTTAATGTCCACTTAAAGCTTTATTTCAAATCTGTTTCAGGCTGCTAATTAAAGCCATACTGTAACTCATTTTCAGGCTGCTCTAAAAACGAAACCTCCTGTTTAGCCAGACTCATTTCACCTCAGGTTGATAGTGTACACATCCCAGACTGCCACTGGGTAATATCAGACTATTCTGATATAGGATTTTAAAATGAAATGCTTAAATGTCCACTTAAAGCTATATTTCAACTCTGTTTCAGGCTGCTAATTAAAGCCATACTGTAACTCTTTTTCAGGCTGCTCAAAAAACGAAACCTCATGTTTAGCCAGACTCATTTCACATCACGGTGATAGTATACACATCCCAGACTGTCACTGAGTATTATCAGACAGTATTATTGGATTTTAAAATGAAAGGCTTCAATGTCCCCTTGAAGCTATATTTCAACTCTGTTTCAGGCTGCTAATTAAAGCCATACTGTAACTCGTTTTCAGGCTGCTTTAGAAACGAAAGCTCCTTTTTAGCCAGACTCATTTCACCTCAGGTTGATAGTATACATATCCCAGATTGCCACTGGGTAATATCAGACTATTCTTATATATGATTTTAAAATTAAAGGCTTAAATGTTCACTTAAAGCGATATTTCAACTCTTTTTCCGGATGCTAATTAAGCCCATGCTGTAACTCTTTTTCAGGCTGCTCTAAAAACGAAATCTCCTGTTTAGCCAGACTCATTTCACCTCAGGGTGATAGTGTACACATCCCAGACTGTTACTGGGTATTATCAGACTATTCTGATGTAGGATTTTAAAATTAAAGGCTTAAATGTCCACTTAAAGCAATATTTCAACTCTTTTTCAGGCTGCTAATTAAAGCCATACTGTAACTCTTTTTCAGGCTGCTTTAGAAACGAAAGCTCCTGTTTAGCCAGACTCATTTCACCTCAGGTTGATAGTATACACATCGCAGACTGTCACTGGGTAAAATCAGACTATTCTGATGTAGGATTTTAAAATTAAAGGCTCAAATGTCCTCTTAAAGCTATATTTCAACTATGTTTCAGGGTGCTAATTAAGCCATACTGTAACTCTTTTTCAGGCTGCTCAAAAAACGAAACCTCATGTTTAGCCAGACTCATTTCACATCACGGTGATAGTATACACATCCCAGACTGTTACTGGGTATTATCAGACTATTCTGATGTATGATTTTAAAATTAAAGGCTTAAATGTCCACTTAAAGCAATATTTCAACTCTTTTTCAGGCTGCTAATTAAAGCCATACTGTAACTCTTTTTCAGGCTGCTTTAGAAACGAAAGCTCCTGTTTAGCCAGACTCATTTCACCTCAGGTTGATAGTATACACATCGCAGACTGTCACTGGGTAAAATCAGACTATTCTGATGTAGGATTTTAAAATTAAAGGCTCAAATGTCCTCTTAAAGCTATATTTCAACTATGTTTCAGGGTGCTAATTAAGCCATACTGTAACTCTTTTTCAGGCTGCTCAAAAAACGAAACCTCATGTTTAGCCAGACTCATTTCACATCACGGTGATAGTATACACATCCCAGACTGTCACTGGGTATTATCAGACTATTCTGATGTAGGATTTTAAAATTAAAGGATTAAATGTCAACTTAAAGCTATATTTCAACTCTGTTTCAGGCTGCTAATTAAAGCCATACTGTAACTCTTTTTCAGGCTGCTCAAAAAACGAAACCTCATGTTTAGCCAGACTCATTTCACCTCAGGTTGATAGTATACACATCCCAGTCTGTCACTGGGTAGAATCAGACTATTCTGATATAGGATTTTAAAATTAAAGGCTTAAATGTCCACTTAAAGCGAAATTTCAACTCTTTTTCAGGATGCTAATTGAGGTCATACTGTAACTCTTTTTCAGGCTGCTCTAAAAACGAAATCTCCTGTTTAGCCAGACTCATTTCACCTCAGGGTGATAGTGTACACATCCCAGACTGTTACTGGGTATTATCAGACTATTCTGATGTAGGATTTTAAAATTAAAGGCTTAAATGTCCACTTAAAGCAATATTTCAACTCTTTTTCAGGCTGCTAATTAAAGCCATACTGTAACTCGTTTTCAGGCTGCTTTAGAAACGAAACCTCCTCTTTAGCCAGACTCATTTCACCTCAGGTTGATAGTATACATATCCCAGATTGCCACTGGGTAATATCAGACTATTCTGATATATGATTTTAAAATTGAAGGCTTAAATGTTCACTTAAAGCGATATTTCAACTCTTTTTCCGGATGCTAATTAAGGCCATAATGTAACTCTTTTTCAGGCTGCTCTAGGAACGAAACCTCATGGTTAGCCAGACTCATTTCACCTCAGGTTGATAGTATACACATCCCAGACTGTCACTGGGTAGAATAAGACTATGCTGATATAGGATTTTAAAATTAAAGGCTTAAATTTCCTCTTAAAGCTATATTTCAACTCTGTTTCAGGCTGCTAATTAAAGCCATACTGTAACTCTTTTTCAGGCTGCTTTAGAAACGAAACCTCCTGTTTAGCCATACCCATTTCACCTCAGGTTGATAGTGTACACATCCCAGACTGTCACTGAGTAGAATCAGACTATTTTGATATAGGATTTTAAAATTAAAGGCTTAAATGTCCACTTAAAGCGAAATTTCAACTCTTTTTCAGGATGCTAATTGAGGTCATACTGTAACTCTTTTTCAGGCTGCTCTAAAAACGAAATCTCCTGTTTAACCAGACTCATTTCACCTCAGGGTGATAGTGTACACATCCCAGACTGTCACTGGGTATTATCAGACTATTCTGATGTAGGATTTTAAAATTAAAGGCTTAAATGTCCACTTAAAGCAATATTTCAACTATTTTTCAGGCTGCTAATTAAAGCCATACTGTAACTCGTTTTCAGGTTGCTTTAGAAACGAAACCTTCTCTTTAGCCAGACTCATTTCACCTCAGGTTGATAGTATACATATCCCAGATTGCCACTGGGTAATATCAGACTATTCTGATATAGGATTTTAAAATTAAAGGCTTAAATGTTCACTTAAAGCGATATTTCAACTCTTTTTCCGGATGCTAATTAAGGCCATACTGTAACTCATTTTCAGGCTGCTCTAAAAACGAAACCTCCTGTTTAGCCAGACTCATTTCAACTCAGGGTGATAGTATACACATCCCAGACTGCCACTGGGTAATATCAGACTATTCTGATTCAGAATCTTCAAATGAAAGGCTTAAATGTACACTTAAAGCTATATTTCATCTCTGTTTCAGGCTGCTAATTAAATCTTTACTGTAACTCTTTTTCAGGCTGCTCTAAAAAGTTAACCTCATTTTTAGCCAGACTCATTTCACATCACGGTGATAGTATACACATCTCAGACTGTCACTGGGTATTATCAGACTATTCTGGTGTAGGATTTTAAAATTAAAGGCTAAAATGTCCACTTAAAGCAATATTTCAACTCTTTTTCAGGCTGCTAATTAAAGCCATACTGTAACTCGTTTTCATGCTGCTTTAGAAACGAAACCTCCTCTTTAGCCAGACTCATTTCACCTCAGGTTGATAGTATACAAATCCAAGACTGTCACTGGGTAAAATCAGACTATTCTGATACAGGATTTTAAAATTAAAGGCTTAAATATCCTCTTAAAGCTATATTTCAACTATGTTTCAGGGTGCTAATTAAGCCATACTGTAACTCTTTTTCAGGCTGCTCAAAAACGAAACCTCATGTTTAGCCAGACTCATTTCACCTCAGGTTGATAGTATACATATCCCAGATTGCCACTGGGTAATATCAGACTATTCTGATATAGGATTTTAAAATTAAAGGCTTAAATGTCCACTTAAAGCGAAATTTCAACTTTTTTTCCGGATGCTAATTAAGGCCATACTGTAACTCTTTTTCAGGCTGCTCTAAAAACGAAATCTCCTGTTTAGCCAGACTCATTTCACCTCAGGGTGATAGTGTACACATCCCAGACTTTCCCTGGGTAAAATCAGACTATGCTGATATAGGATTTTAAAATTAAAGGCTTAAATTTCCTCTTAAAGCTATATTTCAACTCTGTTTCAGGCTGCTAATTAAAGCCATACTGTAACTCTTTTTCAGGCTGCTTTAGAAACGAAACCTCCTGTTAAGTCATACTAATTTCACCTCAGGTTGATAGTGTACACATCCCAGACTGCCACTGGGTAATATCAGACTATTCTGATATAGGATTTTAAAATGAAAGGCTTAAATGTCCACTTAAAGCTATATTTCAACTCTGTTTCAGGCTGCTAATTAAAGCCATACTGTAACTCTTTTTCAGGCTGCTCAAAAAACGAAACCTCATGTTTAGCCAGACTCATTTCACATCACGGTGATAGTATACACATCCCAGACTGCCACTGAGTATTATCAGACAGTATTATTGGATTTTAAAATGAAAGGCTTCAATGTCCCCTTGAAGCTATATTTCAACTCTGTTTCAGGCTGCTAATTAAAGCCATACTGTAACTCGTTTTCAGGCTGCTTTAGAAACGAAACCTCCTTTTTAGCCAGACTCATTTCACCTCAGGTTGATAGTATACACATCCCAGACTGTCACTGGGTAAAATCAGACTATTCTGATGTAGGATTTTAAAATTAAAGGCTTAAATGTCAACTTAAAGCTATATTTCAACTCTGTTTCATGCTGCTAATTAAGGCCATACTGTAACTCTTTTTCAGGCTGCTCTAGGAACAAAACCTCATGGTTAGCCAGACTCATTTCACCTCAGGTTGATAGTATACACATCCCAGACTGTCACTGGGTAAAATCAGACTATTCTGATATAGGATTTTAAAATTAAAGGCTTAAATGTCCACTTAAAGCGAAATTTCAACTTTTTTTCAGGATGCTAATTGAGGTCATACTGTAACTCTTTTTCAGGCTGCTCTAAAAACTTAACCTCCTTTTTAGCCAGACTGATTTCACATCAGGGTGATAGTATACACATCCCATACTTTCACTGGGTAAAATCAGACTATTCTGATATAGGACTTTAAAATTAAAGGCTTAAATTTCCACTTAAAGCTATATTTCAACTCTGTTTCAGGCTGCTAATTAAAGCCATACTGTAACTCTTTTTCAGGCTGCTTTAGAAACGAAAGCTCCTGTTTAGCCAGACTCATTTCACCTCAGGTTGATAGTATACACATCGCAGACTGTCACTGGGTAAAATCAGACTATTCTGATGTAGGATTTTAAAATTAAAGGCTAAAATGTCCTCTTAAAGCTATATTTCAACTATGTTTCAGGGTGCTAATTAAGCCATACTGTAACTCTTTTTCAGGCTGCTCAAAAAACGAAACCTCATGTTTAGCCAGACTCATTTCACATCACGGTGATAGTATACACATCCCAGACTGTCACTGGGTATTATCAGACTATTCTGATGTAGGATTTTAAAATTAAAGACTTAAATATCCACTTAAAGCAATATTTCAACTCTTTTTCAGGCTGCTAATTAAAGCCATACTGTAACTCTTTTTCATGCTGCTTTAAAAACGAAACCTCCTGTTTAGCCAGACTCATTTCAACTCAGGGTGATAGTATACACATCCCAGACTGCCACTGGGTGATATCAGACTATTCTGATTCAGGATTTTCAAATGAAAGGCTTAAATGTACACTTAAAGCTATATTTCAACTCTGTTTCAGGCTGCTAATTAAAGCTTTACTGTAATTCTTTTTCAGGCTGCTTTAGAAACGAAACCTCCTGTTTAGCCAGACTCATTTCACCTCAGGTTGATAGTGTACACATCCCAGACTGTCACTGGGTATTATCAGACTATTCTGATGTAGGATTTAAAAATTAAAGGCTTTAATGTCCACTTAAAGCTTTATTTCAACTCTGTTTCAGGCTGCTAATTAAAGCCATACTGTAACTCATTTTCAGGCTGCTCTAAAAACGAAACCTCCTGTTTAGCCAGACTCATTTCACCTCAGGTTGATAGTATACACAACCCAGACTCTCACTGCTTAATATCAGACTATTCTGATATAGGATTTTAAAATTAAAGGCATAAGTGTCAACTTAAAGTGAAATTTCAACTCTGTTTCAGGCTGCTAATTAAAGCCATACTGTAACTCGTTTTCAGGCTGCTTTAGAAACGAAACCTCCTCTTTAGCCAGACTCATTTCACCTCAGGTTGATAGTATACATATCCCAGATTGCCACTGGGTAATATCAGACTATTCTGATATAGGATTTTAAAATTAAAGGCTTAAATGTTCACTTAAAGCGATATTTCAACTCTTTTTCCGGATGCTAATTAAGGCCATACTGTAACTCATTTTCAGGCTGCTCTAAAAACGAAACCTCCTGTTTAGCCAGACTCATTTCAACTCAGGGTGATAGTATACACATCCCAGACTGCCACTGGGTAATATCAGACTATTCTGATTCAGAATCTTCAAATGAAAGGCTTAAATGTACACTTAAAGCTATATTTCATCTCTGTTTCAGGCTGCTAATTAAATCTTTACTGTAACTCTTTTTCAGGCTGCTCTAAAAAGTTAACCTCATTTTTAGCCAGACTCATTTCACATCACGGTGATAGTATACACATCTCAGACTGTCACTGGGTATTATCAGACTATTCTGGTGTAGGATTTTAAAATTAAAGGCTAAAATGTCCACTTAAAGCAATATTTCAACTCTTTTTCAGGCTGCTAATTAAAGCCATACTGTAACTCGTTTTCATGCTGCTTTAGAAACGAAACCTCCTCTTTAGCCAGACTCATTTCACCTCAGGTTGATAGTATACAAATCCAAGACTGTCACTGGGTAAAATCAGACTATTCTGATACAGGATTTTAAAATTAAAGGCTTAAATATCCTCTTAAAGCTATATTTCAACTATGTTTCAGGGTGCTAATTAAGCCATACTGTAACTCTTTTTCAGGCTGCTCAAAAACGAAACCTCATGTTTAGCCAGACTCATTTCACCTCAGGTTGATAGTATACATATCCCAGATTGCCACTGGGTAATATCAGACTATTCTGATATAGGATTTTAAAATTAAAGGCTTAAATGTCCACTTAAAGCGAAATTTCAACTTTTTTTCCGGATGCTAATTAAGGCCATACTGTAACTCTTTTTCAGGCTGCTCTAAAAACGAAATCTCCTGTTTAGCCAGACTCATTTCACCTCAGGGTGATAGTGTACACATCCCAGACTTTCCCTGGGTAAAATCAGACTATGCTGATATAGGATTTTAAAATTAAAGGCTTAAATTTCCTCTTAAAGCTATATTTCAACTCTGTTTCAGGCTGCTAATTAAAGCCATACTGTAACTCTTTTTCAGGCTGCTTTAGAAACGAAACCTCCTGTTTAGTCATACTAATTTCACCTCAAGTTGATAGTGTACACATCCCAGACTGCCACTGGGTAATATCAGACTATTCTGATATAGGATTTTAAAATGAAAGGCTTAAATGTCCACTTAAAGCTATATTTCAACTCTGTTTCAGGCTGCTAATTAAAGCCATACTGTAACTCTTTTTCAGGCTGCTCAAAAAACGAAACCTCATGTTTAGCCAGACTCATTTCACATCACGGTGATAGTATACACATCCCAGACTGTCACTGAGTATTATCAGACAGTATTATTGGATTTTAAAATGAAAGGCTTGAATGTCCACTTAAAGCTATATTTCAACTCTGTTTCAGGCTGCTAATTAAAGCCATACTGTAACTCTTTTTCATGCTGCTTTAGAAACGAAACCTCCTGTTTAGCCAGACTCATTTCACCTCAGGTTGATAGTATACACAACCCAGACTCTCACTGCTTAATATCAGACTATTCTGATATAGGATTTTAAAATTAAAGTTTTAAATGTCCACTTAAAGCGAAATTTCAACTCTGTTTCAGGCTGCTAATTAAAGCCATACTGTAACTCTTTTTCAGGCTGCTTTAGAAACGAAACCTCCTGTTTAGCCAGACTCATTTCACCTCAGGTTGATAGTCTACACATTCCAGACTGCCACTGGGTAATATCAGACTATTCTGATACAGGATTTTAAAATGAAAGGCTTGAATGTCCACTTAAAGCTATATTTCAACTCTGTTTCAGGCTGCTAATTAAAGCTTTACTGTAATTCTTTTTCAGGCTGCTCTAGGAACGAAACCTCATGGTTAGCCAGACTAATTTCAACTCAGGTTGATAGTATACACATCGCAGACTGTCACTGGGTAAAATCAGACTATTCTGATATTGGATTTTAAAATTAAAGTTTTAAATGTCCACTTAAAGCGAAATTTCAACTCTGTTTCAGGCTGCTAATTAAAGCCATACTGTAACTCTTTTTCAGGCTGCTTTAGAAACGAAACCTCCTGTTTAGCCAGACTCATTTCACCTCAGGTTGATAGTCTACACATTCCAGACTGCCACTGGGTAATATCAGACTATTCTGATACAGGATTTTAAAATGAAAGGCTTGAATGTCCACTTAAAGCTATATTTCAACTCTGTTTCAGGCTGCTAATTAAAGCTTTACTGTAATTCTTTTTCAGGCTGCTCTAGGAACGAAACCTCATGGTTAGCCAGACTAATTTCAACTCAGGTTGATAGTATACACATCGCAGACTGTCACTGGGTAAAATCAGACTATTCTGATATAGGATTTTAAAATTAAAGTTTTAAATGTCCACTTGAAGCGAAATTTCAACTCTGTTTCAGGCTGCTAATTAAAGCCATACTGTAACTCTTTTTCAGGCTGCTTTAGAAACGAAACCTCCTGTTTAGCCAGACTCATTTCACCTCAGGTTGATAGTCTACACATCCCAGACTGCCACTGGGTAATATCAGACTATTCTGATACAGGATTTTAAAATGAAAGGCTTGAATGTCCACTTAAAGCTATATTTCAACTCTGTTTCAGGCTGCTAATTAAAGCCATACTGTAACTCTTTTTCATGCTGCTTTAAAAACGAAACCTCCTGTTTAGCCAGACTCATTTCAACTCAGGGTGATAGTATACACATCCCAGACTGCCACTGGGTAATATCAGACTATTCTGATTCAGGATTTTCAAATGAAAGGCTTACATGTACACTTAAAGCTATATTTCAACTCTGTTTCAGGCTGCTAATTAAAGCTTTACTGTAATTCTTTTTCAGGCTGCTCTAGGAACGAAACCTCATGGTTAGCCAGACTAATTTCACCTCAGGTTGATAGTATACACATCGCAGACTGTCACTGGGTAAAATCAGACTATTCTGATATAGGATTTTAAAATTAAAGTTTTAAATGTCCACTTAAAGCGAAATTTCAACTCTGTTTAAGGCTGCTAATTAAAGCCATACTGTAACTCTTTTTCAGGCTGCTTTAGAAACGAAAGCTCCTGTTTAGCCAGACTCATTTCACCTCAGGTTGATAGTATACACATCGCAGACTGTCACTGGGTAAAATCAGACTATTCTGATGTACGATTTTAAAATTAAAGGCTCAAATGTCCTCTTAAAGCTATATTTCAACTATGTTTCAGGGTGCTAATTAAGCCATACTGTAACTCTTTTTCAGGCTGCTCAAAAAACGAAACCTCATGTTTAGCCAGACTCATTTCACCTCAGGTTGATAGTATACATATCCCAGATTGCCACTGGGTAATATCAGACTATTCTGATATAGGATTTTAAAATTAAGGGCTTAAATGTTCACTTAAAGCGATATTTCAACTCTTTTTCAGGATGCTAATTAAGGCCATACTGTAACTCTTTTTCAGGCTGCTCTAAAAACGAAATCTCCTGTTTAGCCAGACTCATTTCACCTCAGGGTGATACTGTACACATCCCAGACTGTCACTGGGTATTATCAGACTATTCTGATGTAGGATTTTAAAATTAAAGGCTTAAATGTCAACTTGAAGCTATATTTCAACTCTGTTTCATGCTGCTAATTAAGGCCATACTGTAACTCTTTTTCAGGCTGCTCTAGGAACGAAACCTCATGGTTAGCCAGACTCCTTTCACCTCAGGTTGATAGTATACACATCCCACTCTGTCACTGGGTAAAATCAGACTATTCTGATATAGGATTTTAAAATTAAAGGCTTAAATGTCCACTTAAAGCGAAATTTCAACTTTTTTTCAGGCTGCTAATTAAAGCCATACTGTAACTCTTTTTCAGGCTGCTCAAAAAACGAAACCGCATGTTTAGCCAGACTCATTTCACATCACGGTGATAGTATACACATCTCAGACTGTCACTGGGTATTATCAGACTATTCTGATGTAGGATTTTAAAATTAAAGGCTTAAATGTCCACTTAAAGCAATATTTCAACTCTTTTTCAGGCTGCTAATTAAAGCCATACTGTAACTCGTTTTCAGGCTGCTTTAGAAACGAAACCTCCTCTTTAGCCAGACTCATTTCACCTCAGGTTGATAGTATACAAATCCCAGATTGTCACTGGGTAAAATCAGACTATTCTGATATAGGATTTTAAAATTAAAGGCTTAAATGTCCACTTAAAGCGAAATTTCAACTCTTTTTCTGGATGCTAATTGAGGCCATACTGTAACTCTTTTTCAGGCTGCTTTAGAAACGAAAGCTCCTGTTTAGCCAGACTCATTTCACCTCAGGTTGATAGTATACATATCCCAGATTGCCACTGGGTAATATCAGACTATTCTGATATAGGATTTTAAAATTAAAGGCTTAAATGTTCACTTAAAGCGATATTTCAACTCTTTTTCCGGATGCTAATTAAGGCCATACTGTAACTCTTTTTCAGGCTGCTCTAAAAACGAAACCTCCTCTTTAGCCAGACTCATTTCACCTCAGGGTGATAGTGTACACATCCCAGACTGTCACTGGGTATTATCAGACTATTCTGATGTAGGATTTTAAAATTAAAGGCTTAAATGTCAACTTGAAACTATATTTCAACTCTGTTTCATGCTGCTA
This sequence comes from Zingel zingel, assembly GCA_023566125.1. Lineage (NCBI taxonomy): Eukaryota > Metazoa > Chordata > Actinopteri > Perciformes > Percidae > Zingel > Zingel zingel. The sequence goes on from JAKRKW010000026.1 coordinate 913,669, forward strand.
ATTAAGGCCATACTGTAACTCTTTTTCAGGCTGCTCTAGGAACGAAACCTCATGGTTAGCCAGACTCATTTCACCTCAGGTTGATAGTATACACATCCCACTCTGTCACTGGGTAAAATCAGACTATTCTGATATAGGATTTTAAAATTAAAGGCTTAAATGTCCACTTAAAGCGAAATTTCAACTTTTTTTCAGGCTGCTAATTAAAGCCATACTGTAACTCTTTTTCAGGCTGCTCAAAAAACGAAACGTCATGTTTAGCCAGACTCATTTCACATCACGGTGATAGTATACACATCTCAGACTGTCACTGGGTATTATCAGACTATTCTGATGTAGGATTTTAAAATTAAAGGCTTAAATATCCTCTTAAAGCTATATTTCAAGTCTGTTTCAGGCTGCTAATTAAAGCCATACTGTAACTCTTTTTCAGGCTGCTCAAAAAACGAAACCTCATGTTTATCCAGACTCATTTCACCTCAGGTTGATAGTATACACATTCCAGACTGTCACTGGGTAGAATCAGACTATTCTGATATAGGATTTTAAAATTAAAGGCTTAAATGTCCACTTAAAGCGAAATTTCAACTCTTTTTCTGGATGCTAATTGAGGCCATACTGTAACTCTTTTTCAGGCTGCTTTAGAAACGAAACCTCCTGTTTAGCCAGACTCATTTCACCTCAGGTTGATAGTATACACATCGCAGACTGTCACTGGCTAAAATCAGACTATTCTGATACAGGATTTTAAAATTAAAGGCTTAAATGTCCTCTTAAAGCTATATTTCAACTCTGTTTCAGGCTGCTAATTAAAGCCATACTGTAACTCTTTTTCAGGCTGCTCAAAAAATGAAACCTCATGTTTAGCCAGACTCATTTCACCTCAGGTTGATAGTATACATATCCCAGATTGCCACTGGGTAATATCAGACTATTCTGATATAGGATTTTAAAATTAAGGGCTTAAATGTTCACTTAAAGCGATATTTCAACTCTTTTTCAGGATGCTAATTAAGGCCATACTGTAACTCTTTTTCAGGCTGCTCTAAAAACGAAATCTCCTGTTTAGCCAGACTCATTTCACCTCAGGGTGATAGTGTACACATCCCAGACTGTCACTGGGTATTATCAGACTATTCTGATGTAGGATTTTAAAATTAAAGGCTTAAATGTCAACTTAAAGCTATATTTCAACTCTGTTTCATGCTGCTAATTAAGGCCATACTGTAACTCTTTTTCAGGCTGCTCTAGGAACGAAACCTCATGGTTAGCCAGACTCCTTTCACCTCAGGTTGATAGTATACACATCCCACTCTGTCACTGGGTAAAATCAGACTATTCTGATATAGGATTTTAAAATTAAAGGCTTAAATGTCCACTTAAAGCGAAATTTCAACTTTTTTTCAGGCTGCTAATTAAAGCCATACTGTAACTCTTTTTCAGGCTGCTCAAAAAACGAAACCGCATGTTTAGCCAGACTCATTTCACATCACGGTGATAGTATACACATCTCAGACTGTCACTGGGTATTATCAGACTATTCTGATGTAGGATTTTAAAATTAAAGGCTTAAATGTCCACTTAAAGCAATATTTCAACTCTTTTTCAGGCTGCTAATTAAAACCATACTGTAACTCGTTTTCAGGCTGCTTTAGAAACGAAACCTCCTCTTTAGCCAGACTCATTTCACCTCAGGTTGATAGTATACAAATCCCAGATTGTCACTGGGTAAAATCAGACTATTCTGATATAGGATTTTAAAATTAAAGGCTTAAATGTCCACTTAAAGCGAAATTTCAACTCTTTTTCTGGATGCTAATTGAGGCCATACTGTAACTCTTTTTCAGGCTGCTTTAGAAACGAAAGCTCCTGTTTAGCCAGACTCATTTCACCTCAGGTTGATAGTATACATATCCCAGATTGCCACTGGGTAATATCAGACTATTCTGATATAGGATTTTAAAATTAAAGGCTTAAATGTTCACTTAAAGCGATATTTCAACTCTTTTTCCGGATGCTAATTAAGGCCATACTGTAACTCTTTTTCAGGCTGCTCTAAAAACGAAACCTCCTCTTTAGCCAGACTCATTTCACCTCAGGTTGATAGTATACAAATCCAAGACTGTCACTGGGTAAAATCAGACTATTCTGATACAGGATTTTAAAATTAAAGGCTTAAATGTCCTCTTAAAGCTATATTTCAACTTTGTTTCAGGCTGCTAATTAAAGCCATACTGTAACTCTTTTTCAGGCTGCTTTAGAAACGAAAGCTCCTGTTTAGCCAGACTTTTTTCAGCTCAGGTTGATAGTATACACATCCCAGACTGTCACTGGGTAAAATTATAGTATTCTGATATAGGATTTTAAAATTAAAGGCTTACATGTCCACTTAAAGCTATATTTCAACTCTGTTTCAGGCTGCTAATTAAAGCTATACTGTAACTCGTTTTCAGGCTGCTTTAGAAACGAAACCTCCTGTTTAGCCAGACTCATTTCACCTCAGTTTGATAGTATACACATCGCAGACTGTCACTGGGTAAAATCAGACTATTCTGATGTAGGATTTTAAAATTAAAGGCTTAAATGTCCACTTAAAGCTATATTTCAACTCTGTTTCATGCTGCTAATTAAGGCCATACTGTAACTCTTTTTCAGGCTGCTCTAAAAACGAAACCTCCCGTTTAGCCAGACTCATTTCACATCAGGGTGATAGTGTACACATCCCAGACTATCACTGGCTAATATCAGACTATTCCGATATAGGACTTTAAAATTAAAGGCTTAAATGTCTACTTAAAGCTATATTTAAACTCTGTTTCATGCTGCTAATTAAGGCCATACTGTATCTCTTTTTCAGGCTGCTTTAGAAACGAAACCTCCTGTTTAGCCAGACTCATTTCACCTCAGGTTGATAGTATACACATCGCAGACTGTCACTGGCTAAAATCAGACTATTCTGATACAGGATTTTAAAATTAAAGGCTTAAATGTCCTCTTAAAGCTATATTTCAACTCTGTTTCAGGCTGCTAATTAAAGCCATACTGTAACTCTTTTTCAGGCTGCTTTAGAAACGAAAGCTCCTGTTTAGCCAGACTTTTTTCAGCTCAGGTTGATAGTATACACATTCCAGACTGTCACTGGGTAAAATTATAGTATTCTGATATAGGATTTTAAAATTAAAGGCTTACATGTCCACTTAAAGCTATATTTCAACTCTGTTTCAGGCTGCTAATTAAAGCTATACTGTAACTCGTTTTCAGGATGCTTTAGAAACGAAACCTCCTGTTTAGCCAGAATCATTTCACCTCAGGTTGATAGTATACACATCGCAGACTGTCACTGGGTAAAATCAGACTATTCTGATGTAGGATTTTAAAATTAAAGGCTTAAATGTCCACTTAAAGCTATATTTCAACTCTGTTTCATGCTGCTAATTAAGACCATACTGTAACTCTTTTTCAGGCTGCTCTAAAAACGAAACCTCCCGTTTAGCCAGACTCATTTCACATCAGGGTGATAGTGTACACATCCCAGACTATCACTGGCTAATATCAGACTATTCCGATATAGGACTTTAAAATTAAAGGCTTAAATGTCTAATTAAAGTTATATTTAAACTCTGTTTCATGCTGCTAATTAAGGCCATACTGTATATCTTTTTCAGGCTGCTCTAGGAACGAAACCTCATGGTTAGCCAGACTCATTTCACCTCGGGTTGATAGTATACACATCCCAGATTGTCACTGGCTAATATCAGACTATTCTGATATAGGATTTTAAAATTAAGGGCTTAAATGTTCACTTAAAGCGATATTTCAACTCTTTTTCAGGATGCTAATTAAGGCCATACTGTAACTCTTTTTCAGGCTGCTCTAAAAACGAAATCTCCTGTTTAGCCAGACTCATTTCACCTCAGGGTGATAGTGTACACATCCCAGACTGTCACTGGGTATTATCAGACTATTCTGATGTAGGATTTTAAAATTAAAGGCTTAAATGTCAACTTAAAGCTATATTTCAACTCTGTTTCATGCTGCTAATTAAGGCCATACTGTAACTCTTTTTCAGGCTGCTCTAGGAACGAAACCTCATGGTTAGCCAGACTCCTTTCACCTCAGGTTGATAGTATACACATCCCACTCTGTCACTGGGTAAAATCAGACTATTCTGATATAGGATTTTAAAATTAAAGGCTTAAATGTCCACTTAAAGCGAAATTTCAACTTTTTTTCAGGCTGCTAATTAAAGCCATACTGTAACTCTTTTTCAGGCTGCTCAAAAAACGAAACCGCATGTTTAGCCAGACTCATTTCACATCACGGTGATAGTATACACATCTCAGACTGTCACTGGGTATTATCAGACTATTCTGATGTAGGATTTTAAAATTAAAGGCTTAAATGTCCACTTAAAGCAATATTTCAACTCTTTTTCAGGCTGCTAATTAAAGCCATACTGTAACTCGTTTTCAGGCTGCTTTAGAAACGAAACCTCCTCTTTAGCCAGACTCATTTCACCTCAGGTTGATAGTATACAAATCCCAGATTGTCACTGGGTAAAATCAGACTATTCTGATATAGGATTTTAAAATTAAAGGCTTAAATGTCCACTTAAAGCGAAATTTCAACTCTTTTTCTGGATGCTAATTGAGGCCATACTGTAACTCTTTTTCAGGCTGCTTTAGAAACGAAAGCTCCTGTTTAGCCAGACTCATTTCACCTCAGGTTGATAGTATACATATCCCAGATTGCCACTGGGTAATATCAGACTATTCTGATATAGGATTTTAAAATTAAAGGCTTAAATGTTCACTTAAAGCGATATTTCAACTCTTTTTCCGGATGCTAATTAAGGCCATACTGTAACTCTTTTTCAGGCTGCTCTAAAAACGAAACCTCCTCTTTAGCCAGACTCATTTCACCTCAGGTTGATAGTATACAAATCCAAGACTGTCACTGGGTAAAATCAGACTATTCTGATACAGGATTTTAAAATTAAAGGCTTAAATGTCCTCTTAAAGCTATATTTCAACTTTGTTTCAGGCTGCTAATTAAAGCCATACTGTAACTCTTTTTCAGGCTGCTTTAGAAACGAAAGCTCCTGTTTAGCCAGACTTTTTTCAGCTCAGGTTGATAGTATACACATCCCAGACTGTCACTGGGTAAAATTATAGTATTCTGATATAGGATTTTAAAATTAAAGGCTTACATGTCCACTTAAAGCTATATTTCAACTCTGTTTCAGGCTGCTAATTAAAGCTATACTGTAACTCGTTTTCAGGCTGCTTTAGAAACGAAACCTCCTGTTTAGCCAGACTCATTTCACCTCAGTTTGATAGTATACACATCGCAGACTGTCACTGGGTAAAATCAGACTATTCTGATGTAGGATTTTAAAATTAAAGGCTTAAATGTCCACTTAAAGCTATATTTCAACTCTGTTTCATGCTGCTAATTAAGGCCATACTGTAACTCTTTTTCAGGCTGCTCTAAAAACGAAACCTCCCGTTTAGCCAGACTCATTTCACATCAGGGTGATAGTGTACACATCCCAGACTATCACTGGCTAATATCAGACTATTCCGATATAGGACTTTAAAATTAAAGGCTTAAATGTCTACTTAAAGCTATATTTAAACTCTGTTTCATGCTGCTAATTAAGGCCATACTGTATCTCTTTTTCAGGCTGCTTTAGAAACGAAACCTCCTGTTTAGCCAGACTCATTTCACCTCAGGTTGATAGTATACACATCGCAGACTGTCACTGGCTAAAATCAGACTATTCTGATACAGGATTTTAAAATTAAAGGCTTAAATGTCCTCTTAAAGCTATATTTCAACTCTGTTTCAGGCTGCTAATTAAAGCCATACTGTAACTCTTTTTCAGGCTGCTTTAGAAACGAAAGCTCCTGTTTAGCCAGACTTTTTTCAGCTCAGGTTGATAGTATACACATTCCAGACTGTCACTGGGTAAAATTATAGTATTCTGATATAGGATTTTAAAATTAAAGGCTTACATGTCCACTTAAAGCTATATTTCAACTCTGTTTCAGGCTGCTAATTAAAGCTATACTGTAACTCGTTTTCAGGATGCTTTAGAAACGAAACCTCCTGTTTAGCCAGACTCATTTCACCTCAGGTTGATAGTATACACATCGCAGACTGTCACTGGGTAAAATCAGACTATTCTGATGTAGGATTTTAAAATTAAAGGCTTAAATGTCCACTTAAAGCTATATTTCAACTCTGTTTCATGTTGCTAATTAAGACCATACTGTAACTCTTTTTCAGGCTGCTCTAAAAACGAAACCTCCCGTTTAGCCAGACTCATTTCACATCAGGGTGATAGTGTACACATCCCAGACTATCACTGGCTAATATCAGACTATTCCGATATAGGACTTTAAAATTAAAGGCTTAAATGTCTAATTAAAGTTATATTTAAACTCTGTTTCATGCTGCTAATTAAGGCCATACTGTATATCTTTTTCAGGCTGCTCTAGGAACGAAACCTCATGGTTAGCCAGACTCATTTCACCTCGGGTTGATAGTATACACATCCCAGATTGTCACTGGGTAATATCAGACTATTCTGATATAGGATTTTAAAATTAAGGGCTTAAATGTTCACTTAAAGCAATATTTCAACTCTTTTTCAGGATGCTAATTAAGGCCATACTGTAACTCTTTTTCAGGCTGCTCTAAAAACGAAATCTCCTGTTTAGCCAGACTCATTTCACCTCAGGGTGATAGTGTACACATCCCAGACTGTCACTGGGTATTATCAGACTATTCTGATGTAGGATTTTAAAATTAAAGGCTTAAATGTCAACTTAAAGCTATATTTCAACTCTGTTTCATGCTGCTAATTAAGGCCATACTGTAACTCTTTTTCAGGCTGCTCTAGGAACGAAACCTCATGGTTAGCCAGACTCCTTTCACCTCAGGTTGATAGTATACACATCCCACTCTGTCACTGGGTAAAATCAGACTATTCTGATATAGGATTTTAAAATTAAAGGCTTAAATGTCCACTTAAAGCGAAATTTCAACTTTTTTTCAGGCTGCTAATTAAAGCCATACTGTAACTCTTTTTCAGGCTGCTCAAAAAACGAAACCGCATGTTTAGCCAGACTCATTTCACATCACGGTGATAGTATACACATCTCAGACTGTCACTGGGTATTATCAGACTATTCTGATGTAGGATTTTAAAATTAAAGGCTTAAATGTCCACTTAAAGCAATATTTCAACTCTTTTTCAGGCTGCTAATTAAAGCCATACTGTAACTCGTTTTCAGGCTGCTTTAGAAACGAAACCTCCTCTTTAGCCAGACTCATTTCACCTCAGGTTGATAGTATACAAATCCCAGATTGTCACTGGGTAAAATCAGACTATTCTGATATAGGATTTTAAAATTAAAGGCTTAAATGTCCACTTAAAGCGAAATTTCAACTCTTTTTCTGGATGCTAATTGAGGCCATACTGTAACTCTTTTTCAGGCTGCTTTAGAAACGAAAGCTCCTGTTTAGCCAGACTCATTTCACCTCAGGTTGATAGTATACATATCCCAGATTGCCACTGGGTAATATCAGACTATTCTGATATAGGATTTTAAAATTAAAGGCTTAAATGTTCACTTAAAGCGATATTTCAACTCTTTTTCCGGATGCTAATTAAGGCCATACTGTAACTCTTTTTCAGGCTGCTCTAAAAACGAAACCTCCTCTTTAGCCAGACTCATTTCACCTCAGGTTGATAGTATACAAATCCAAGACTGTCACTGGGTAAAATCAGACTATTCTGATACAGGATTTTAAAATTAAAGGCTTAAATGTCCTCTTAAAGCTATATTTCAACTTTGTTTCAGGCTGCTAATTAAAGCCATACTGTAACTCTTTTTCAGGCTGCTTTAGAAACGAAAGCTCCTGTTTAGCCAGACTTTTTTCAGCTCAGGTTGATAGTATACACATCCCAGACTGTCACTGGGTAAAATTATAGTATTCTGATATAGGATTTTAAAATTAAAGGCTTACATGTCCACTTAAAGCTATATTTCAACTCTGTTTCAGGCTGCTAATTAAAGCTATACTGTAACTCGTTTTCAGGCTGCTTTAGAAACGAAACCTCCTGTTTAGCCAGACTCATTTCACCTCAGTTTGATAGTATACACATCGCAGACTGTCACTGGGTAAAATCAGACTATTCTGATGTAGGATTTTAAAATTAAAGGCTTAAATGTCCACTTAAAGCTATATTTCAACTCTGTTTCATGCTGCTAATTAAGGCCATACTGTAACTCTTTTTCAGGCTGCTCTAAAAACGAAACCTCCCGTTTAGCCAGACTCATTTCACATCAGGGTGATAGTGTACACATCCCAGACTATCACTGGCTAATATCAGACTATTCCGATATAGGACTTTAAAATTAAAGGCTTAAATGTCTACTTAAAGCTATATTTAAACTCTGTTTCATGCTGCTAATTAAGGCCATACTGTATCTCTTTTTCAGGCTGCTTTAGAAACGAAACCTCCTGTTTAGCCAGACTCATTTCACCTCAGGTTGATAGTATACACATCGCAGACTGTCACTGGCTAAAATCAGACTATTCTGATACAGGATTTTAAAATTAAAGGCTTAAATGTCCTCTTAAAGCTATATTTCAACTCTGTTTCAGGCTGCTAATTAAAGCCATACTGTAACTCTTTTTCAGGCTGCTTTAGAAACGAAAGCTCCTGTTTAGCCAGACTTTTTTCAGCTCAGGTTGATAGTATACACATTCCAGACTGTCACTGGGTAAAATTATAGTATTCTGATATAGGATTTTAAAATTAAAGGCTTACATGTCCACTTAAAGCTATATTTCAACTCTGTTTCAGGCTGCTAATTAAAGCTATCCTGTAACTCGTTTTCAGGATGCTTTAGAAACGAAACCTCCTGTTTAGCCAGACTCATTTCACCTCAGGTTGATAGTATACACATCGCAGACTGTCACTGGGTAAAATCAGACTATTCTGATGTAGGATTTTTAAATTAAAGGCTTAAATGTCCACTTAAAGCTATATTTCAACTCTGTTTCATGCTGCTAATTAAGACCATACTGTAACTCTTTTTCAGGCTGCTCTAAAAACGAAACCTCCCGTTTAGCCAGACTCATTTCACATCAGGGTGATAGTGTACACATCCCAGACTATCACTGGCTAATATCAGACTATTCCGATATAGGACTTTAAAATTAAAGGCTTAAATGTCTAATTAAAGTTATATTTAAACTCTGTTTCATGCTGCTAATTAAGGCCATACTGTATATCTTTTTCAGGCTGCTCTAGGAACGAAACCTCATGGTTAGCCAGACTCATTTCACCTCGGGTTGATAGTATACACATCCCAGATTGTCACTGGGTAAAATCAGACTATTCTGATATAGGATTTTAAAATTAAAGGCTTAAATGTCCACTTAAAGCGAAATTTCAACTCTTTTTCTGGATGCTAATTGAGGCCATACTGTAACTCTTTTTCAGGCTGCTTTAGAAACGAAAGCTCCTGTTTAGTCAGACTCATTTCACCTCAGGTTGATAGTATACATATCCCAGATTGCCACTGGGTAATATCAGACTATTCTGATATAGGATTTTAAAATTAAAGGCTTAAATGTTCACTTAAAGCGATATTTCAACTCTTTTTCCGGATGCTAATTAAGGCCATACTGTAACTCTTTTTCAGGCTGCTCTAAAAACGAAACCTCCACTTTAGCCAGACTCATTTCACCTCAGGTTGATAGTATACACATCCCAGACTATCACTGGCTAATATCAGACTATTCCGATATAGGACTTTAAAATTAAAGGCTTAAATGTCTACTTAAAGCTATATTTAAACTCTGTTTCATGCTGCTAATTAAGGCCATACTGTATCTCTTTTTCAGGCTGCTCTAGGAACGAAACCTCATGGTTAGCCAGACGCATTTCACCTCAGGTTGATAGTATACAGATCCCAGACTGTAACTGGGTAAAATCAGACTATTCTGATACAGGATTTTAAAATTAAAGGCTTAAATGTCCACTTAAAGCTATATTTCAACTCTGTTTCAGGCTGTTAATTAAAGCTTTACTGTAATTCTTTTTCAGGCTGCTCTAAAAAGGAAACCTCCTGTTTAGCAAGACTCATTTCACATCAGGTTGATAGTATACACATCCCAGACTGTCACTGGGTATTATCAGACTATTCTGATGTATGATTTTAAAATTAAAGGCTTAAATGTGCTCTTAAAGCTATATTTCAACTGTTTCATGCTGCTAATTAAGGCCATACTGTAACTCTTTTTCAGGCGACTTTAGAAACGAAACCTCCTGTTTAACCAGACTCATTTCACCTCAGGTTGATAGTATACACATCCCAGACTGTCACTGGGTAAAATCAGACTATTCTGATGTAGGATTTTAAAATTAAAGGCTTAATTGTCCTCTTAAAGCTATATTTCAACTCTGTTTCAGGCTGCTAATTAAAGCCATACTGTAACTCTTTTTCAGGCTGCTTTAGAAACGAAACCTCCTGTTTACCCAGACTCATTTCACCTCAGGTTGATAGTGTACACATCCCAGACTGTCACTGGGTATTATCAGACTATTCTGCTGTAGGATTTAAAAATTAAAGGCTTTAATGTCCACTTAAAGCTTTATTTCAACTCTGTTTCATGCTGCTCATGAAGGCCATACTGTAACTCTTTTTCAGGCTGCTCTAAAAATGAAACCTCCTCTTTAGCCAGACTCCTTTCAAATCAGGATGATACTATACACATTCCAGACTGTCACTGGGTAATATCAAACTATTCCGATATAGGACTTTAAAATTAAAGGCTTAAATGTCTACTTAAAGCTATATTTCAACTCTGTTACAGGCTGCTAATTAAAGCCATACTGTAACTCATTTTCAGGCTGCTCTAAAAACGAAACCTCCTGTTAAGCCAGACTCATTTCACCTCAGGTTGATAGTATACACAACCCAGACTCTCACTGGTTAATATCAGACTATTCTGATATAGGATTTTAAAATTAAAGGCATAAGTGTCAACTTAAAGCGAAATTTCAACTCTGTTTCAGGCTGCTAATTAAAGCCATACTGTAACTCTTTTTCAGGCTGCTAATTAAAGCCATATTGTAACTCTTTTTCAGGCTTCTCTAAAAACGAAACCTCCTGTTTAGCCAGACTCATTTCACCTCAGGTTGATAGTATACAGATCCCAGACTGTAACTGGGTAAAATCAGACTATTCTGATACAGGATTTTAAAATTAAAGGCTTAAATGTCCACTTAAAGCTATATTTCAACTCTGTTTCAGGCTGTTAATTAAAGCTTTACTGTAATTCTTTTTCAGGCTGCTCTAAAAAGGAAACCTCCTGTTTAGCAAGACTCATTTCACATCAGGTTGATAGTATACACATCCCAGACTGTCACTGGGTATTATCAGACTATTCTGATGTATGATTTTAAAATTAAAGGCTTAAATGTCCTCTTAAAGCTATATTTCAACTGTTTCATGCTGCTAATTAAGGCCATACTGTAACTCTTTTTCAGGCTGCTCTAAAAACGACACCTGCCGTTTAGCCAGACTCATTTCACCTCTGGGTGATAGTATACACATCCCAGACTGCCACTGGGTAATATCAGACTTTTCTGATATAGTATTTTAAAATTAAAGGCTTACATGTCCACTTAAAGCTATATTTCAACTCTGTTTCAGGCTGCTAATTAAAGCTATACTGTAACTCTTTTTCAGGCTGCTCTAAAAACGAAACCTCCTGTTTAGCCAGACTCATTTCACCTCAGGGTGATAGTATACACATCCCAGACTGTCACTGAGTATTATCAGACAATATTATTGGATTTTAAAATGAAAGGCTTCAATGTCCCCTTAAAGCTATATTTCAACTCTGTGTCAGGCTTCTAATTAAAGCCATACTGTAACTCGTTTTCAGGCTGCTTTAGAAACGAAACCTCCTGTTTAGCCAGACTCATTTCACCTCAGGTTGATAGTATACACATCCGAGACTTTCACTGGGTAAAATCAGACTATTCTGATGTAGGATTTTAAAATTAAAGGCTTAATTGTCCTCTTAAAGCTATATTTCAACTCTGTTTCAGGCTGCTAATTAAAGCTATACTGTAACTCTTTTTCAGGCTGCTTTAGTAACGAAACCTCCTGTTTAGCCAGACTCATTTCACCTCAGGTTGATAGTGTACACATCCCAGACTGTCTCTGGGTATTATCAGACTATTCTGATTTAGGATTTAAAAATTAAAGGCTTTAATGTCCACTTAAAGCTTTATTTCAACTCTGTTTCATGCTGCTCATGAAGGCCATACTGTAACTCTTTTTCAGGCTGCTCTAAAAATGAAACCTCCTCTTTAGCCAGACTCCTTTCAAATCAGGATAATACTATAAACATTCCAGACTGTCACTGGGTAATATCAGACTATTCCGATATATGACTTTAAAATAAAAGGCTTAAATGTCTACTTAAAGCTATATTTCAACTCTGTTTCAGGCTGCTAATTAAAGCCATACTGTAACTCATTTTCAGGCTGCTCTAAAAACGAAACCTCCTGTTTAGCCAGACTCATTTCACCTCAGGTTGATAGTATACAGATCCCAGACTGTAACTGGGTAAAATCAGACTATTCTGATACAGCATTTTAAAATTAAAGGCTTAATTGTCGACTTAAAGCTTTATTTCAACTCTGTTTCAGGCTGTTAATTAAAGCTATACTGTAATTATTTTTCAGGCTGCTCTAAAAAGGAAACCTCCTGTTTAGCAAGACTCATTTCACCTCAGGTTGATATTATACACATCCCAGACTGTCACTGGGTATTATCAGACTATTCTGATGTATTATTTTAAAATTAAAGGCTTACATGTCCACTTAAAGCTATATTTCAACTCCGTTTCAGGCCGCTAATTAAAGCTATACTGTAACTCTTTTTCAGGCTGCTCTAAAAACGAAACCTCCTGTTTAGCCAGACTCATTTCACGTCAGGGTGATAGTATACACATCCCAGACTGTCACTGAGTATTATCAGACAATATTATTGGATTTTAAAATGAAAGGCTTCAATGTCCCCTTAAAGCTATATTTCAACTCTGTTTCAGGCTGTAATTAAAGCCATACTGTAACTCATTTTCAGGCTGCTCTAAAAACGAAACCTCCTGTTTAGCCAGACTCATTTCACCTTAGGTTGATAGTATACACAACCCAGACTCTCACTGGTTAATATCAGACTATTCTGATATAGGATTTTAAAATTAAAGGCATAAGTGTCAACTTAAAGCGAAATTTCAACTCTGTTTCAGGCTGCTAATTAAAGCCATACTGTAACTCTTTTTCAGGCTGCTAATTAAAGCCATATTGTAACTCTTTTTCAGGCTGCTCTAAAAACGAAACCTCCTGTTTAGCCAGACTCATTTCACCTCAGGTTGATAGTATACACATCCCAGACTGTCACTGGGTAAAATCTGACTATTCTGATGTAGGATTTTAAAATTAAAGGCTTAATTGTCCTATTAAAGCTATATTTCAACTCTGTTTCAGGCTGCTAATTAAAGCTATACTGTAACTCTTTTTCAGGCTGCTTTAGAAACGAAACCTCCTGTTTAGCCAGACTCATTTCACCTCAGGTTGATAGTGTACACATCCCAGACTGTCACTGGGTATTGTCAGACTATTCTGATGTAGGATTTAAAAATTAAAGGCTTTAATGTCCACTTAAAGCTTTATTTCAACTCTGTTTCATGCTGCTCATGAAGGCCATACTGTAACTCTTTTTCAGGCTGCTCTAAAAATGAAACCTCCTCTTTAGCCAGACTCCTTTCAAATCAGGATGATACTATACACATTCCAGACTGTCACTGGGTAATATCAGACTATTCCGATATATGACTTTAAAATTAAAGGCTTAAATGTCTACTTAAAGCTATATTTCAACTCTGTTTCAGGCTGCTAATTAAAGCCATACTGTAATTCATTTTCAGGCTGCTCTAAAAACGAAACCTCCTGTTTAGCCAGACTCATTTCACCTCAAGTTGATAGTATACACAACCCAGACTCTCACTGGTTAATATCAGACTATTCTGATATAGGATTTTAAAATTAAAGGCATAAGTGTCAACTTAAAGCGAAATTTCAACTCTGTTTCAGGCTGCTAATTAAAGCCATACTGTAACTCTTTTTCAGGCTGCTAATTAAAGCCATATTGTAACTCTTTTTCAGGCTGCTCTAAAAACGAAACCTCCTGTTTAGCCAGACTCATTTCACCTCAGGTTGATAGTATACAGATCCCAGACTGTAACTGGGTAAAATCAGACTATTCTGATACAGCATTTTAAAATTAAAGGCTTAATTGTCCACTTAAAGCTTTATTTCAACACTGTTTCAGGCTGTTAATTAAAGCTATACTGTAATTCTTTTTCAGGCTGCTCTAAAAAGGAAACCTCCTGTTTAGCAAGACTCATTTCACCTCAGGTTGATATTATACACATCCCAGACTGTCACTGGGTATTATCAGACTATTCTGATGTATGATTTTAAAATTAAAGGCTTAAATGTCCTCTTAAAGCTATATTTCAACTGTTTCATGCTGCTAATTAAGGCCATACTGTAACTCTTTTTCAGGCTGCTCTAAAAACGACACCTGCCGTTTAGCCAGACTCATTTCACCTCTGGGTGATAGTATACACATCCCACACTGCCACTGGGTAATATCAGACTTTTCTAATATAGTATTTTAAAATTAAAGGCTTACATGTCCACTTAAAGCTATATTTCAACTCTGTTTCAGGCTGCTAATTAAAGCTATACTGTAACTCTTTTTCAGGCTGCTCTAAAAACGAAACCTCCTGTTTAGCCAGACTCATTTCACCTCAGGGTGATAGTATACACATCCCAGACTGTCACTGAGTATTATCAGACAATATTATTGGATTTTAAAATGAAAGGCTTCAATGTCCCCTTAAAGCTATATTTCAACTCTGTTTCAGGCTTCTAATTAAAGCCATACTGTAACTCTTTTCAGGCTGCTTTAGAAACGAAACCTCCTGTTTAACCAGACTCATTTCACCTCAGGTTGATAGTATACACATCCCAGACTGTCACTGGGTAAAATCAGACTATTCTGATGTAGGATTTTAAAATTAAAGGCTTAATTGTCCTCTTAAAGCTATATTTCAACTCTGTTTCAGGCTGCTAATTAAAGCCATACTGTAACTCTTTTTCAGGCTGCTTTAGAAACGAAACCTCCTGTTTAGCCAGACTCATTTCACCTCAGGTTGATAGTGTACACATCCCAGACTGTCACTGGGTATTATCAGACTATTCTGCTGTAGGATTTAAAAATTAACGGCTTTAATGTCCACTTAAAGCTTTATTTCAACTCTGTTTCATGCTGCTCATGAAGGCCATACTGTAACTCTTTTTCAGGCTGCTCTAAAAATGAAACCTCCTCTTTAGCCAGACTCCTTTCAAATCAGGATGATACTATACACATTCCAGACTGTCACTGGGTAATATCAAACTATTCCGATATAGGACTTTAAAATTAAAGGCTTAAATGTCTACTTAAAGCTATATTTCAACTCTGTTTCAGGCTGCTAATTAAAGCCATACTGTAACTCATTTTCAGGCTGCTCTAAAAACGAAACCTCCTGTTTAGCCAGACTCATTTCACCTCAGGTTGATAGTATACACAACCCAGACTCTCACTGGTTAATATCAGACTATTCTGATATAGGATTTTAAAATTAAAGGCATAAGTGTCAACTTAAAGCGAAATTTCAACTCTGTTTCAGGCTGCTAATTAAAGCCATATTGTAACTCTTTTTCAGGCTGCTCTAAAAACGAAACCTCCTGTTTAGCCAGACTCATTTCACCTCAGGTTGATAGTATACAGATCCCAGACTGTAACTGGTTAATATCAGACTATTCTGATATAGGATTTTAAAATTAAAGGCATCAGTGTCAACTTAAAGCGAAATTTCAACTCTGTTTCAGGCTGCTAATTAAAGCCATACTGTAACTCTTTAACATGCTGCTAATTAAAGCCTTATTGTAACTCTTTTTCAGGCTTCTCTAAAAACGAAACCTCCTGTTTAGCCAGACTCATTTCACCTCAGGTTGATAGTATACAGATCCCAGACTGTAACTGGGTAAAATCAGAATATTCTGATACAGCATTTTAAAATTAAAGGCTTAAATGTCCACTTAAAGCTATATTTCAACTCTGTTTCAGGCTGTTAATTAAAGCTTTACTGTAATTCTTTTTCAGGCTGCTCTAAAAAGGAAACCTCCTGTTTAGCAAGACTCATTTCACGTCAGGTTGATAGTATACACATCCCAGACAGTCACTGGGTATTATCAGACTATTCTGATGTATGATTTTAAAATTAAAGGCTTAAATGTCCTCTTAAAGCTATATTTCAACTATTTCATGCTGCTAATTAAGGCCATACTGTAACTCTTTTTCAGGCTGCTCTAAAAACGACACCTGCCGTTTAGCCAGACTCATTTCACCTCTGGGTGATAGTATACACATCCCAGACTGCCACTTGGTAACATCAGACTTTTCTGATATAGTATTTTAAAATTAAAGGCTTACATGTCCACTTAAAGCTATATTTCAATTCTGTTTCAGGCTGCTAATTAAAGCTATACTGTAACTCTTTTTCAGGCTGCTCTAAAAACGAAACCTCCTGTTTAGCCAGACTCATTTCACCTCAGGGCGATAGTATACACATCCCAGACTGTCACTGAGTATTATCAGACAATATTATTGGATTTTAAAATGAAAGGCTTCAATGTCCCCTTAAAGCTATATTTCAACTCTGTTTCAGGCTTCTAATTAAAGCCATACTGTAACTCTTTTTCAGGCGGCTTTAGAAACGAAACCTCCTGTTTAACCAGACTCATTTCACCTCAGGTTGATAGTATACACATCCCAGACTGTCACTGGGTAAAATCAGACTATTCTGATGTAGGATTTTAAAATTAAAGGCTTAATTGTCCTCTTAAAGCTATATTTCAACTCTGTTTCAGGCTGCTAATTAAAGCCATACTGTAACTCTTTTTCAGGCTGCTTTAGAAACGAAACCTCCTGTTTAGCCAGACTCATTTCACCTCAGGTTGATAGTGTACACATCCCAGACTGTCACTGGGTATTATCAG
Source organism: Zingel zingel (assembly GCA_023566125.1). NCBI lineage: Eukaryota > Metazoa > Chordata > Actinopteri > Perciformes > Percidae > Zingel > Zingel zingel. The sequence goes on from JAKRKW010000026.1 coordinate 930,881, forward strand.
ACTATTCTGCTGTAGGATTTAAAAATTAACGGCTTTAATGTCCACTTAAAGCTTTATTTCAACTCTGTTTCATGCTGCTCATGAAGGCCATACTGTAACTCTTTTTCAGGCTGCTCTAAAAATGAAACCTCCTCTTTAGCCAGACTCCTTTCAAATCAGGATGATACTATACACATTCCAGACTGTCACTGGGTAATATCAAACTATTCCGATATAGGACTTTAAAATTAAAGGCTTAAATGTCTACTTAAAGCTATATTTCAACTCTGTTTCAGGCTGCTAATTAAAGCCATACTGTAACTCATTTTCAGGCTGCTCTAAAAACGAAACCTCCTGTTTAGCCAGACTCATTTCACCTCAGGTTGATAGTATACACAACCCAGACTCTCACTGGTTAATATCAGACTATTCTGATATAGGATTTTAAAATTAAAGGCATACGTGTCAACTTAAAGCGAAATTTCAACTCTGTTTCAGGCTGCTAATTAAAGCCATATTGTAACTCTTTTTCAGGCTGCTCTAAAAACGAAACCTCCTGTTTAGCCAGACTCATTTCACCTCAGGTTGATAGTATACAGATCCCAGACTGTAACTGGTTAATATCAGACTATTCTGATATAGGATTTTAAAATTAAAGGCATAAGTGTCAACTTAAAGCGAAATTTCAACTCTGTTTCAGGCTGCTAATTAAAGCCATACTGTAACTCTTTAACATGCTGCTAATTAAAGCCATATTGTAACTCTTTTTCAGGCTGCTCTAGGAACGAAACCTCATGGTTAGCCAGACTCATTTCACATCAGGTTGATAGTATACACATCCCAGATTGTCACTGGGTAAAATCAGACTATTCTGATACAGGACTTTAAAATTAAAGGCTTAAACGTCCACTTAAAGCGAAATTTCAACTCTTTTTCAGGATGCTAATTGAGGCCATACTGTAACTCTTTTTCAGGCTGCTCTAAAAACTTAACCTCCTTTTTAGCCAGACTGATTTCACATCAGGGTGATAGTATACACATCCCAGACTCTCACTGGTTAATATCAGACTATTCTGATATAGGATTTTAAAATTAAAGGCCTAAGTGTCAACTTAAAGCTATATTTCAACTCTGTTTCATGCTGCTAATTAAGGCCATACTGTATCTCTTTTTCAGGCTGCTCTAGGAACGAAACCTCATGGTTAGCCAGACGCATTTCACCTCAGGTTGATAGTATACACATCCCAGACTGTCACTGGGTATTATCAGACTATTCTGATGTATGATTTTAAAAGTAAAGTCTTAAATGTCCTCTAAAAGTTATATTTCAACTATGTTTCAGGGTGCTAATTAAAGCCATACTGTAACTCTTTTTCAGGCTGCTCAAAAAACGAAACCTTATGTTTAGCCAGACTCATTTCACATCACGGTGATAGGATACACATCCCAGACTGTCAGTGGGTATTATCAGACTATTCTGATGTAGGATTTTAAAATTAAAGACTTAAATATCCACTTAATGCAATATTTCAACTCTTTTTCAGGATGCTAATTAAGGCCATACTGTAACTATTTTTCAGGCTGATCTAAAAACGAAACCTCCTGTTTAGCCATACTCATTTCACATCAGGTTGATAGTGTACACATCCCAGACTGTCACTGGGTATTATCAGACTATTCTGATGTAGGATTTAAAAATTAAAGGCTTTAATGTCCACTTAAAGCTTCATTTCAACTCTGTTTCATGCTGCTCATGAAGGCCAAACTGTAACTCTTTTTCAGGCTGCTCTAAAAATGAAACCTCCTGTTTAGCCAGACTCCTTTCAAATCATGATGATACTATACACATTCCAGACTGTCACTGGGTAATATCAGACTATTCCGATATAGGACTTTAAAAATAAAGGCTTAAATGTCTACTTAAAGCTATATTTCAACTCTGTTTCATGCTGCGAATTAAGGCCATACTGTAACTCTTTTTCAGGCTGCTCTAGGAACGAAACCTCATGGTTAGCCAGACTCATTTCACCTCAGGTTGATAGTATACACATCCCAGATTGTCACTGGGTAAAATCAGACTATTCTGATATAGGATTTTAAAATTAAAGGCTTAAATGTCCACTTAAAGCGAAATTTCAACTCTTTTTCTGGATGCTAAATGAGGCCATACTGTAACTCTTTTTCAGGCTGCTTTAGAAACGAAAGCTCCTGTTTAGCCAGACTCATTTCACCTCAGGTTGATAGTATACATATCCCAGATTGCCACTGGGTAATATCAGACTATTCTGATATAGGATTTTAAAATTAAAGGCTTAAATGTCCACTTAAAGCTATATTTCAACTCTGTTTCATGCTGCTAATTAAGGCCATACTGTAACTCTTTTTCAGGCTGCTCTAAAAACGAAACCTCCCGTTTAGGCAGACTCATTTCACATCAGGGTGATAGTGTACACATCCCAGACTATCACTGGCTAATATCAGACTATTCCGATATAGGACTTTAAAATTAAAGGCTTAAATGTCTACTTAAAGCTATATTTAAACTCTGTTTCATGCTGCTAATTAAGGCCATACTGTATCTCTTTTTCAGGCTGCTCTAGGAACGAAACCTCATGGTTAGCCAGACGCATTTCACCTCAGGTTGATAGTATACAGATCCCAGACTGTAACTGGGTAAAATCAGACTATTCTGATACAGGATTTTAAAATTAAAGGCTTAAATGTCCACTTAAAGCTATATTTCAACTCTGTTTCAGGCTTTTAATTAAAGCTTTACTGTAATTCTTTTTCAGGCTGCTCTAAAAAGGAAACCTCCTGTTTAGCAAGACTCATTTCACATCAGGTTGATAGTATACACATCCCAGACTGTCACTGGGTATTATCAGACTATTCTGATGTATGATTTTAAAATTAAAGGCTTAAATGTCCTCTTAAAGCTATATTTCAACTGTTTCATGCTGCTAATTAAGGCCATACTGTAACTCTTTTTCAGGCTGCTCTAAAAATGAAACCTCCTCTTTAGCCAGACTCCTTTCAAATCAGGATGATACTATACACATTCCAGACTGTCACTGGGTAATATCAGACTATTCCGATATAGGACTTTAAAATTAAAGGCTTAAATGTCTACTTAAAGCTATATTTCCACTCTGTTTCAGGCTGCTAATTAAAGCCATACTGTAACTCATTTTCAGGCTGCTCTAAAAACGAAACCTCCTGTTTAGCCAGACTCATTTCAATTCAGGTTGATAGTATACACAACCCAGACTCTCACTGGTTAATATCAGACTATTCTGATATAGGATTTTAAAATTAAAGGCATAAGTGTCAACTTAAAGCGAAATTTCAACTCTGTTTCAGGCTGCTAATTAAAGCCATACTGTAACTCTTTTTCAGGCTGCTAATTAAAGCCATATTGTAACTCTTTTTCAGGCTTCTCTAAAAACGAAACCTCCTGTTTAGCCAGACTCATTTCACCTCAGGTTGATAGTATACAGATCCCAGACTGTAACTGGGTAAAATCAGACTATTCTGATACAGCATTTTAAAATTAAAGGCTTAAATGTCCACTTAAAGCTTTATTTCAACTCTGTTTCAGGCTGTTAATTAAAGCTTTACTGTAATTCTTTTTCAGGCTGCTCTAAAAAGGAAACCTCCTGTTTAGCAAGACTCATTTCACCTCAGGTTGATATTATACACATCCCAGACTGTCACTGGGTATTATCAGACTATTCTGATGTATGATTTTAAAATTAAAGGCTTAAATGTCCTCTTAAAGTAATATTTCAACTGTTTCATGATGCTAATTAAGGCCATACTGTAACTCTTTTTCAGGATGCTCTAAAAACGACACCTGCCGTTTAGCCAGACTCATTTCACCTCTGGGTGATAGTATACACATCCCACACTGCCACTGGGTAATATCAGACTTTTCTGATAAAGTATTTTAAAACTAAAGGCTTACATGTCCACTTAAAGCTATATTTCAACTCTGTTTCAGGCTGCTAATTAAAGCTATACTGTAACTCTTTTTCAGGCTGCTCTAAAAACGAAACCTCCTGTTTAGCCAGACTCATTTCACCTCAGGGTGATAGTATACACATCCCAGACTGTCACTGAGTATTATCAGACAATATTATTGGATTTTAAAATGAAAGGCTTCAATGTCCCCTTAAAGCTATATTTCAACTCTGTTTCAGGCTTCTAATTAAAGCCATACTGTAACTCTTATTCAGGCTGCTTTAGAAACGAAACCTCCTGTTTAACCAGACTCATTTCACCTCAGGTTGATAGTATACACATCCCAGACTGTCACTGGGTAAAATCAGACTATTCTTATGTAGGACTTTAAAATTAAAGGCTTAATTGTCCTCTTAAAGCTATATTTCAACTCTGTTTCAGGCTGCTAATTAAAGCCATACTGTAACTCTTTTTCAGGCTGCTTTAGAAACGAAACCTCCTGTTTAGCCAGACTCATTTCACCTCAGGTTGATAGTGTACACATCCCAGACTGTCACTGGGTATTATCAGACTATTCTGATTTAGGATTTAAAAATTAAAGGCTTTAATGTCCACTTAAAGCTTTATTTCAACTCTGTTTCATGCTGCTCATGTAGGCCATACTGTAACTCTTTTTCAGGCTGCTCTAAAAATGAAACCTCCTCTTTAGCCAGACTCCTTTCAAATCAGGATGATACTATACACATTCCAGACTGTCACTGGGTAATATCAGACTATTCCGATATAGGACTTTAAAATTAAAGGCTTATATGTCTACTTAAAGCTATATTTCCACTCTGTTTCAGGCTGCTAATTAAAGCCATACTGTAACTCATTTTCAGGCTGCTCTAAAAACGAAACCTCCTGTTTAGCCAGACTCATTTCACCTCAGATTGATAGTATACACAACCCAGACTCTCACTGGTTAATATCAGACTATTCTGATATAGGATTTTAAAATTAAAGGCATAAGTGTCAACTTAAAGCGAAATTTCAACTCTGTTTCAGGCTGCTAATTAAAGCCATACTGTAACTCTTTTTCAGGCTGCTAATTAAAGCCATATTGTAACTCTTTTTCAGGCTTCTCTAAAAACGAAACCTCCTGTTTAGCCAGACTCATTTCACCTCAGGTTGATAGTATACAGATCCCAGACTGTAACTGGGTAAAATCAGACTATTCTGATACAGCATTTTAAAATTAAAGGCTTAAATGTCCACTTAAAGCTTTATTTCAACTCTGTTTCAGGCTGTTAATTAAAGCTTTACTGTAATTCTTTTTCAGGCTGCTCTAAAAAGGAAACCTCCTGTTTAGCAAGACTCATTTCACCTCAGGTTGATAGTATACACATCGCAGACTGTCACTGGCTAAAATCAGACTATTCTGATGTAGGATTTCAAAATGAAAGGCTTAAATGTCCACTTAAAGCTATATTTTAACTCTGTTTCATGCTGCTAATTAAGGCCATACTGTAACTCTTTTTCAGGCTGCTCTAAAAACGAAACCTCCCGTTTAGGCAGACTCATTTCACATCAGGGTGATAGTGTACACATCCCAGACTATCACTGGCTAATATCAGACTATTCCGATATAGGACTTTAAAATTAAAGGCTTAAATGTCTACTTAAAGCTATATTTAAACTCTGTTTCATGCTGCTAATTAAGGCCATACTGTATCTCTTTTTCAGGCTGCTCTAGGAACGAAACCTCATGGTTAGCCAGACGCATTTCACCTCAGGTTGATAGTATACAGATCCCAGACTGTAACTGGGTAAAATCAGACTATTCTGATACAGGATTTTAAAATTAAAGGCTTAAATGTCCACTTAAAGCTATATTTCAACTCTGTTTCAGGCTGTTAATTAAAGCTTTACTGTAATTCTTTTTCAGGCTGCTCTAAAAAGGAAACCTCCTGTTTAGCAAGACTCATTTCACATCAGGTTGATAGTATACACATCCCAGACTGTCACTGGGTATTATCAGACTATTCTGATGTATGATTTTAAAATTAAAGGCTTAAATGTCCACTTAAAGCTATATTTCAACTCTGTTTCAGGCTGCTAATTAAAGCTATACTGTAACTCTTTTTCAGGCTGCTCTAAAAACGAAACCTCCTGTTTAGCCAGACTCATTTCACCTCAGGGTGATAGTATACACATCCCAGACTGTCACTGAGTATTATCAGACAATATTATTGGATTTTAAAATGAAAGGCTTCAATGTCCCCTTAAAGCTATATTTCAACTCTGTTTCAGGCTTCTAATTAAAGCCATACTGTAACTCTTTTTCAGGCTGCTTTAGAAACGAAACCTCCTGTTTAACCAGACTCATTTCACGTCAGGTTGATAGTATACACATCCCAGACTGTCACTGGGTAAAATCAGACTATTCTGATGTAGGACTTTAAAATTAAAGGCTTAATTGTCCTCTTAAAGCTATATTTCAACTCTGTTTCAGGCTGCTAATTAAAGCCATACTGTAACTCTTTTTCAGGCTGCTTTAGAAACGAAACCTCCTGTTTAGCCAGACTCATTTCACCTCAGGTTGATAGTGTACACATCCCAGACTGTCACTGGGTATTATCAGACTATTCTGATGTAGGATTTAAAAACTAAATGCTTTAATGTCCACTTAAAGCTTTATTTCAACTCTGTTTCATGCTGCTCATGTAGGCCATACTGTAACTCTTTTTCAGGCTGCTCTAAAAATGAAACCTCCTCTTTAGCCAGACTCCTTTCAAATCAGGATGATACTATACACATTCCAGACTGTCACTGGGTATTATCAGACTATTCTGATGTATGATTTTAAAATTAAAGGCTTAAATGTCCTCTTAAAGCTATATTTCAACTGTTTCATGCTGCTAATTAAGGCCATACTGTAACTCTTTTTCAGGCTGCTCTAAAAACGACACCTGCCTTTTAGCCAGACTCATTTCACCTCTGGGTGATAGTATACACATCCCAGACTGCCACTGGGTAATATCAGACTTTTCTGATATAGTATTTTAAAATTAAAGGCTTACATGTCCACTTAAAGCTATATTTCAACTCTGTTTCAGGCTGCTAATTAAAGCCATACTGTAACTCATTTTCAGGCTGCTCTAAAAACGAAACCTCCTGTTTAGCCAGACTCATTTCACCTCAGGTTGATAGTATACACAACCCAGACTCTCACTGGTTAATATCAGACTATTCTGATATAGGATTTTAAAATTAAAGGCATAAGTGTCAACTTAAAGCGAAATTTCAACTCTGTTTCAGGCTGCTAATTAAAGCCATACTGTAACTCTTTTTCAGGCTGCTAATTAAAGCCATATTGTAACTCTTTTTCAGGCTTCTCTAAAAACGAAACCTCCTGTTTAGCCAGACTCATTTCACCTCAGGTTGATAGTATACAGATCCCAGACTGTAACTGGGTAAAATCAGACTATTCTGATACAGGATTTTAAAATTAAAGGCTTAAATGTCCACTTAAAGCTATATTTCAACTCTGTTTCAGGCTGTTAATTACAGCTTTACTGTAATTCTTTTTCAGGCTGCTCTAAAAAGGAAACCTCCTGTTTAGCAAGACTCATTTCACATCAGGTTGATAGTATACACATCCCAGACTGTCACTGGGTATTATCAGACTATTCTGATGTATGATTTTAAAATTAAAGGCTTAAATGTCCTCTTAAAGCTATATTTCAACTGTTTCATGCTGCTAATTAAGGCCATACTGTAACTCTTTTTCAGGCTGCTCTAAAAACGACACCTGCCTTTTAGCCAGACTCATTTCACCTCTGGGTGATAGTATACACATCCCAGACTGCCACTGGGTAATATCAGACTTTTCTGATATAGTATTTTAAAATTAAAGGCTTACATGTCCACTTAAAGCTATATTTCAACTCTGTTTCAGGCTGCTAATTAAAGCTATACTGTAACTCTTTTTCAGGCTGCTCTAAAAACGAAACCTCCTGTTTAGCCAGACTCATTTCACCTCAGGGTGATAGTATACACATCCCAGACTGTCACTGAGTATTATCAGACAATATTATTGGATTTTAAAATGAAAGGCTTCAATGTCCCCTTAAAGCTATATTTCAACTCTGTTTCAGGCTTCTAATTAAAGCCATACTGTAACTCGTTTTCAGGCTGCTTTAGAAACGAAACCTCCTGTTTAGCCAGACTCATTTCACCTCAGGTTGATAGTATACACATCCTAGACTGTCACTGGGTAAAATCAGACTATTCTGATGTAGGATTTTAAAATTAAAGGCTTAATTGTCCTCTTAAAGCTATATTTCAACTCTGTTTCAGGCTGCTAATTAAAGCTATACTGTAACTCTTTTTCAGGCTGCTTTAGAAACGAAACCTCCTGTTTAGCCAGACTCATTTCACCTCCGGTTGATAGTATACACATCCCAGATTGTCACTGGGTAAAATCAGACTATTCTGATATAGGATTTTAAAATTAAAGGCTTAAATGTCCACTGAAAGCGAAATTTCAACTCTTTTTCTGGATGCTAATTGAGGCCATACTGTAACTCTTATTCAGGCTGCTTTAGAAACGAAAGCTCCTGTTTAGCCAGACTCATTTCACCTCAGGTTGATAGTATACATATCCCAGATTGCCACTGGGTAATATCAGACTATTCTGATATAGGATTTTAAAATTAAAGGCTTAAATGTCCTCTTAAAGCTATATTTCAACTCTGTTTCAGGCTGCTAATTAAAGCCATACTGTAACTCTTTTTCAGGCTGCTCTAAAAACGAAAGCTCCTGTTTAGCCAGACTTTTTTCAGGTCAGGTTGATAGTATACACATCCCAGACTGTCACTGGGTAAAATTATAGTATTCTGATACAGGATTTTAAAATTAAAGGCTTAAATGTCCACTTAAAGCTATATTTCAACTCTGTTTCAGGCTGTTAATTAAAGCTTTACTGTAATTCTTTTTCAGGCTGCTCTAAAAAGGAAACCTCCTGTTTAGCAAGACTCATTTCACATGAGGTTGATAGTATACACATCCCAGACTGTCACTGGGTATTATCAGACTATTCTGATGTATGATTTTAAAATTAAAGGCTTAAATGTCCTCTTAAAGCTATATTTCAACTGTTTCATGCTGCTAATTAAGGCCATACTGTAACTCTTTTTCAGGCTGCTCTAAAAACGACACCTGCCGTTTAGCCAGACTCATTTCACCTCTGGGTGATAGTATACACATCCCACACTGCCACTGGGTAATATCAGACTTTTCTGATATAGTATTTTAAAATTAAAGGCTTACATGTCCACTTAAAGCTATATTTCAACTCTGTTTCAGGCTGCTAATTAAACCTATACTGTAACTCTTTTTCAGGCTGCTCTAAAAACGATACCTCCTGTTTAGCCAGACTCATTTCACCTCAGGGTGATAGTATACACATCCCAGACTGTCACTGAGTATTATCAGACAATATTATTGGATTTTAAAATGAAAGGCTTCAATGTCCCCTTAAAGCTATATTTCAACTCTGTTTCAGGCTTCTAATTAAAGCCATACTGTAACTCTTTTTCCGGCTGCTTTAGAAACGAAACGTCCTGTTTAACCAGACTCATTTCACCTCAGGTTGATAGTATACACATCCCAGACTGTCACTGGGTAAAATCAGACTATTCTGATGTAGGATTTTAAAATTAAAGGCTTAATTGTCCTCTTAAAGCTATATTTCAACTCTGTTTCAGGCTGCTAATTAAAGCCATACTGTAACTCTTTTTCAGGCTGCTTTAGAAACTAAACCTCCTGTTTAGCCAGACTCATTTCACCTCAGGTTGATAGTGTACACATCCCAGACTGTCACTGGGTATTATCAGACTATGCTGCTGTAGGATTTAAAAATTAAAGGCTTTAATGTCCACTTAAAGCTTTATTTCAACTCTGTTTCATGCTGCTCATGAAGGCCATACTGTAACTCTTTTTCAGGCTGCTCTAAAAATGAAACCTCCTCTTTAGCCAGACTCCTTTCAAATCAGGATGATACTATACACATTCCAGACTGTCACTGGGTAATATCAAACTATTCCGATATAGGATTTTAAAATGAAAGGCTTCAATGTCCCCTTAAAGCTATATTTCAACTCTGTTTCAGGCTTCTAATTAAAGCCATACTGTAACTCTTTTTCAGGCTGCTTTAGAAACGAAACCTCCTGTTTAACCAGACTCATTTCACCTCAGGTTGATAGTATACACATCCCAGACTGTCACTGGGTAAAATCAGACTATTCTGATATATGATTTTAAAATTAAAGGCTTAAATGTTCACTTAAAGCGATATTTCAACTCTTTTTCCGGATGCTAATTAAGGCCATACTGTAACTCTTTTTCAGGCTGCTCTAAAAACGAAACCTCCACTTTAGCCAGACTCATTTCACCTCAGGTTGATAGTATACAAATCCAAGACTGTCACTGGGTAAAATCAGACTATTCTGATACAGGATTTTAAAATTAAAGGCTTAAATGTCCTCTTAAAGCTATATTTCAACTCTGTTTCAGGCTGCTAATTAAAGCCATACTGTAACTCTTGTTCAGGCTGCTTTAGAAACGAAAGCTCCTGTTTAGCCAGACTTTTTTCAGCTCAGGTTGATAGTATACACATCCCAGACTGTCACTGGGTAAAATTATAGTATTCTGATATAGGATTTTAAAATTAAAGGCTTACATGTCCACTTAAAGCTATATTTCAACTCTGTTTCAGGCTGCTAATTAAAGCTATACTGTAACTCATTTTCAGGCTGCTCTAAAAACGAAACCTCCTGTTTAGCCAGACTCATTTCACCTCAGGTTGATAGTATACACATCGCAGACTGTCACTGGCTAAAATCAGACTATTCTGATATAGGACTTTAAAATTAAAGGCTTAAATGTCTACTTAAAGCTATATTTCAACTCTGTTTCAGGCTGCTAATTAAAGCCATACTGTAACTCATTTTCAGGCTGCTCTAAAAACGAAACCTCCTGTTTAGCCAGACTCATTTCACCTCAGGTTGATAGTATACACAACCCAGACTCTCACTGGGTAAAATCAGACTATTCTGATACAGCATTTTAAAATTAAAGGCTTAAATGTCCACTTAAAGCTTTATTTCAACTCTGTTTCAGGCTGTTAATTAAAGCTTTACTGTAATTCTTTTTCAGGCTGCTCTAAAAAGGAAACCTCCTGTTTAGCAAGACTCATTTCACCTCAGGTTGATATTATACACATCCCAGACTGTCACTGGGTATTATCAGACTATTCTGATGTATGATTTTAAAATTAAAGGCTTAAATGTCCTCTTAAAGTAATATTTCAACTGTTTCATGCTGCTAATTAAGGCCATACTGTAACTCTTTTTCAGGATGCTCTAAAAACGACACCTGCCGTTTAGCCAGATGCATTTCACCTCAGGTTGATAGTATACAGATCCCAGACTGTAACTGGGTAAAATCAGACTATTCTGATGTAGGATTTTAAAATTAAAGGCTTAATTGTCCTCTTAAAGCTATATTTCAACTCTGTTTCAGGCTGCTAATTAAAGCTATACTGTAACTCTTTTTCAGTCTGCTTTAGAAACGAAACCTCCTGTTTAGCCAGACTCATTTCACCTCACGTTGATAGTGTACACATCCCAGACTGTCACTGGATATTATCAGACTATTCTGATGTAGGATTTAAAAATTAAAGGCTTTAATGTCCACTTAAAGCTTTATTTCAACTCTGTTTCATGCTGCTCATGAAGGCCATACTGTAACTCTTTTTCAGGCTGCTCTAAAAATGAAACCTCCTCTTTAGCCAGACTCCTTTCAAATCAGGATGATACTATACACATTCCAGACTGTCACTGGGTAATATCAGACTATTCTGATATAGGATTTTAAAATTAAAGGCATAAGTGTCAACTTAAAGCGAAATTTCAACTCTGTTTCAGGCTGCTAATTAAAGCCATACTGTAACTCTTTTTCAGGCTGCTAATTAAAGCCATATTGTAACTCTTTTTCAGGCTGCTCTAAAAACGAAACCTCCTGTTTAGCCAGACTCATTTCACCTCAGGTTGATAGTATACAGATCCCACACTGCCACTGGGTAATATCAGACTTTTCTGATATAGTATTTTAAAATTAAAGGCTTACATGTCCACTTAAAGCTATATTTCAACTCTGTTTCAGGCTGCTAATTAAAGCTATACTGTAACTCTTTTTCAGGCTGCTCTAAAAACGAAACCTCCTGTTTAGCCAGACTCAATTCACCTCAGGGTGATAGTATACACATCCCAGACTGTCACTGAGTATTATCAGACAATATTATTGGATTTTAAAATGAAAGGCTTCAATGTCCCCTTAAAGCTATATTTCAACTCTGTTTCAGGCTTCTAATTAAAGCCATACTGTAACTCTTTTTCAGGCTGCTTTAGAAACGAAACCTCCTGTTTAACCAGACTCATTTCACCTCAGGTTGATAGTATACACATCCCAGACTGTCACTGGGTAAAATCAGACTATTCTGATGTAGGATTTTAAAATTAAAGGCTTAATTGTCCTCTTAAAGCTATATTTCAACTCTGTTTCAGGCTGTTAATTAAAGCTTTACTGTAATTATTTTTAAGGCTGCTCTAAAAAGGAAACCTCCTGTTTAGCAAGACTCATCTCACATCAGTTTGATAGTATACACATCGCAGACTGTCACTGGGTAAAATCAGACTATTCTGATGTATGATTTTAAAATTAAAGGCTTAAATGTCCTCTTAAAGCTATATTTCAACTCTGTTTCAGGCTGCTAATTAAAGCCATACTGTAACTCTTTTTCAGGCTGCTCTAAAAACGAAACTTCCTGTTTAGCCAGACTCATTTCACCTCAGGTTGATAGTGTACACATCCCAGACTGTCATTGGGTATTATCAGACTATTCTGATGTAGGATTTAAAAATTAAAGGCTTTAATGTCCACTTAAAGCTTCATTTCAACTCTGTTTCATGCTGCTCATGAAGGCCAAACTGTAACTCTTTTTCAGGCTGCTCTAAAAATGAAACCTCCTGTTTAGCCAGACTCCTTTCAAATCAGGATGATACTATACACATTCCAGACTGTCACTGGGTAATATCAGACTATTCCGATATAGGACTTTAAAAATAAAGGCTTAAATGTCTACTTAAAGCTATATTTCAACTCTGTTTCATGCTGCGAATTAAGGCCATACTGTAACTCTTTTTCAGGCTGCTCTAGGAACGAAACCTCATGGTTAGCCAGACTCATTTCACCTCAGGTTGATAGTATACACATCCCAGACTGTCACTGGGTATTATCAGACTATGCTGCTGTAGGATTTAAAAATTAAAGGCTTTAATGTCCACTTAAAGCTTTATTTCAACTCTGTTTCATGCTGCTCATGAAGGCCATACTGTAACTCTTTTTCAGGCTGCTCTAAAAATGAAACCTCCTCTTTAGCCAGACTCCTTTCAAATCAGGATGATACTATACACATTCCAGACTGTCACTGGGTAATATCAAACTATTCCGATATAGGATTTTAAAATGAAAGGCTTCAATGTCCCCTTAAAGCTATATTTCAACTCTGTTTCAGGCTTCTAATTAAAGCCATACTGTAACTCTTTTTCAGGCTGCTTTAGAAACGAAACCTCCTGTTTAACCAGACTCATTTCACCTCAGGTTGATAGTATACACATCCCAGACTGTCACTGGGTAAAATCAGACTATTCTGATGTAGGACTTTAAAATTAAAGGCTTAAATGTCGACTTAAAGCGAAATTTCAACTATTTTTCTGGATGCTAATTGAGGCCATACTGTAACTCTTTTTCAGGCTGCTTTAGAAACGAAAGCTCCTGTTTAGCCAGACTCATTTCACCTCAGGTTGATAGTATACATATCCCAGATTGCCACTGGGTAATATCAGACTATTCTGATATATGATTTTAAAATTAAAGGCTTTAATGTCCACTTAAAGCTTTATTTCAACTCTGTTTCATGCTGCTCATGAAGGCCATACTGTAACTCTTTTTCAGGCTGCTCTAAAAATGAAACCTCCTCTTTAGCCAGACTCCTTTCAAATCAGGATGATACTATACACATTCCAGACTGTCACTGGGTAATATCAGACTATTCTGATATAGGATTTTAAAATTAAAGGCATAAGTGTCAACTTAAAGTGAATTTTCAACTCTGTTTCAGGCTGCTAATTAAAGCCATACTGTAACTCTTTTTCAGGCTGCTAATTAAAGCCATATTGTAACTCTTTTTCAGGCTGCTCTAAAAACGAAACCTCCTGTTTAGCCAGACTCATTTCACCTCAGGTTGATAGTATACAGATCCCAGACTGTAACTGCGTAAAATCAGACTATTCTGATACAGCATTTTAAAATTAAAGGCTTAATTGTCAGCTTAAAGCTTTATTTCAACTCTGTTTCAGGCTGTTAATTAAAGCTATACTGTAATTCTTTTTCAGGCTGCTCTAAAAAGGAAACCTCCTGTTTAGCCAGACTCATTTCACCTCTGGGTGATAGTATACACATCCCACACTGCCACTGGGTAATATCAGACTTTTCTGATATAGTATTTTAAAATTAAAGGCTTACATGTCCACTTAAAGCTATATTTCAACTCTGTTTCAGGCTGCTAATTAAAGCTATACTGTAACTCTTTTTCAGGCTGCTCTAAAAACGAAACCTCCTGTTTAGCCAGACTCATTTCACCTCAGGGTGATAGTATACACATCCCAGACTGTCACTGAGTATTATCAGACAATATTATTGGATTTTAAAATGAAAGGCTTCAATGTCCCCTTAAAGCTATATTTCAACTCTGTTTCAGGCTTCTAATTAAAGCCATACTGTAACTCTTTTTCAGGCTGCTTTAGAAACGAAACCTCCTGTTTAACCAGACTCATTTCACCTCAGGTTGATAGTATACACATCCCAGACTGTCACTGGGTAAAATCAGACTATTCTGATGTAGGATTTTAAAATTAAAGGCTTAATTGTCCTCTTAAAGCTATATTTCAACTCTGTTTCAGGCTGTTAATTAAAGCTTTACTGTAATTATTTTTAAGGCTGCTCTAAAAAGGAAACCTCCTGTTTAGCAAGACTCATCTCACATCAGTTTGATAGTATACACATCGCAGACTGTCACTGGGTAAAATCAGACTATTCTGATGTATGATTTTAAAATTAAAGGCTTAAATGTCCTCTTAAAGCTATATTTCAACTCTGTTTCAGGCTGCTAATTAAAGCCATACTGTAACTCTTTTTCAGGCTGCTCTAAAAACGAAACTTCCTGTTTAGCCAGACTCATTTCACCTCAGGTTGATAGTGTACACATCCCAGACTGTCATTGGGTATTATCAGACTATTCTGATGTAGGATTTAAAAATTAAAGGCTTTAATGTCCACTTAAAGCTTCATTTCAACTCTGTTTCATGCTGCTCATGAAGGCCAAACTGTAACTCTTTTTCAGGCTGCTCTAAAAATGAAACCTCCTGTTTAGCCAGACTCCTTTCAAATCAGGATGATACTATACACATTCCAGACTGTCACTGGGTAATATCAGACTATTCCGATATAGGACTTTAAAAATAAAGGCTTAAATGTCTACTTAAAGCTATATTTCAACTCTGTTTCATGCTGCGAATTAAGGCCATACTGTAACTCTTTTTCAGGCTGCTCTAGGAACGAAACCTCATGGTTAGCCAGACTCATTTCACCTCAGGTTGATAGTATACACATCCCAGACTGTCACTGGGTATTATCAGACTATGCTGCTGTAGGATTTAAAAATTAAAGGCTTTAATGTCCACTTAAAGCTTTATTTCAACTCTGTTTCATGCTGCTCATGAAGGCCATACTGTAACTCTTTTTCAGGCTGCTCTAAAAATGAAACCTCCTCTTTAGCCAGACTCCTTTCAAATCAGGATGATACTATACACATTCCAGACTGTCACTGGGTAATATCAAACTATTCCGATATAGGATTTTAAAATGAAAGGCTTCAATGTCCCCTTAAAGCTATATTTCAACTCTGTTTCAGGCTTCTAATTAAAGCCATACTGTAACTCTTTTTCAGGCTGCTTTAGAAACGAAACCTCCTGTTTAACCAGACTCATTTCACCTCAGGTTGATAGTATACACATCCCAGACTGTCACTGGGTAAAATCAGACTATTCTGATGTAGGACTTTAAAATTAAAGGCTTAAATGTCGACTTAAAGCGAAATTTCAACTATTTTTCTGGATGCTAATTGAGGCCATACTGTAACTCTTTTTCAGGCTGCTTTAGAAACGAAAGCTCCTGTTTAGCCAGACTCATTTCACCTCAGGTTGATAGTATACATATCCCAGATTGCCACTGGGTAATATCAGACTATTCTGATATATGATTTTAAAATTAAAGGCTTTAATGTCCACTTAAAGCTTTATTTCAACTCTGTTTCATGCTGCTCATGAAGGCCATACTGTAACTCTTTTTCAGGCTGCTCTAAAAATGAAACCTCCTCTTTAGCCAGACTCCTTTCAAATCAGGATGATACTATACACATTCCAGACTGTCACTGGGTAATATCAGACTATTCTGATATAGGATTTTAAAATTAAAGGCATAAGTGTCAACTTAAAGTGAATTTTCAACTCTGTTTCAGGCTGCTAATTAAAGCCATACTGTAACTCTTTTTCAGGCTGCTAATTAAAGCCATATTGTAACTCTTTTTCAGGCTGCTCTAAAAACGAAACCTCCTGTTTAGCCAGACTCATTTCACCTCAGGTTGATAGTATACAGATCCCAGACTGTAACTGCGTAAAATCAGACTATTCTGATACAGCATTTTAAAATTAAAGGCTTAATTGTCAGCTTAAAGCTTTATTTCAACTCTGTTTCAGGCTGTTAATTAAAGCTATACTGTAATTCTTTTTCAGGCTGCTCTAAAAAGGAAACCTCCTGTTTAGCCAGACTCATTTCACCTCTGGGTGATAGTATACACATCCCACACTGCCACTGGGTAATATCAGACTTTTCTGATATAGTATTTTAAAATTAAAGGCTTACATGTCCACTTAAAGCTATATTTCAACTCTGTTTCAGGCTGCTAATTAAAGCTATACTGTAACTCTTTTTCAGGCTGCTCTAAAAACGAAACCTCCTGTTTAGCCAGACTCATTTCACCTCAGGGTGATAGTATACACATCCCAGACTGTCACTGAGTATTATCAGACAATATTATTGGATTTTAAAATGAAAGGCTTCAATGTCCCCTTAAAGCTATATTTCAACTCTGTTTCAGGCTTCTAATTAAAGCCATACTGTAACTCTTTTTCAGGCTGCTTTAGAAACGAAACCTCCTGTTTAACCAGACTCATTTCACCTCAGGTTGATAGTATACACATCCCAGACTGTCACTGGGTAAAATCAGACTATTCTGATGTAGGATTTTAAAATTAAAGGCTTAATTGTCCTCTTAAAGCTATATTTCAACTCTGTTTCAGGCTGTTAATTAAAGCTTTACTGTAATTATTTTTAAGGCTGCTCTAAAAAGGAAACCTCCTGTTTAGCAAGACTCATTTCACATCAGTTTGATAGTATACACATCCCAGACTGTCACTGGGTATTATCAGACTATTCTGATGTATGATTTTAAAATTAAAGGCTTAAATGTCCTCTTAAAGCTATATTTCAACTGTTTCATGCTGCTAATTAAGGCCATACTGTAACTCTTTTTCAGGCTGCTCTAGGAACGAAACCTCATGGTTAGCCAGACTCATTTCACCTCAGGTTGATAGTATACACATCCCAGACTGTCACTGGGTATTATCAGACTATTCTGATGTAGGATTTTAAAATTAAAGACTTAAATATCCACTTAAAGCAATATTTCAACTCTTTTTCAGGATGCTAATTAAGTCCATACTGTAACTATTTTTCAGGCTGATCTAAAAACGAAACCTCCTGTTTAGCCATACTCATTTCACATCAGGTTGATAGTATACACATCGCAGACTGTCACTGGGTAAAATCAGACTATTCTGATGTATGATTTTAAAATTAAAGGCTTAAATGTCCTCTTAAAGCTATATTTCAACTCTGTTTCAGGCTGCTAATTAAAGCCATACTGTAACTCTTTTTCAGGCTGCTCTAAAAACGAAACTTCCTGTTTAGCCAGACTCATTTCACCTCAGGTTGATAGTGTACACATCCCAGACTGTCATTGGGTATTATCAGACTATTCTGATGTAGGATTTAAAAATTAAAGGCTTTAATGTCCACTTAAAGCTTCATTTCAACTCTGTTTCATGCTGCTCATGAAGGCCAAACTGTAACTCTTTTTCAGGCTGCTCTAAAAATGAAACCTCCTGTTTAGCCAGACTCCTTTCAAATCAGGATGATACTATACACATTCCAGACTGTCACTGGGTAATATCAGACTATTCCGATATAGGACTTTAAAAATAAAGGCTTAAATGTCTACTTAAAGCTATATTTCAACTCTGTTTCATGCTGCGAATTAAGGCCATACTGTAACTCTTTTTCAGGCTGCTCTAGGAACGAAACCTCATGGTTAGCCAGACTCATTTCACCTCAGGTTGATAGTATACACATCCCAGATTGTCACTGGGTAAAATCAGACTATTCTGATATAGGATTTTAAAATTAAAAGCTTAAATGTCCACTTAAAGCGAAATTTCAACTCTTTTTTCTGGATGCTAATTGAGGCCATACTGTAACTCTTTTTCAGGCTGCTCTAAAAACTTAACCTCCTTTTTAGCCAGACTTATTTCACATCAGGGTGATAGTATACACATCCCAGACTTTCACTGGGTAAAATCAGACTATTCTGATATAGGACTTTAAAATTAAAGGCTTAAAGTTCCAATTAAAGCTATATTTCAACTCTGTTTCAGGCTGCTAATTAAAGCCATACTGTAACTCTTTTTCAGGCTGCTTTATAAACGAAAACTCCTGTTTAACCAGACTCATTTCACCTCAGGTTGATAGTATACACATCCCAGACAGTCACTGGGTAAAATCAGACTATTCTGATGTAGGATTTTAAAATTAAAGGCTTAATTGTCCTCTTAAAGCTATATTTCAACTCTGTTTCAGGCTGCTAATTAAAGCCATACTGTAACTCTTTTTCAGGCTGCTTTAGAAACGAAACCTCCTGTTTAGCCAGACTCATTTCACCTCAGGTTGATAGTGTACACATCCCAGACTGTCACTGGGTATTATCAGACTATGCTGCTGTAGGATTTAAAAATTAAAGGCTTTAATGTCCACTTAAAGCTTTATTTCAACTCTGTTTCATGCTGCTCATGAAGGCCATACTGTAACTCTTTTTCAGGCTGCTCTAAAAATGAAACCTCCTCTTTAGCCAGACTCCTTTCAAATCAGGATGATACTATACACATTCCAGACTGTCACTGGGTAATATCAGACTATTCCGATATAGGACTTTAAAATTAAAGGCTTAAATGTCTACTTAAAGCTATATTTCAACTCTGTTTCAGGCTGCTAATTAAAGCCTTACTGTAACTCATTTTCAGGCTGCTCTAAAAACGAAACCTCCTGTTTAGCCAGACTCATTTCACCTCAGGTTGATAGTATACACAACCCAGACTATCACTGGGTAAAATCAGACTATTCTGATACAGCATTTTAAAATTAAAGGCTTAAATGTCCACTTAAAGCTTTATTTCAACTCTGTTTCAGGCTGTTAATTAAAGCTTTACTGTAATTCTTTTTCAGGCTGCTCTAAAAAGGAAACCTCCTGTTTAGCAAGACTCATTTCACCTCAGGTTGATATTATACACATCCCAGACTGTCACTGGGTATTATCAGACTATTCTGATGTATGATTTTAAAATTAAAGGCTTAAATGTCCTCTTAAAGTAATATTTCAACTGTTTCATGCTGCTAATTAAGGCCATACTGTAACTCTTTTTCAGGATGCTCTAAAAACGACACCTGCCGTTTAGCCAGATGCATTTCACCTCAGGTTGATAGTATACAGATCCCAGACTGTAACTGGGTAAAATCAGACTATTCTGATGTAGGATTTTAAAATTAAAGGCTTAATTGTCCTCTTAAAGCTATATTTCAACTCTGTTTCAGGCTGCTAATTAAAGCTATACTGTAACTCTTTTTCAGTCTGCTTTAGAAACGAAACCTCCTGTTTAGCCAGACTCATTTCACCTCACGTTGATAGTGTACACATCCCAGACTGTCACTGGATATTATCAGACTATTCTGATGTAGGATTTAAAAATTAAAGGCTTTAATGTCCACTTAAAGCTTTATTTCAACTCTGTTTCATGCTGCTCATGAAGGCCATACTGTAACTCTTTTTCAGGCTGCTCTAAAAATGAAACCTCCTCTTTAGCCAGACTCCTTTCAAATCAGGATGATACTATACACATTCCAGACTGTCACTGGGTAATATCAGACTATTCTGATATAGGATTTTAAAATTAAAGGCATAAGTGTCAACTTAAAGCGAAATTTCAACTCTGTTTCAGGCTGCTAATTAAAGCCATACTGTAACTCTTTTTCAGGCTGCTAATTAAAGCCATATTGTAACTCTTTTTCAGGCTGCTCTAAAAACGAAACCTCCTGTTTAGCCAGACTCATTTCACCTCAGGTTGATAGTATACAGATCCCACACTGCCACTGGGTAATATCAGACTTTTCTGATATAGTATTTTAAAATTAAAGGCTTACATGTCCACTTAAAGCTATATTTCAACTCTGTTTCAGGCTGCTAATTAAAGCTATACTGTAACTCTTTTTCAGGCTGCTCTAAAAACGAAACCTCCTGTTTAGCCAGACTCAATTCACCTCAGGGTGATAGTATACACATCCCAGACTGTCACTGAGTATTATCAGACAATATTATTGGATTTTAAAATGAAAGGCTTCAATGTCCCCTTAAAGCTATATTTCAACTCTGTTTCAGGCTTCTAATTAAAGCCATACTGTAACTCTTTTTCAGGCTGCTTTAGAAACGAAACCTCCTGTTTAACCAGACTCATTTCACCTCAGGTTGATAGTATACACATCCCAGACTGTCACTGGGTAAAATCAGACTATTCTGATGTAGGATTTTAAAATTAAAGGCTTAATTGTCCTCTTAAAGCTATATTTCAACTCTGTTTCAGGCTGTTAATTAAAGCTTTACTGTAATTATTTTTAAGGCTGCTCTAAAAAGGAAACCTCCTGTTTAGCAAGACTCATCTCACATCAGTTTGATAGTATACACATCGCAGACTGTCACTGGGTAAAATCAGACTATTCTGATGTATGATTTTAAAATTAAAGGCTTAAATGTCCTCTTAAAGCTATATTTCAACTCTGTTTCAGGCTGCTAATTAAAGCCATACTGTAACTCTTTTTCAGGCTGCTCTAAAAACGAAACTTCCTGTTTAGCCAGACTCATTTCACCTCAGGTTGATAGTGTACACATCCCAGACTGTCATTGGGTATTATCAGACTATTCTGATGTAGGATTTAAAAATTAAAGGCTTTAATGTCCACTTAAAGCTTCATTTCAACTCTGTTTCATGCTGCTCATGAAGGCCAAACTGTAACTCTTTTTCAGGCTGCTCTAAAAATGAAACCTCCTGTTTAGCCAGACTCCTTTCAAATCAGGATGATACTATACACATTCCAGACTGTCACTGGGTAATATCAGACTATTCCGATATAGGACTTTAAAAATAAAGGCTTAAATGTCTACTTAAAGCTATATTTCAACTCTGTTTCATGCTGCGAATTAAGGCCATACTGTAACTCTTTTTCAGGCTGCTCTAGGAACGAAACCTCATGGTTAGCCAGACTCATTTCACCTCAGGTTGATAGTATACACATCCCAGACTGTCACTGGGTATTATCAGACTATGCTGCTGTAGGATTTAAAAATTAAAGGCTTTAATGTCCACTTAAAGCTTTATTTCAACTCTGTTTCATGCTGCTCATGAAGGCCATACTGTAACTCTTTTTCAGGCTGCTCTAAAAATGAAACCTCCTCTTTAGCCAGACTCCTTTCAAATCAGGATGATACTATACACATTCCAGACTGTCACTGGGTAATATCAAACTATTCCGATATAGGATTTTAAAATGAAAGGCTTCAATGTCCCCTTAAAGCTATATTTCAACTCTGTTTCAGGCTTCTAATTAAAGCCATACTGTAACTCTTTTTCAGGCTGCTTTAGAAACGAAACCTCCTGTTTAACCAGACTCATTTCACCTCAGGTTGATAGTATACACATCCCAGACTGTCACTGGGTAAAATCAGACTATTCTGATGTAGGACTTTAAAATTAAAGGCTTAAATGTCGACTTAAAGCGAAATTTCAACTATTTTTCTGGATGCTAATTGAGGCCATACTGTAACTCTTTTTCAGGCTGCTTTAGAAACGAAAGCTCCTGTTTAGCCAGACTCATTTCACCTCAGGTTGATAGTATACATATCCCAGATTGCCACTGGGTAATATCAGACTATTCTGATATATGATTTTAAAATTAAAGGCTTTAATGTCCACTTAAAGCTTTATTTCAACTCTGTTTCATGCTGCTCATGAAGGCCATACTGTAACTCTTTTTCAGGCTGCTCTAAAAATGAAACCTCCTCTTTAGCCAGACTCCTTTCAAATCAGGATGATACTATACACATTCCAGACTGTCACTGGGTAATATCAGACTATTCTGATATAGGATTTTAAAATTAAAGGCATAAGTGTCAACTTAAAGTGAATTTTCAACTCTGTTTCAGGCTGCTAATTAAAGCCATACTGTAACTCTTTTTCAGGCTGCTAATTAAAGCCATATTGTAACTCTTTTTCAGGCTGCTCTAAAAACGAAACCTCCTGTTTAGCCAGACTCATTTCACCTCAGGTTGATAGTATACAGATCCCAGACTGTAACTGCGTAAAATCAGACTATTCTGATACAGCATTTTAAAATTAAAGGCTTAATTGTCCACTTAAAGCTTTATTTCAACTCTGTTTCAGGCTGTTAATTAAAGCTATACTGTAATTCTTTTTCAGGCTGCTCTAAAAAGGAAACCTCCTGTTTAGCCAGACTCATTTCACCTCTGGGTGATAGTATACACATCCCACACTGCCACTGGGTAATATCAGACTTTTCTGATATAGTATTTTAAAATTAAAGGCTTACATGTCCACTTAAAGCTATATTTCAACTCTGTTTCAGGCTGCTAATTAAAGCTATACTGTAACTCTTTTTCAGGCTGCTCTAAAAACGAAACCTCCTGTTTAGCCAGACTCATTTCACCTCAGGGTGATAGTATACACATCCCAGACTGTCACTGGGTATTATCAGACTATTCTGATGTATGATTTTAAAATTAAAGGCTTAAATGTCCTCTTAAAGCTATATTTCAACTGTTTCATGCTGCTAATTAAGGCCATACTGTAACTCTTTTTCAGGCTGCTCTAGGAACGAAACCTCATGGTTAGCCAGACTCATTTCACCTCAGGTTGATAGTATACACATCCCAGACTGTCACTGGGTATTATCAGACTATTCTGATGTAGGATTTTAAAATTAAAGACTTAAATATCCACTTAAAGCAATATTTCAACTCTTTTTCAGGATGCTAATTAAGTCCATACTGTAACTATTTTTCAGGCTGATCTAAAAACGAAACCTCCTGTTTAGCCATACTCATTTCACATCAGGTTGATAGTATACACATCGCAGACTGTCACTGGGTAAAATCAGACTATTCTGATGTATGATTTTAAAATTAAAGGCTTAAATGTCCTCTTAAAGCTATATTTCAACTCTGTTTCAGGCTGCTAATTAAAGCCATACTGTAACTCTTTTTCAGGCTGCTCTAAAAACGAAACTTCCTGTTTAGCCAGACTCATTTCACCTCAGGTTGATAGTGTACACATCCCAGACTGTCATTGGGTATTATCAGACTATTCTGATGTAGGATTTAAAAATTAAAGGCTTTAATGTCCACTTAAAGCTTCATTTCAACTCTGTTTCATGCTGCTCATGAAGGCCAAACTGTAACTCTTTTTCAGGCTGCTCTAAAAATGAAACCTCCTGTTTAGCCAGACTCCTTTCAAATCAGGATGATACTATACACATTCCAGACTGTCACTGGGTAATATCAGACTATTCCGATATAGGACTTTAAAAATAAAGGCTTAAATGTCTACTTAAAGCTATATTTCAACTCTGTTTCATGCTGCGAATTAAGGCCATACTGTAACTCTTTTTCAGGCTGCTCTAGGAACGAAACCTCATGGTTAGCCAGACTCATTTCACCTCAGGTTGATAGTATACACATCCCAGATTGTCACTGGGTAAAATCAGACTATTCTGATATAGGATTTTAAAATTAAAAGCTTAAATGTCCACTTAAAGCGAAATTTCAACTCTTTTTTCTGGATGCTAATTGAGGCCATACTGTAACTCTTTTTCAGGCTGCTCTAAAAACTTAACCTCCTTTTTAGCCAGACTTATTTCACATCAGGGTGATAGTATACACATCCCAGACTTTCACTGGGTAAAATCAGACTATTCTGATATAGGACTTTAAAATTAAAGGCTTAAAGTTCCAATTAAAGCTATATTTCAACTCTGTTTCAGGCTGCTAATTAAAGCCATACTGTAACTCTTTTTCAGGCTGCTTTATAAACGAAAACTCCTGTTTAACCAGACTCATTTCACCTCAGGTTGATAGTATACACATCCCAGACAGTCACTGGGTAAAATCAGACTATTCTGATGTAGGATTTTAAAATTAAAGGCTTAATTGTCCTCTTAAAGCTATATTTCAACTCTGTTTCAGGCTGCTAATTAAAGCCATACTGTAACTCTTTTTCAGGCTGCTTTAGAAACGAAACCTCCTGTTTAGCCAGACTCATTTCACCTCAGGTTGATAGTGTACACATCCCAGACTGTCACTGGGTATTATCAGACTATGCTGCTGTAGGATTTAAAAATTAAAGGCTTTAATGTCCACTTAAAGCTTTATTTCAACTCTGTTTCATGCTGCTCATGAAGGCCATACTGTAACTCTTTTTCAGGCTGCTCTAAAAATGAAACCTCCTCTTTAGCCAGACTCCTTTCAAATCAGGATGATACTATACACATCCCAGACTGTCACTGGGTAATATCAGACTATTCCGATATAGGACTTTAAAATTAAAGGCTTAAATGTCTACTTAAAGCTATATTTCAACTCTGTTTCAGGCTGCTAATTAAAGCCTTACTGTAACTCATTTTCAGGCTGCTCTAAAAACGAAACCTCCTGTTTAGCCAGACTCATTTCACCTCAGGTTGATAGTATACACAACCCAGACTATCACTGGGTAAAATCAGACTATTCTGATACAGCATTTTAAAATTAAAGGCTTAAATGTCCACTTAAAGCTTTATTTCAACTCTGTTTCAGGCTGTTAATTAAAGCTTTACTGTAATTATTTTTCAGGCTGCTCTAAAAAGGAAACCTCCTGTTTAGCAAGACTCATTTCACCTCAGGTTGATATTATACACATCCCAGACTGTCACTGGGTATTATCAGACTATTCTGATGTATGATTTTAAAATTAAAGGCTTAAATGTCCTCTTAAAGTAATATTTCAACTGTTTCATGCTGCTAATTAAGGCCATACTGTAACTCTTTTTCAGGATGCTCTAAAAACGACACCTGCCGTTTAGCCAGATGCATTTCACCTCAGGTTGATAGTATACAGATCCCAGACTGTAACTGGGTAAAATCAGACTATTCTGATGTAGGATTTTAAAATTAAAGGCTTAATTGTCCTCTTAAAGCTATATTTCAACTCTGTTTCAGGCTGCTAATTAAAGCTATACTGTAACTCTTTTTCAGGCTGCTTTAGAAACGAAACCTCCTGTTTAGCCAGACTCATTTCACCTCACGTTGATAGTGTACACATCCCAGACTGTCACTGGGTATTATCAGACTATTCTGATGTAGGATTTAAAAATTAAAGGCTTTAATGTCCACTTAAAGCTTTATTTCAACTCTGTTTCATGCTGCTCATGAAGGCCATACTGTAACTCTTTTTCAGGCTGCTCTAAAAATGAAACCTCCTCTTTAGCCAGACTCCTTTCAAATCAGGATGATACTATACACATTCCAGACTGTCACTGGGTAAT
This sequence comes from Zingel zingel, assembly GCA_023566125.1. Lineage (NCBI taxonomy): Eukaryota > Metazoa > Chordata > Actinopteri > Perciformes > Percidae > Zingel > Zingel zingel. The sequence goes on from JAKRKW010000026.1 coordinate 957,014, forward strand.
ATCAGACTATTCTGATATAGGATTTTAAAATTAAAGGCATAAGTGTCAACTTAAAGCAAAATTTCAACTCTGTTTCAGGCTGCTAATTAAAGCCATACTGTAACTCTTTTTCAGGCTGCTAATTAAAGCCATATTGTAACTCTTTTTCAGGCTGCTCTAAAAAGGAAACCTCCTGTTTAGCAAGACTCATTTCATCTCAGGTTGATATTATACACATCCCAGACTGTCACTGGGTATTATCAGACTATTCTGATGTATGATTTTGAAATTAAAGGCTTACATGTCCTCTTAAAGCTATATTTCAACTGTTTCATGCTGCTAATTAAGGCCATACTATAACTCTTTTTCAGGCTGCTCTAAAAACGACACCTGCCGTTTAGCCAGACTCATTTCACCTCTGGGTGATAGTATACACATCCCACACTGCCACTGGGTAATATCAGACTTTTCTGATATAGTATTTTAAAATTAAAGGCTTACATGTCCACTTAAAGCTATATTTCAACTCTGTTTCAGGCTGCTAATTAAAGCTATACGGTAACTCTTTTTCAGGCTGCTCTAAAAACGAAACCTCCTGTTTAGCCAGACTCATTTCACCTCAGGGTGATAGTATACACATCCCAGACTGTCACTGAGTATTATCAGACAATATTATTGGATTTTAAAATGAAAGGCTTCAATGTCCCCTTAAAGCTATATTTCAACTCTGTTTCAGGCTTCTAATTAAAGCCATACTGTAACTCTTTTTCAGGCTGCTTTAGAAACGAAACCTCCTGTTTAACCAGACTCATTTCACCTCAGGTTGATAGTATACACATCCCAGACTGTCACTGGGTAAAATCAGACTATTCTGATGTAGGATTTTAAAATTAAAGGCTTAATTGTCCTCTTAAAGCTATATTTCAACTCTGTTTCAGGCTGTTAATTAAAGCTTTACTGTAATTATTATTAAGGCTGCTCTAAAAAGGAAACCTCCTGTTTAGCAAGACTCATTTCACATCGGTTTGATAGTATACACATCCCAGACTGTCACTGGGTATTATCAGACTATTCTGATGTATGATTTTAAAACTAAAGGCTTAAATGTCCTCTTAAAGCTATATTTCAACTGTTTCATGCTGCTAATTAAGGCCATACTGTAACTCTTTTTCAGGCTGCTCTAGGAACGAAACCTCATGGTTAGCCAGACTCATTTCACCTCAGGTTGATAGTATACACATCCCAGACTGTCACAGGGTATTATCAGACTATTCTGATGTAGGATTTTAAAATTAAAGACTTAAATATCCACTTAAAGCAATATTTCAACTCTTTTTCAGGATGCTAATTAAGTCCATACTGTAACTATTTTTCAGGCTGATCTAAAAACGAAACCTCCTGTTTAGCCATACTCATTTCACATCAGGTTGATAGTATACACATCGCAGACTGTCACTGGGTAAAATCAGACTATTCTGATGTATGATTTTAAAATTAAAGGCTTAAATGTCCTCTTAAAGCTATATTTCAACTCTGTTTCAGGCTGCTAATTAAAGCCATACTGTAACTCTTTTTCAGGCTGCTATAGGAACGAAACCTCATGGTTAGCCAGACTCATTTCACCTCAGGTTGATAGTATACACATCCCAGATTGTCACTGGGTAAAATCAGACTATTCTGATATAGGATTTTAAAATTAAAAGCTTAAATGTCCACTTAAAGCGAAATTTCAACTCTTTTTTCTGGATGCTAATTGAGGCCATACTGTAACTCTTTTTCAGGCTGCTCTAAAAACTTAACCTCCTTTTTAGCCAGACTTATTTCACATCAGGGTGATAGTATACACATCCCAGACTTTCACTGGGTAAAATCAGACTATTCTGATATAGGACTTTAAAATTAAAGGCTTAAAGTTCCAATTAAAGCTATATTTCAACTCTGTTTCAGGCTGCTAATTAAAGCCATACTGTAACTCTTTTTCAGGCTGCTTTAGAAACGAAAACTCCTGTTTAACCAGACTCATTTCACCTCAGGTTGATAGTATACACATCCCAGACAGTCACTGGGTAAAATCAGACTATTCTGATGTAGGATTTTAAAATTAAAGGCTTAATTGTCCTCTTAAAGCTATATTTCAACTCTGTTTCAGGCTGCTAATTAAAGCCATACTGTAACTCATTTTCAGGCTGCTCTAAAAACGAAACCTCCTGTTTAGCCAGACTCATTTCACCTCAGGTTGATAGTATACACAACCCAGACTATCACTGGGTAAAATCAGACTATTCTGATACAGCATTTTAAAATTAAAGGCTTAAATGTCCACTTAAAGCTTTATTTCAACTCTGTTTCAGGCTGTTAATTAAAGCTTTACTGTAATTATTTTTCAGGCTGCTCTAAAAAGGAAACCTCCTGTTTAGCAAGACTCATTTCACCTCAGGTTGATATTATACACATCCCAGACTGTCACTGGGTATTATCAGACTATTCTGATGTATGATTTTAAAATTAAAGGCTTAAATGTCCTCTTAAAGTAATATTTCAACTGTTTCATGCTGCTAATTAAGGCCATACTGTAACTCTTTTTCAGGATGCTCTAAAAACGACACCTGCCGTTTAGCCAGATGCATTTCACCTCAGGTTGATAGTATACAGATCCCATACTGTAACTGGGTAAAATCAGACTATTCTGATGTAGGATTTTAAAATTAAAGGCTTAATTGTCCTCTTAAAGCTATATTTCAACTCTGTTTCAGGCTGCTAATTAAAGCTATACTGTAACTCTTTTTCAGGCTGCTCTAAAAATGAAACCTCCTCTTTAGCCAGACTCCTTTCAAATCAGGATGATACTATACACATTCCAGACTGTCACTGAGTATTATCAGACAATATTATTGGATTTTAAAATTAAAGGCTTCAATGTCCCCTTAAAGCTATATTTCAACTCTGTTTCAGGCTTCTAATTAAAGCCATACTGTAACTCTTTTTCAGGCTGCTTTAGAAACGAAACCTCCTGTTTAACCAGACTCATTTCACCTCAGGTTGATAGTATACACATCCCAGACTGTCACTGGGTAAAATCAGACTATTCTGATGTATGATTTTAAAATTAAAGGCTTAAATGTCCTCTTAAAGCTATATTTCAACTGTTTCATGCTGCTAATTAAGGCCATACTGTAACTCTTTTTCAGGCTGCTCTAGGAACGAAACCTCATGGTTAGCCAGACTCATTTCACCTCAGGTTGATAGTATACACATCCCAGACTGTCACTGGGTATTATCAGACTATTCTGATGTAGGATTTTAAAATTAAAGACTTAAATATCCACTTAAAGCAATATTTCAACTCTTTTTCCGGATGCTAATTAAGTCCATACTGTAACTATTTTTCAGGCTGATCTAAAAACGAAACCTCCTGTTTAGCCATACTCATTTCACATCAGGTTGATAGTATACACATCGCAGACTGTCACTAGGTAAAATCAGACTATTCTGATGTATGATTTTAAAATTAAAGGCTTAAATGTCCTCTTAAAGCTATATTTCAACTCTTTTTTCTGGATGCTAATTGAGGCCATACTGTAACTCTTTTTCAGGCTGCTCTAAAAACTTAACCTCCTTTTTAGCCAGACTTATTTCACATCAGGGTGATAGTATACACATCCCAGACTTTCACTGGGTAAAATCAGACTATTCTGATATAGGACTTTAAAATTAAAGGCTTAAATTTCCAATTAAAGCTATATTTCAACTCTGTTTCAGGCTGCTAATTAAAGCCATACTGTAAGTCGTTTTCAGGCTGCTCTAAAAACGAAATCTCCTGTTTAGCCAGACTCATTTCACCTTAGGGTGATAGTGTACACATCCCAGACTGTCACAGAATATTATCAGACTATTCTGATGTAGGATTTTAAAATTAAAGGCTTAAATGTCAACTTCAAGCTATATTTCAACTCTGTTTCATGCTGCTAATTAAGGCCATACTGTAACTCTTTTTCAGGCTGCTCTAGGAACGAAACCTCATGGTTAGCTAGACTCATTTCACGTCAGGTTGATAGTATACACATCCCAGACTTTCACTGGGTAAAATCAGACTATTCTGATATAGGACTATAAAATTAAAGGCTTAAATTTCCTCTTAAAGCTATATTTCAACTCTGTTTCAGGCTGGTAATTAAAGCCATACTGTAACTCTTTTTCAGGCTGCTTTAGAAACGAAAGCTCCTGTTTAGCCAGACTTTTTTCAGCTCAGGTTGATAGTATATACATCCCAGACTGTCACTGGGTAAAATTATACTATTCTGATATAGGATTTTAAAATTAAAGGCTTACATGTCCACTTAAAGCTATATTTCAACTCTGTTTCAGGCTGCTAATTAAAGCTATACTGTAACTAGTTTTCAGGCTGCCTTAGAAACGAAACCTCCTTTTTAGCCAGACTCCTTTCACCTCAGGTTGATAGTGTCCACATCCCAGACTGTCACTGGGTGTTATCAGACTATTCTGATATAGGATTTTAAAATTAAAGGCATAAGTGTCAACTTAAAGCTATATTTCAAATCTGTTTCAGGCTGCTAATTAAGCCATACTGTAACTCTTTTTCAGGCTGCTTTAGAAACGAAAGCTCCTGTTTAGCCAGACTCATTTCACCTCAGGTTGATAGTATATATATCCCAGAATGCCACTGGGTAATATCAGACTATTCTGATATAGGATTTTAAAATTAAAGTCTTAGATGTTCACTTAAAGCGATATTTCAACTCTTTTTCCGGATGCTAATTAAGGCCATACTGTAACTCTTTTTCAGGCTGCTCTAGGAACGAAACCTCATGGTTAGCCAGACTCATTTCACCTCAGGTTGATAGTATACACATCCCAGACTTTCACTGGGTAAAATCAGACTATTCTGATATAGGACTTTAAAATTAAAGGCTTAAATTTCCTCTTGAAGCTATATTTCAACTCTGTTTCAGGCTGCTAATTAAAGCCATACTGTAACTCTTTTTCAGGCTGCTCAAAAAACGAAACCTCATGTTTAGCCAGACTCATTTCACATCACGGTGATAGTATACACATCCCAGACTGTCACTGGGTATTATCAGACTATTCTGATGTAGGATTTTAAAATGAAAGGCTTAAATGTCCACTTAAAGCTATATTTCAACTCTGTTTCAGGCTGCTAATTAAAGCCATACTGTAACTCTTTTTCAGGCTGCTCAAAAAACGAAACCTCATGTTTAGCCAGACTCATTTCACATCACGGTGATAGTATACATATCCCAGACTGTCACTGGGTATTATCAGACTATTCTGATGTAGGATTGTAAAATTAAAGGCTTAAATGTCCACTTAAAGCAATATTTCAACTCTTTTTCAGGCTGATAATTAAAGCCATACTGTAACTCGTTTTCAGGCTGCTTTAGAAACGAAACCTCATGTTTAGCCAGACTCATTTCACATCACGGTGATAGTATACATATCCCAGACTGTCACTGGGTATTATCAGACTATTCTGATGTAGGATTGTAAAATTAAAGGCTTAAATGTCCACTTAAAGCAATATTTCAACTCTTTTTCAGGCTGCTAATTAAAGCCATACTGTAACTCGTTTTCAGGCTGCTTTAGAAACGAAACCTCCTCTTTAGCCAGACTCATTTCACCTCAGGTTGATAGTATACAAATCCAAGACTGTCACTGGGTAAAATCAGACTATTCTGATACAGGATTTTAAAATCCATCCATCCATCCATCCATCTTCGTCCGCTTATCCGGTATCGGGTCGCGGGGGTAGCAGCTCCAGCAGGGGGCCCCAAACTTCCCTTTCCCGAGCCACATTAACCAGCTCCGACTGGGGGATCCCGAGGCGTTCCCAGGCCAGGTTAGAGATATAATCCCTCCACCTAGTCCTGGGTCTTCCCCGAGGCCTCATCCCAGCTGGACGTGCCTGGAACACCTCCCTAGGGAGGCGCCCAGGGGGCATCCTTACCAGATGCCCGAACCACCTCAACTGGCTCCTTTCAATGCAAAGGAGCAGCGGCTCTACTCTGAGATCCTCACGGATGACTGAGCTTCTCACCCTATCTCTAAGGGAGACGCCAGCCACCCTCCTGAGGAAACCCATTTCGGCCGCTTGTACCCTGGATCTTGTTCTTTCGGTCATGACCCAGCCTTCATGACCATAGGTGAGGGTAGGAAGGAAAACTGACCGGTAGATTGAGAGCTTTGCCTTCTGGCTCAGCTCTCTTTTTGTCACAACGGTGCGATAAATTGAATGCAATACCGCACCCGCTGCGCCGATTCTCCGGCCAATCTCCCGCTCCATTGTCCCCTCACACGCGAACAAGACCCCAAGGTACTTGAACTCCTTCACTTGGGGTAAGGACTCATTCCCTACCTGGAGAAGGCACTCCATCGGTTTCCTGCTGAGAACCATGGCCTCCGATTTAGAGGTGCTGATCCTCATCCCAGCCGCTTCACACTCGGCTGCGAACCGATCCAGTGAGTGCTGAAGGTCACAGGCCGATGATGCCATCAGGACCACATCATCTGCAAAAAGCAGCGATGAGATCCCCAGCCCACCGAACTGCAACCCCCCTCCACCCCGACTACGCCTCGATATCCTGTCCATAAATACTACGAACAGAATTGGTGACAAAGCGCAGCCCTGGCGGAGGCCAACTTTCACTTGAAACGAGTCCGACTTACTGCCGAGAACCCGGACACAGCTCTCGCTTTGGTCGTACAGAGATTGAATGGCCCTGAGAAGGGACCCCCTCACCCCATACTCCCCCAGCACCTCCCACAGTATCTCCCGGGGTACCCGGTCATACGCCTTCTCCAGATCCACAAAGCACATGTAGACCGGTTGGGCATACTCCCAGGCTCCCTCCAGGATCCTTGCGAGAGTAAAGAGCTGGTCCGTTGTTCCACGACCAGGACGGAATCTGCATTGTTCCTCTTCAACCTGAGGTTCGACTATCGACCGAACCCTCCTTTCCAGCACCTTGGAGTAGACTTTACCGGGGAGGCTGAGAAGTGTGATACCCCTGTAATTGGCACACACCCTCTGGTCCCCCTTTTTGAAAAGGGGAACCACCACCCCAGTCTGCCACTCCTTAGGCACCGTCCCAGACTTCCACGCAATGTTGAAGAGGCGTATCAACCAAGACAACCCCTCCACACCCAGAGCTTTAAGCATTTCCGGACGGATCTCATCAATCCCTGGAGCTTTGCCACTGTGGATTTGTTTAACCACCTCAGCAACTTCCACCAGGGAAATTGACGACAATCCCCCATCATCCTCCAGCTCTGCCTCTACCATAGAGGGCGTATTAGTCGGATTTAGGAGTTCCTCAAAGTGCTCCTTCCACCGCCCTATTACCTCCTCAGTTGAGGTCAACAGCGTCCCATCCTTACTGTACACAGCTTGGATGGTTCCCCGCTTCCCCCTCCTGAGGTGGCGAACGGTTTTCCAGAAGCACCTTGGTGCCGACCGAAAGTCCTTCTCCATGTCTTCTCCGAACTTCTCCCACACCCGCTGCTTTGCCTCTTTCACGACAGAGGCTGCAGCCCTTCGGGCCCTTCGGTAGCTTGCATCTGCCTCCGGAGCCCTCCGGGATAACATATCCCGGAAAGACTCCTTCTTCAGTCGGACGGCTTCCCTGACCACCGGTGTCCACCACGGTGTTCGTGGGTTACCGCCCCTTGAGGCACCCAAGACCCTAAGACCACAGCTCTTCGCCGCAGCTTCAGCAATGGAAACTTTGAACATTGTCCACTCGGGTTCAATGCCCCCAGCCTCCACAGGGATGCATGAAAAGCTCCGCCGGAGGTGTGAGTTGAAAGTCTGTCGGACAGGGGCCTCCTCCAGACGTTCCCAATTTACCCGCACTACCCGTTTGGGCTTACCAGGTCTGTCCAGAGTCTTCCCCCACCCTCTGACCCAACTCACCACCAGATGGTGATCGGTTGACAGCTCCGCCTCTCTCTTCACCCGAGTGTCCAAAACATACGGCCTCAGATCAGATGAAACAATTATAAAATCGATCATTGACCTTTGGCCTAGGGTGCTCTGGTACCAGGTACACTTATGAGCATCCCTATGTTCGAACATGGTGTTCGTTATAGACAATCCATGACTAGCACAGAAGTCCAACAACAAACAACCACTCTGGTTTAGATCAGGGAGGCCGTTCCTCCCAATCACGCCTCTCCATGTGTCTCCATCATTGCCCACGTGCGCGTTGAAGTCCCCCAGCAGAACGATGGAGTCTCCCACTGGAGCCCCATACAGGACTCCATTCAAGGTCTCCAAGAAGGCCGAATACTCCGAACTCTTGTTTGGTGCATATGCACAAACAAGAGTCAGAGTTTTCCCCCCCACCAGCCGCAGGCGTAGGGAGGCGACCCTCTCGTCCACCGGGGTAAACTCCAACATAGCGGCGCTCAACCGGGGGCTTGTGAGTATCCCCACACCCGCCCGGCGCCTCACACCCTGGGCAACTCCGGAGAAGAAAAGAGTCCAACCCCTATCCAGGAGTACGGTTCCAGAACCGAGACTGTGCGTAGAGGTAAGCCCCACCAGATCTAACCGGTAGCGCTCCACCTCCCGCACCAGTTCCGGATCCTTCCCCCACAGAGAGGTGACATTCCACGTCCCCAGAGCCAGCGTCTGCTGCCCGGGTCTGGTCCGTCGAGGCCCCTGACCTTCACTGCCATTTTAAAATGAAAGGCTTAAATGTCCTCTTAAAGCTATATTTCAACTCTGTTTCAGGCTGCTAATTAAAGCCATACTGTAACTCTTTTTCAGGCTGCTTTAGAAACGAAAGCTCCTGTTTAGCCAGACTTTTTTCAGCTCAGGTTGATAGTATATACATCCCAGACTGTCACTGGGTAAAATTATACTATTCTGATATAGGATTTTAAAATTAAAGGCTTACATGTCCACTTAAAGCTATATTTCAACTCTGTTTCAGGCTGCTAATTAAAGCTATACTGTAACTCGTTTTCAGGCTGCCTTAGAAACGAAACCTCCTGTTTAGCCAGACTCCTTTCACCTCTTGTTGATAGTGTCCACATCCCAGACTGTCACTGGGTGTTATCAGACTATTCTGATGTAGGATTTTAAAATTAAAGACTTAAATATCCACTTAAAGCAATATTTCAACTATTTTTCAGGATGCTAATTAAGGCCATACTGTAACTATTTTTCAGGCTGATCTAAAAACGAAACCTCCTGTTTAGCCATACTCATTTTACATCAGGTTGATAGTATACACATCACAGACTGTCACTGGGTATAATCAGACTATTCTGATGTAGGATTTTAAAATTTAAGGCTTAAATGTCCTCTTAAAGCTATATTTCAACTCTGTTTCATGCTGCTCATGAAGGCCAAAATGTAACTCTTTTTCAGGCTGCTCTAAAAATGAAATCTCCTGTTTAGCCAGACTCCTTTCAAATCAGGATGATACTATACACATTCCAGACTGTCACGGGGTAATATCAGACTATTCCGATATAGGACTTTAAAAATAAAGGCTTAAATGTCTACTTAAAGCTATATTTCAACTCTGTTTCATGCTGCGAATTAAGGCCATACTGTAACTCTTTTTCAGGCTGCTCTAGGAACGAAACCTCATGGTTAGCCAGACTCATTTCACCTCAGGTTGATAGTCTGCACATCCCAGATTGTCACTGGGTAAAATCAGACTATTCTGATATAGGATTTTAAAATTAAAGGCTTAAATGTCCACTTAAAGCGAAATTTCAACTTTTTTTAAGGATGCTAATTAAGGCCATACTGTAACTATTTTTCAGGCTGATCTAAAAACGAAACCTCCTTTTTAGCCAGACTGATTTCACATCAGGGTGATAGTATACACATCCCAGACTTTAACTGGGTAAAATCAGACTATTCTGATATAGGACTTTAAAAGTAAAGGCTTAAATTTCCACTTAAAGCTATATTTCAACTCTGTTTCAGGCTGCTAATTAAAGCCATACTGTAACTCTATTTCAGGCCGCGCAAAAAACGAAACCTCATGTTTAGACAGACTCATTTCACATCACGGTGATAGTATACACATCCCAGACTGTCACTGGGTATTATCAGACTATTCTGATGTAGGATTTTAAAATTAAAGGCTTAAATGTCCACTTAAAGCAATATTTCAACTCTTTTTTCAGGCTGCTAATTAAAGCCATACTGTAACTCGTTTTCAGGCTGCTTTAGAAACAAAACCTCCTCTTTAGCCAGACTCATTTCACCTCAGGTTGATAGTATACAAATCCAAGACTGTCACTGGGTAAAATCAGACTATTCTGATACAGGATTTTAAAATTAAAGCCTTAAATGTCCTCTTAAAGCTATATTTCAACTCTGTTTCAGGCTGCTAATTAAAGCCATACTGTAACTCTTTTTCAGGCTGCTTTAGAAACGAAAGCTCCTGTTTAGCCAGACTTTTTTCAGCTCAGGTTGATAGTATACACATCCCAGACTGTCACTGGGTAAAATTATACTATTCTGATATAGGATTTTAAAATTAAAGGCTTACATGTCAACTTAAAGCTATATTTCAACTCTGTTTCAGGCTGCTAATTAAAGCTATACTGTAACTCGTTTTCAGGCTGCTTTAGAAACGAAAGCTCCTGTTTAGCAAGACTCATTTCACCTCAGGGTGATAGTATACACATCCCAGACTGTCACTGGGTATTATCAGACAATATTATTGGATTTTAAAATGAAAGGCTTCAATGTCCTCTTAAAGCTATATTTCAACTCTGTTTCAGGCTGGTAATTAAAGCCATACTGTAACTCTTTTTCAGGCTGCTTTAGAAACGAAAGCTCCTGTTTAGCCAGACTTTTTTCAGCTCAGGTTGATAGTATACACATCCCAGACTGTCACTCGGTAAAATTATACTATTCTGATATAGGATTTTAAAATTAAAGGCTTACATGTCAACTTAAAGCTATATTTCAACTCTGTTTCAGGCTGCTAATTAAAGCTATACTGTAACTCGTTTTCAGGCTGCTTTAGAAACGAAAGCTCCTGTTTAGCAAGACTCATTTCACCTCAGGGTGATAGTATACACATCCCAGACTGTCACTGGGTATTATCAGACAATATTATTGGATTTTAAAATGAAAGGCTTCAATGTCCTCTTAAAGCTATATTTCAACTCTGTTTCAGGCTGGTAATTAAAGCCATACTGTAACTCTTTTTCAGGCTGCTTTAGAAACGAAAGCTCCTGTTTAGCCAGACTTTTTTCAGCTCAGGTTGATAGTATATACATCCCAGACTGTCACTGGGTAAAATCAGACTATTCTGATGTAGGATTTTAAAATTAAAGACTTAAATATCCACTTAAAGCAATATTTCAACTCTTTTTCAGGATGCTAATTAAGTCCATACTGTAACTATTTTTCAGTCTGATCTAAAAACGAAACCTCCTGTTTAGCCATACTCATTTCACATCACGTTGATAGTATACACATCGCAGACTGTCACTGGGTAAAATCAGACTATTCTGATGTATGATTTTAAAATTAAAGGCTTAAATGTCCTCTTAAAGCTATATTTCAACTCTGTTTTAGGCTGCTAATTAAAGCCATACTGTAACTCTTTTTCAGGCTGCTCTAAAAACGAAACTTCCTGTTTAGCCAGACTCATTTCACCTCAGGTTGATAGTGTACACATCCCAGACTGTCATTGGGTATTATCAGACTATTCTGATGTAGGATTTAAAAATTAAAGGCTTTAATGTCCACTTAAAGCTTCATTTCAACTCTGTTTCATGCTGCTCATGAAGGCCAAACTGTAACTCTTTTTCAGGCTGCTCTAAAAATGAAACCTCCTGTTTAGCCAGACTCCTTTCAAATCAGGATGATACTATACACATTCCAGACTGTCACTGGGTAATATCAGACTATTCCGATACAGGACTTTAAAAATAAAGGCTTAAATGTCTACTTAAAGCTATATTTCAACTCTGTTTCATGCTGCGAATTAAGGCCATACTGTAACTCTTTTTCAGGCTGCTCTAGGAACGAAACCTCATGGTTAGCCAGACTCATTTCACCTCAGGTTGATAGTATACACATCCCAGATTGTCACTGGGTAAAATCAGACTATTCTGATATAGGATTTTAAAATTAAAAGCTTAAATGTCCACTTAAAGCGAAATTTCAACTCTTTTTTCTGGATGCTAATTGAGGCCATACTGTAACTCTTTTTCAGGCTGCTCTAAAAACTTAACCTCCTTTTTAGCCAGACTTATTTCACATCAGGGTGATAGTATACACATCCCAGACTTTCACTGGGTAAAATCAGACTATTCTGATATAGGACTTTAAAATTAAAGGCTTAAAGTTCCAATTAAAGCTATATTTCAACTCTGTTTCAGGCTGCTAATTAAAGCCATACTGTAACTCGTTTTCAGGCTGCTCTAAAAACGAAATCTCCTGTTTAGCCAGACTCATTTCACCTTAGGGTGATAGTGTACACATCCCAGACTGTCACAGGGTATTATCAGACTATTCTGATGTAGGATTTTAAAATGAAAGGCTTCAATGTCCCCTTAAAGCTATATTTCAACTCTGTTTCAGGCTTCTAATTAAAGCCATACTGTAACTCTTTTTCAGGCTGCTTTAGAAACGAAAACTCCTGTTTAACCAGACTCATTTCACCTCAGGTTGATAGTATACACATCCCAGACAGTCACTGGGTAAAATCAGACTATTCTGATGTAGGATTTTAAAATTAAAGGCTTAATTGTCCTCTTAAAGCTATATTTCAACTCTGTTTCAGGCTGCTAATTAAAGCCATACTGTAACTCTTTTTCAGGCTGCTTTAGAAACGAAACCTCCTGTTTAGCCAGACTCATTTCACCTCAGGTTGATAGTGTACACATCCCAGACTGTCACTGTGTATTATCAGACTATGCTGCTGTAGGATTTAAAAATTAAAGGCTTTAATGTCCACTTAAAGCTTTATTTCAACTCTGTTTCATGCTGCTCATGAAGGCCATACTGTAACTCTTTTTCAGGCTGCTCTAAAAATGAAACCTCCTCTTTAGCCAGACTCCTTTCAAATCAGGATGATACTATACACATTCCAGACTGTCACTGGGTAATATCAGACTATTCCGATATAGGACTTTAAAATTAAAGGCTTAAATGTCTACTTAAAGCTATATTTCAACTCTGTTTCAGGCTGCTAATTAAAGCCATACTGTAACTCATTTTCAGGCTGCTCTAAAAACGAAACCTCCTGTTTAGCCAGACTCATTTCACCTCAGGTTGATAGTATACACAACCCAGACTATCACTGGGTAAAATCAGACTATTCTGATACAGCATTTTAAAATTAAAGGCTTAAATGTCCACTTAAAGCTTTATTTCAACTCTGTTTCAGGCTGTTAATTAAAGCTTTACTGTAATTATTTTTCAGGCTGCTCTAAAAAGGAAACCTCCTGTTTAGCAAGACTCATTTCACCTCAGGTTGATAGTGTACACATCCCAGACTGTCACTGGGTATTATCAGACTATGCTGCTGTAGGATTTAAAAATTAAAGGCTTTAATGTCCACTTAAAGCTTTATTTCAACTCTGTTTCATGCTGCTCATGAAGGCCATACTGTAACTCTTTTTCAGGCTGCTCTAAAAATGAAACCTCCTCTTTAGCCAGACTCCTTTCAAATCAGGATGATACTATACACATTCCAGACTGTCACTGGGTAATATCAGACTATTCCGATATAGGACTTTAAAATTAAAGGCTTAAATGTCTACTTAAAGCTATATTTCAACTCTGTTTCAGGCTGCTAATTAAAGCCATACTGTAACTCATTTTCAGGCTGCTCTAAAAACGAAACCTCCTGTTTAGCCAGACTCATTTCACCTCAGGTTGATAGTATACACAACCCAGACTATCACTGGGTAAAATCAGACTATTCTGATACAGCATTTTAAAATTAAAGGCTTAAATGTCCACTTAAAGCTTTATTTCAACTCTGTTTCAGGCTGTTAATTAAAGCTTTACTGTAATTATTTTTCAGGCTGCTCTAAAAAGGAAACCTCCTGGTTAGCAAGACTCATTTCACCTCAGGTTGATATTATACACATCCCAGACTGTCACTGGGTATTATCAGACTATTCTGATGTATGATTTTAAAATTAAAGGCTTAAATGTCCTCTTAAAGTAATATTTCAACTGTTTCATGCTGCTAATTAAGGCCATACTGTAACTCTTTTTCAGGATGCTCTAAAAACGACACCTGCCGTTTAGCCAGATGCATTTCACCTCAGGTTGATAGTATACAGATCCCAGACTGTAACTGGGTAAAATCAGACTATTCTGATGTAGGATTTTAAAATTAAAGGCTTTAATGTCCACTTAAAGCTTTATTTCAACTCTGTTTCATGCTGCTCATGAAGGCCATACTGTAACTCTTTTTCAGGCTGCTCTAAAAATGAAACCTCCTCTTTAGCCAGACTCCTTTCAAATCAGGATGATACTATACACATTCCAGACTGTCACTGGGTAATATCAGACTATTCTGATATAGGATTTTAAAATTAAAGGCATAAGTGTCAACTTAAAGCGAAATTTCAACTCTGTTTCAGGCTGCTAATTAAAGCCATATTGTAACTCTTTTTCAGGCTGCTCTAAAAACGAAACCTCCTGTTTAGCCAGACTCATTTCACCTCAGGTTGATAGTATACAGATCCCAGACTGTAACTGGGTAAAATTATACTATTCTGATATAGGATTTTAAAATTAAAGGCTTACATGTCAACTTAAAGCTATATTTCAACTCTGTTTCAGGCTGCTAATTAAAGCTATACTGTAACTCGTTTTCATGCTGCTTTAGAAACGAAAGCTCCTGTTTAGCAAGACTCATTTCACCTCAGGGTGATAGTATACACATCCCAGACTGTCACTGGGTATTATCAGACAATATTATTGGATTTTAAAATGAAAGGCTTCAATGTCCTCTTAAAGCTATATTTCAACTCTGTTTCAGGCTGGTAATTAAAGCCATACTGTAACTCTTTTTCAGGCTGCTTTAGAAACGAAAGCTCCTGTTTAGCCAGACTTTTTTCAGCTCAGGTTGATAGTATATACATCCCAGACTGTCACTGGGTAAAATCAGACTATTCTGATGTAGGATTTTAAAATTAAAGGCTTAATTGTCCTCTTAAAGCTATATTTCAACTCTGTTTCAGGCTGTTAATTAAAGCTTTACTGTAATTATTTTTAAGGCTGCTCTAAAAAGGAAACCTCCTGTTTAGCAAGACTCATTTCACATCAGTTTGATAGTATACACATCCCAGACTGTCACTGGGTATTATCAGACTATTCTGATGTAGGATTTTAAAATTAAAGACTTAAATATCCACTTAAAGCAATATTTCAACTCTTTTTCAGGATGCTAATTAAGTCCATACTGTAACTATTTTTCAGGCTGATCTAAAAACGAAACCTCCTGTTTAGCCATACTCATTTCACATCAGGTTGATAGTATACACATCGCAGACTGTCACTGGGTAAAATCAGACTATTCTGATGTATGATTTTAAAATTAAAGGCTTAAATGTCCTCTTAAAGCTATATTTCAACTCTGTTTCAGGCTGCTAATTAAAGCCATACTGTAACTCGTTTTCAGGCTGCTTTAGAAACGAAACCTCCTCTTTAGCCAGACTCATTTCACCTCAGGTTGATAGTATACAAATCCAAGACTGTCACTGGGTAAAATCAGACTATTCTGATACAGGATTTTAAAATCCATCCATCCATCCATCCATCTTTGTCCGCTTATCCGGTATCGGGTCGCGGGGGTAGCAGCTCCAGCAGGGGGCCCCAAACTTCCCTTTCCCGAGCCACATTAACCAGCTCCGACTGGGGGATCCCGAGGCGTTCCCAGGCCAGGTTAGAGATATAATCCCTCCACCTAGTCCTGGGTCTTCCCCGAGGCCTCCTCCCAGCTGGACGTGCCTGGAACACCTCCCTAGGGAGGCGCCCAGGGGGCATCCTTACCAGATGCCCGAACCACCTCAACTGGCTCCTTTCAATGCAAAGGAGCAGCGGCTCTACTCTGAGATCCTCACGGATGACTGAGCTTCTCACCCTATCTCTAAGGGAGACGCCAGCCACCCTCCTGAGGAAACCCATTTCGGCCGCTTGTACACTGGATCTTGTTCTTTCGGTCATGACCCAGCCTTCATGACCATAGGTGAGGGTAGGAAGGAAAACTGACCGGTAGATTGAGAGCTTTGCCTTCTGGCTCAGCTCTCTTTTCGTCACAACGGTGCGATAAATTGAATGCAATACCGCACCCGCTGCGCCGATTCTCTGGCCAATCTCCCGCTCCATTGTCCCCTCACACGCGAACAAGACCCCAAGGTACTTGAACTCCTTCACTTGGGGTAAGGACTCATTCCCTACCTGGAGAAGGCACTCCATCGGTTTCCTGCTGAGAACCATGGCCTCCGATTTAGAGGTGCTGATCCTCATCCCAGCCGCTTCACACTCGGCTGCGAACCGATCCAGTGAGTGCTGAAGGTCACAGGCCGATGATGCCATCAGGACCACATCATCTGCAAAAAGCAGCGATGAGATCCCCAGCCCACCGAACTGCAACCCCCCTCCACCCCGACTACGCCTCGATATCCTGTCCATAAATACTACGAACAGAATTGGTGACAAAGCGCAGCCCTGGCGGAGGCCAACTTTCACTTGAAACGAGTCCGACTTACTGCCGAGAACCCGGACACAGCTCTCGCTTTGGTCGTACAGAGATTGAATGGCCCTGAGAAGGGACCCCCTCACCCCATACTCCCCCAGCACCTCCCACAGTATCTCCCGGGGTACCCGGTCATACGCCTTCTCCAGATCCACAAAGCACATGTAGACCGGTTGGGCATACTCCCAGGCTCCCTCCAGGATCCTTGCGAGAGTAAAGAGCTGGTCCGTTGTTCCACGACCAGGACGGAATCTGCATTGTTCCTCTTCAACCTGAGGTTCGACTATCGACCGAACCCTCCTTTCCAGCACCTTGGAGTAGACTTTACCGGGGAGGCTGAGAAGTGTGATACCCCTGTAATTGGCACACACCCTCTGGTCCCCCTTTTTGAAAAGGGGAACCACCACCCCGGTCTGCCACTCCTTAGGCACCGTCCCAGACTTCCACGCAATGTTGAAGAGGCGTATCAACCAAGACAACCCCTCCACACCCAGAGCTTTAAGCATTTCCGGACGGATCTCATCAATCCCTGGAGCTTTGCCACTGTGGATTTGTTTAACCACCTCAGCAACTTCCACCAGGGAAATTGACGACAATCCCCCATCATCCTCCAGCTCTGCCTCTACCATAGAGGGCGTATTAGTCGGATTTAGGAGTTCCTCAAAGTGCTCCTTCCACCGCCCTATTACCTCCTCAGTTGAGGTCAACAGCGTCCCATCCTTACTGTACACAGCTTGGATGGTTCCCCGCTTCCCCCTCCTGAGGTGGCGAACGGTTTTCCAGAAGCACCTTGGTGCCGACCGAAAGTCCTTCTCCATGTCTTCTCCGAACTTCTCCCACACCCGCTGCTTTGCCTCTTTCACGACAGAGGCTGCAGCCCTTCGGGCCCTTCGGTAGCTTGCATCTGCCTCCGGAGCCCTCCGGGATAACATATCCCGGAAAGACTCCTTCTTCAGTCGGACGGCTTCCCTGACCACCGGTGTCCACCACGGTGTTCGTGGGTTACCGCCCCTTGAGGCACCCAAGACCCTAAGACCACAGCTCTTCGCCGCAGCTTCAGCAATGGAAACTTTGAACATTGTCCACTCGGGTTCAATGCCCCCAGCCTCCACAGGGATGCATGAAAAGCTCCGCCGGAGGTGTGAGTTGAAAGTCTGTCGGACAGGGGCCTCCTCCAGACGTTCCCAATTTACCCGCACTACCCGTTTGGGCTTACCAGGTCTGTCCAGAGTCTTCCCCCACCCTCTGACCCAACTCACCACCAGATGGTGATCGGTTGACAGCTCCGCCTCTCTCTTCACCCGAGTGTCCAAAACATACGGCCTCAGATCAGATGAAACAATTATAAAATCGATCATTGACCTTTGGCCTAGGGTGCTCTGGTACCAGGTACACTTATGAGCATCCCTATGTTCGAACATGGTGTTCGTTATAGACAATCCATGACTAGCACAGAAGTCCAACAACAAACAACCACTCTGGTTTAGATCAGGGAGGCCGTTCCTCCCAATCACGCCTCTCCATGTGTCTCCATCATTGCCCACGTGCGCGTTGAAGTCCCCCAGCAGAACGATGGAGTCTCCCACTGGAGCCCCATACAGGACTCCATTCAAGGTCTCCAAGAAGGCCGAATACTCCGAACTCTTGTTTGGTGCATATGCACAAACAAGAGTCAGAGTTTTCCCCCCCACCAGCCGCAGGCGTAGGGAGGCGACCCTCTCGTCCACCGGGGTAAACTCCAACATAGCGGCGCTCAACCGGGGGCTTGTGAGTATCCCCACACCCGCCCGGCGCCTCACACCCTGGGCAACTCCGGAGAAGAAAAGAGTCCAACCCCTATCCAGGAGTACGGTTCCAGAACCGAGACTGTGCGTAGAGGTAAGCCCCACCAGATCTAACCGGTAGCGCTCCACCTCCCGCACCAGTTCCGATTCCTTCCCCCACAGAGAGGTGACATTCCACGTCCCCAGAGCCAGCGTCTGCTGCCCGGGTCTGGTCCGTCGAGGCCCCTGACCTTCACTGCCATTTTAAAATGAAAGGCTTAAATGTCCTCTTAAAGCTATATTTCAACTCTGTTTCAGGCTGCTAATTAAAGCCATACTGTAACTCTTTTTCAGGCTGCTTTAGAAACGAAAGCTCCTGTTTAGCCAGACTTTTTTCAGCTCAGGTTGATAGTATATACATCCCAGACTGTCACTGGGTAAAATTATACTATTCTGATATAGGATTTTAAAATTAAAGGCTTACATGTCCACTTAAAGCTATATTTCAAATCTGTTTCAGGCTGCTAATTAAAGCTATACTGTAACTCGTTTTCAGGCTGCCTTAGAAACGAAACCTCCTGTTTAGCCAGACTCCTTTCACCTCTTGTTGATAGTGTCCACATCCCAGACTGTCACTGGGTGTTATCAGACTATTCTGATGTAGGATTTTAAAATTAAAGACTTAAATATCCACTTAAAGCAATATTTCAACTATTTTTCAGGATGCTAATTAAGGCCATACTGTAACTATTTTTCAGGCTGATCTAAAAACGAAACCTCCTGTTTAGCCATACTCATTTTACATCAGGTTGATAGTATACACATCACAGACTGTCACTGGGTATAATCAGACTATTCTGATGTAGGATTTTAAAATTTAAGGCTTAAATGTCCTCTTAAAGCTATATTTCAACTCTGTTTCATGCTGCTCATGAAGGCCAAACTGTAACTCTTTTTCAGGCTGCTCTAAAAATGAAATCTCCTGTTTAGCCAGACTCCTTTCAAATCAGGATGATACTATACACATTCCAGACTGTCACGGGGTAATATCAGACTATTCCGATATAGGACTTTAAAAATAAAGGCTTAAATGTCTACTTAAAGCTATATTTCAACTCTGTTTCATGCTGCGAATTAAGGCCATACTGTAACTCTTTTTCAGGCTGCTCTAGGAACGAAACCTCATGGTTAGCCAGACTCATTTCACCTCAGGTTGATAGTCTGCACATCCCAGATTGTCACTGGGTAAAATCAGACTATTCTGATATAGGATTTTAAAATTAAAGGCTTAAATGTCCACTTAAAGCGAAATTTCAACTTTTTTTAAGGATGCTAATTAAGGCCATACTGTAACTATTTTTCAGGCTGATCTAAAAACGAAACCTCCTTTTTAGCCAGACTGATTTCACATCAGGGTGATAGTATACACATCCCAGACTTTCACTGGGTAAAATCAGACTATTCTGATATAGGACTTTAAAAGTAAAGGCTTAAATTTCCACTTAAAGCTATATTTCAACTCTGTTTCAGGCTGCTAATTAAAGCCATACTGTAACTCTATTTCAGGCCGCGCAAAAAACGAAACCTCATGTTTAGACAGACTCATTTCACATCAGGGTGATAGTATACACATCCCAGACTGTCACTGGGTATTATCAGACTATTCTGATGTAGGATTTTAAAATTAAAGGCTTAAATGTCCACTTAAAGCAATATTTCAACTATTTTTTCAGGCTGCTAATTAAAGCCATACTGTAACTCGTTTTCAGGCTGCTTTAGAAACAAAACCTCCTCTTTAGCCAGACTCATTTCACCTCAGGTTGATAGTATACAAATCCAAGACTGTCACTGGGTAAAATCAGACTATTCTGATACAGGATTTTAAAATTAAAGCCTTAAATGTCCTCTTAAAGCTATATTTCAACTCTGTTTCAGGCTGCTAATTAAAGCCATACTGTAACTCTTTTTCAGGCTGCTTTAGAAACGAAAGCTCCTGTTTAGCCAGACTTTTTTCAGCTCAGGTTGATAGTATACACATCCCAGACTGTCACTGGGTAAAATTATACTATTCTGATATAGGATTTTAAAATTAAAGGCTTACATGTCAACTTAAAGCTATATTTCAACTCTGTTTCAGGCTGCTAATTAAAGCTATACTGTAACTCGTTTTCAGGCTGCTTTAGAAACGAAAGCTCCTGTTTAGCAAGACTCATTTCACCTCAGGGTGATAGTATACACATCCCAGACTGTCACTGGGTATTATCAGACAATATTATTGGATTTTAAAATGAAAGGCTTCAATGTCCTCTTAAAGCTATATTTCAACTCTGTTTCAGGCTGGTAATTAAAGCCATACTGTAACTCTTTTTCAGGCTGCTTTAGAAACGAAAGCTCCTGTTTAGCCAGACTTTTTTCAGCTCAGGTTGATAGTATATACATCCCAGACTGTCACTGGGTAAAATTATACTATTCTGATATAGGATTTTAAAATTAAAGGCTTACATGTCCACTTAAAGCTATATTTCAACTCTGTTTCAGGCTGCTAATTAAAGCTATACTGTAACTAGTTTTCAGGCTGCCTTAGAAACGAAACCTCCTTTTTAGCCAGACTCCTTTCACCTCAGGTTGATAGTGTCCACATCCCAGACTGTCACTGGGTGTTATCAGACTATTCTAATATAGGATTTTAAAATTAAAGGCATAAGTGTCAACTTAAAGCTATATTTCAAATCTGTTTCAGGCTGCTAATTAAAGCCATACTGTAACTCTTTTTCAGGCTGCTTTAGAAACGAAAGCTCCTGTTTAGCCAGACTCATTTCACCTCAGGTTGATAGTATATATATCCCAGAATGCCACTGGGTAATATCAGACTATTCTGATATAGGATTTTAAAATTAAAGGCTTAAATGTTCACTTAAAGCGATATTTCAACTCTTTTTCCGGATGCTAATTAAGGCCATACTGTA
Source organism: Zingel zingel (assembly GCA_023566125.1). NCBI lineage: Eukaryota > Metazoa > Chordata > Actinopteri > Perciformes > Percidae > Zingel > Zingel zingel. Next base: position 978,464 of record JAKRKW010000026.1, read on the forward strand.
ACTCTTTTTCAGGCTGCTCTAAAAACGAAATCTCCTGTTTAGCCAGACTCATTTCACCTCAGGGTGATAGTGTACACATCCCAGACTGTCACTGGATATTATCAGACTATTCTGATGTAGGATTTTAAAATTAAAGGCTTAAATGTCAACTTAAAGCTATATTTCAACTCTGTTTCAGGCTGCTAATTAAAGCCATACTGTAACTCTTTTTCAGGCTGCTCAAAAAACGAAACCTCATGTTTAGCCAGACTCATTTCACATCACGGTGATAGTATACATATCCCAGACTGTCACTGGGTATTATCAGACTATTCTGATGTAGGATTGTAAAATTAAAGGCTTAAATGTCCACTTAAAGCAATATTTCAACTCTTTTTCAGGCTGCTAATTAAAGCCATACTGTAACTCGTTTTCAGGCTGCTTTAGAAACGAAACCTCATGTTTAGCCAGACTCATTTCACATCACGGTGATAGTATACATATCCCAGACTGTCACTGGGTATTATCAGACTATTCTGATGTAGGATTGTAAAATTAAAGGCTTAAATGTCCACTTAAAGCAATATTTCAACTCTTTTTCAGGCTGCTAATTAAAGCCATACTGTAACTCGTTTTCAGGCTGCTTTAGAAACGAAACCTCCTCTTTAGCCAGACTCATTTCACCTCAGGTTGATAGTATACAAATCCAAGACTGTCACTGGGTAAACTCAGACTATTCTGATACAGGATTTTAAAATCCATCCATCCATCCATCTTCGTCCGCTTATCCGGTATCGGGTCGCGGGGGTAGCAGCTCCAGCAGGGGGCCCCAAACTTCCCTTTCCCGAGCCACATTAACCAGCTCCGACTGGGGGATCCCGAGGCGTTCCCAGGCCAGGTTAGAGATATAATCCCTCCACCTAGTCCTGGGTCTTCCCCGAGGCCTCCTCCCAGCTGGACGTGCCTGGAACACCTCCCTAGGGAGGCGCCCAGGGGGCATCCTTACCAGATGCCCGAACCACCTCAACTGGCTCCTTTCAATGCAAAGGAGCAGCGGCTCTACTCTGAGATCCTCACGGATGACTGAGCTTCTCACCCTATCTCTAAGGGAGACGCCAGCCACCCTCCTGAGGAAACCCATTTCGGCCGCTTGTACCCTGGATCTTGTTCTTTCGGTCATGACCCAGCCTTCATGACCATAGGTGAGGGTAGGAAGGAAAACTGACCGGTAGATTGAGAGCTTTGCCTTCTGGCTCAGCTCTCTTTTCGTCACAACGGTGCGATAAATTGAATGCAATACCGCACCCGCTGCGCCGATTCTCCGGCCAATCTCCCGCTCCATTGTCCCCTCACACGCGAACAAGACCCCAAGGTACTTGAACTCCTTCACTTGGGGTAAGGACTCATTCCCTACCTGGAGAAGGCACTCCATCGGTTTCCTGCTGAGAACCATGGCCTCCGATTTAGAGGTGCTGATCCTCATCCCAGCCGCTTCACACTCGGCTGCGAACCGATCCAGTGAGTGCTGAAGGTCACAGGCCGATGATGCCATCAGGACCACATCATCTGCAAAAAGCAGCGATGAGATCCCCAGCCCACCGAACTGCAACCCCCCTCCACCCCGACTACGCCTCGATATCCTGTCCATAAATACTACGAACAGAATTGGTGACAAAGCGCAGCCCTGGCGGAGGCCAACTTTCACTTGAAACGAGTCCGACTTACTGCCGAGAACCCGGACACAGCTCTCGCTTTGGTCGTACAGAGATTGAATGGCCCTGAGAAGGGACCCCCTCACCCCATACTCCCCCAGCACCTCCCACAGTATCTCCCGGGGTACCCGGTCATACGCCTTCTCCAGATCCACAAAGCACATGTAGACCGGTTGGGCATACTCCCAGGCTCCCTCCAGGATCCTTGCGAGAGTAAAGAGCTGGTCCGTTGTTCCACGACCAGGACGGAATCTGCATTGTTCCTCTTCAACCTGAGGTTCGACTATCGACCGAACCCTCCTTTCCAGCACCTTGGAGTAGACTTTACCGGGGAGGCTGAGAAGTGTGATACCCCTGTAATTGGCACACACCCTCTGGTCCCCCTTTTTGAAAAGGGGAACCACCACCCCGGTCTGCCACTCCTTAGGCACCGTCCCAGACTTCCACGCAATGTTGAAGAGGCGTATCAACCAAGACAACCCCTCCACACCCAGAGCTTTAAGCATTTCCGGACGGATCTCATCAATCCCTGGAGCTTTGCCACTGTGGATTTGTTTAACCACCTCAGCAACTTCCACCAGGGAAATTGACGACAATCCCCCATCATCCTCCAACTCTGCCTCTACCATAGAGGGCGTATTAGTCGGATTTAGGAGTTCCTCAAAGTGCTCCTTCCACCGCCCTATTACCTCCTCAGTTGAGGTCAACAGCGTCCCATCCTTACTGTACACAGCTTGGATGGTTCCCCGCTTCCCCCTCCTGAGGTGGCGAACGGTTTTCCAGAAGCACCTTGGTGCCGACCGAAAGTCCTTCTCCATGTCTTCTCCGAACTTCTCCCACACCCGCTGCTTTGCCTCTTTCACGGCAGAGGCTGCAGCCCTTCGGGCCCTTCGGTAGCTTGCATCTGCCTCCGGAGCCCTCCGGGATAACATATCCCGGAAAGACTCCTTCTTCAGTCGGACGGCTTCCCTGACCACCGGTGTCCACCACGGTGTTCGTGGGTTACCGCCCCTTGAGGCACCCAAGACCCTAAGACCACAGCTCTTCGCCGCAGCTTCAGCAATGGAAACTTTGAACATTGTCCACTCGGGTTCAATGCCCCCAGCCTCCACAGGGATGCATGAAAAGCTCCGCCGGAGGTGTGAGTTGAAAGTCTGTCGGACAGGGGCCTCCTCCAGACGTTCCCAATTTACCCGCACTACCCGTTTGGGCTTACCAGGTCTGTCCAGAGTCTTCCCCCACCCTCTGACCCAACTCACCACCAGATGGTGATCGGTTGACAGCTCCGCCCCTCTCTTCACCCGAGTGTCCAAAACATACGGCCTCAGATCAGATGAAACAATTATAAAATCGATCATTGACCTTTGGCCTAGGGTGCTCTGGTACCAGGTACACTTATGAGCATCCCTATGTTCGAACATGGTGTTCGTTATAGACAATCCATGACTAGCACAGAAGTCCAACAACAAACAACCACTCTGGTTTAGATCAGGGAGGCCGTTCCTCCCAATCACGCCTCTCCATGTGTCTCCATCATTGCCCACGTGCGCGTTGAAGTCCCCCAGCAGAACGATGGAGTCTCCCACTGGAGCCCCATACAGGACTCCATTCAAGGTCTCCAAGAAGGCCGAATACTCCGAACTCTTGTTTGGTGCATATGCACAAACAAGAGTCAGAGTTTTCCCCCCCACCAGCCGCAGGCGTAGGGAGGCGACCCTCTCGTCCACCGGGGTAAACTCCAACATAGCGGCGCTCAACCGGGGGCTTGTGAGTATCCCCACACCCGCCCGGCGCCTCACACCCTGGGCAACTCCGGAGAAGAAAAGAGTCCAACCCCTATCCAGGAGTACGGTTCCAGAACCGAGACTGTGCGTAGAGGTAAGCCCCACCAGATCTAACCGGTAGCGCTCCACCTCCCGCACCAGTTCCGGTTCCTTCCCCCACAGAGAGGTGACATTCCACGTCCCCAGAGCCAGCGTCTGCTGCCCTGGTCTGGTCCGTCGAGGCCCCTGACCTTCACTGCCATTTTAAAATGAAAGGCTTAAATGTCCTCTTAAAGCTATATTTCAACTCTGTTTCAGGCTGGTAATTAAAGCCATACTGTAACTCTTTTTCAGGCTGCTTTAGAAACGAAAGCTCCTGTTTAGCCAGACTTTTTTCAGCTCAGGTTGATAGTATATACATCCCAGACTGTCACTGGGTAAAATTATACTATTCTGATATAGGATTTTAAAATTAAAGGCTTACATGTCCACTTAAAGCTATATTTCAACTCTGTTTCAGGATGCTAATTAAGGCCATACTGTAACTATTTTTCAGGCTGATCTAAAAACGAAACCTCCTGTTTAGCCATACTCATTTTACATCAGGTTGATAGTATACACATCACAGACTGTCACTGGGTATAATCAGACTATTCTGATGTAGGATTTTAAAATTTAAGGCTTAAATGTCCTCTTAAAGCTATATTTCAACTCTGTTTCATGCTGCTTATGAAGGCCAAACTGTAACTCTTTTTCAGGCTGCTCTAAAAATGAAATCTCCTGTTTAGCCAGACTCCTTTCAAATCAGGATGATACTATACACATTCCAGACTGTCACGGGGTAATATCAGACTATTCCGATATAGGACTTTAAAAATAAAGGCTTAAATGTCTACTTAAAGCTATATTTTAACTCTGTTTCATGCTGCGAATTAAGGCCATACTGTAACTCTTTTTCAGGCTGCTCTAGGAACGAAACCTCATGGTTAGCCAGACTCATTTCACCTCAGGTTGATAGTATGCACATCCCAGACTTTGACTGGGTAAAATCAGACTATTCTGATATAGGACTTTAAAAGTAAAGGCTTAAATTTCCACTTAAAGCTATATTTCAACTCTGTTTCAGGCTGCTAATTAAAGCCATACTGTAACTCTTTTTCAGGCTGCTCAAAAAACGAAACCTCATGTTTAGACAGACTCATTTCACATCACGGTGATAGTATACACATCCCAGACTGTCACTGGGTATTATCAGACTATTCTGATGTAGGATTTTAAAATTAAAGGCTTAAATGTCCACTTAAAGCAATATTTCAACTCTTTTTCAGGCTGCTAATTAAAGCCATACTGTAACTCGTTTTCAGGCTGCTTTAGAAACAAAACCTCCTCTTTAGCCAGACTCATTTCACCTCAGGTTGATAGTATACAAATCCAAGACTGTCACTGGGTAAAATCAGACTATTCTGATACAGGATTTTAAAATTAAAGCCTTAAATATCCTCTTAAAGCTATATTTCAACTCTGTTTCAGGCTGCTAATTAAAGCCATACTGTAACTCGTTTTCAGGCTGCTTTAGAAATGAAAGCTCCTGTTTAGCAAGACTCATTTCACCTCAGGGTGATAGTATACACATCCCAGACTGTCACTGGGTATTATCAGACAATATTATTGGATTTTAAAATGAAAGGCTTCAATGTCCTCTTAAAGCTATATTTCAACTCTGTTTCAGGCTGCTAATTAAAGCCATACTGTAACTCTTTTTCAGGCTGCTTTAGAACCGAAACCTCCTCTTTAGCCAGACTCATTTCACCTCAGGTTGATAGTGTACACATCCCAGACTGTCACTGGGTATTATCAGACTATTCTGATGTAGGATTTAAAAATTAAAGGCTTTAATGTCCACTTAAAGCTATATTTCAACTCTGTTTCATGCTGCTAATTAAGGCCATACTGTAACTCTTTTTCAGGCTGCTCTAAAAATGAAACCTCCTCTTTAGCCAGAATCCTTTCAAATCAGTATGATACTATACACATCCAAGACTGCCACTGGGTAAAATCAGACTATTCTGATATAGGATTTTAAAATTAAAGGCTTAAATGTCCACTGAAAGCGAAATTTCAACTTTTTTTCAGGATGCTAATTGAGGTCATACTGTAACTCTTTTTCAGGCTACTCTGAAAACGAAACCTCCTGTTTAGCCAGACTCATTTCACCTCAGGTTGATAGTATACACAACCCAGACTCTCACTGGTTAATATCAGACTATTCTGATATAGGATTTTAAAATTAAAGGCATAAGTGTCAACTTAAAGCGAAATTTCAACTCTGTTTCAGGCTGCTAATTAAAGCCATACTGTAACTCTTTTTCATGCTGCTTTAAAAACGAAACCTCCTGTTTAGCCAGACTCATTTCAACTCAGGGTGATACTATCCACATACCAGACTGCCACTGGGTAATATCAGACTATTCTGATTCAGGATTTTCAAATGAAAGGCTTAAATGTACACTTAAAGCTATATTTCAACTCTGTTTCAGGCTGCTAATTAAAGCTTTACTGTAATTCTTTTTCAGGCTGCTCTAAAAACGAAACCTCATGGTTAGCCAGACTCATTTCACCTCAGGTTGATAGTATACATATCCCAGATTGCCATTGGGTAATATCAGACTATTCTGATATAGGATTTTAAAATTAAGGGCTTAAATATTCACTTAAAGCGATATTTCAACACTTTTTCAGGATGCTAATTAAGGCCATACTGTAACTCTTTTTCAAGTTGCTCTAAAAACGAAATCTCCTGTTTAGCCAGACTAATTTCACCTCAGGGTGATAGTGTACACATCCCAGACTGTCACTGGGTATTATCAGACTATTCTGATGTAGGATTTTAAAATTAAAGGCTTAAATGTCAACTTAAAGCTATATTTCAACTCTGTTTCATGCTGCTAATTAAGGCCATACTGTAACTCTTTTTCAGGATGCTCTATGAACGAAACCTCATGGTTAGCCAGACTCATTTCACCTCAGGTTGATAGTATACACATCCCAGACTTTCACTGGGTAAAATCAGACTATTCTGATATAGGATTTTAAAATTAAAGTTTTAAATGTCCACTTAAAGCGAAATTTCAACTCTGTTTCAGGCTGCTAATTAAAGCCATACTGTAACTCTTTTTCAGGCTGATCTAAAAACGAAACCTCCTGTTTAGCCATACTCATTTTACATCAGGTTGATAGTATACACATCACAGACTGTCACTGGGTATAATCAGACTATTCTGATGTAGGATTTTAAAATTTAAGGCTTAAATGTCCTCTTAAAGCTATATTTCAACTCTGTTTCATGCTGCTCATGAAGGCCAAACTGTAACTCTTTTTCAGGCTGCTCTAAAAATGAAATCTCCTGTTTAGCCAGACTCCTTTCAAATCAGGATGATACTATACACATTCCAGACTGTCACCGGGTAATATCAGACTATTCCGATATAGGACTTTAAAAATAAAGGCTTAAATGTCTACTTAAAGCTATATTTCAACTCTGTTTCATGCTGCGAATTAAGGCCATACTGTAACTCTTTTTCAGGCTGCTCTAGGAACGAAACCTCATGGTTAGCCAGACTCATTTCACCTCAGGTTGATAGTCTGCACATCCCAGATTGTCACTGGGTAAAATCAGACTATTCTGATATAGGATTTTAAAATTAAAGGCTTAAATGTCCACTTAAAGCGAAATTTCAACTTTTTTTAAGGATGCTAATTAAGGCCATACTGTAACTATTTTTCAGGCTGATCTAAAAACGAAACCTCCTTTTTAGCCAGACTGATTTCACATCAGGGTGATAGTATACACATCCCAGACTTTCACTGGGTAAAATCAGACTATTCTGATATAGGACTTTAAAAGTAAAGGCTTAAATTTCCACTTAAAGCTATATTTCAACTCTGTTTCAGGCTGCTAATTAAAGCCATACTGTAACTCTTTTTCAGGCTGCTCAAAAAACGAAACCTCCTTTTTAGCCAGACTGATTTCACATCAGGGTGATAGTATACACATCCCAGACTGTCACTGGGTATTATCAGACTATTCTGATGTAGGATTTTAAAATTAAAGGCTTAAATGTCCACTTAAAGCAATATTTCAACTCTTTTTCAGGCTGCTAATTAAAGCCATACTGTAACTCTTTTTCAGGCTGCTTTAGAACCGAAACCTCCTCTTTAGCCAGACTCATTTCACCTCAGGTTGATAGTGTACACATCCCAGACTGTCACTGGGTAAAATCAGACTATTCTGATGTAGGATTTAAAAATTAAAGGCTTTAATGTCCACTTAAAGCTATATTTCAACTCTGTTTCATGCTGCTAATTAAGGCCATACTGTAACTCTTTTTCAGGCTGCTCTAAAAATGAAACCTCCTCTTTAGCCAGAATCCTTTCAAATCAGTATGATACTATACACATCCAAGACTGCCACTGGGTAAAATCAGACTATTCTGATATAGGATTTTAAAATTAAAGGCTTAAATGTCAACTTAAAGCTATATTTCAACACTGTTTCATGCTGCTAATTAAGGCCATACTGTAACTCTTTTTCAGGCTGCTCTAGGGACGAAACCTCATGGTTAGCCAGACTCATTTCACCTCAGGTTGATAGTATACATATCCCAGATTGCCACTGGGTAATATCAGACTATTCTGATATAGGATTTTAAAATTAAGGGCTTAAATGTTCACTTAAAGCGATATTTCAACTATTTTTCAGGATGCTAATTAAGGCCATACTGTAACTCTTTTTCAGGCTGCTCTAAAAACGAAATCTCCTGTTTAGCCAGACTCATTTCACCTCAGGGTGATAGTGTACACATCCTAGACTGTCACTGGGTATTATCAGACTATTCGGATGTAGGATTTTAAAATTAAAGGCTTAAATGTCAACTTAAAGCTATATTTCAACTCTGTTTCATGCTGCTAATTAAGGCCATACTGTAACTCTTTTTCAGGCTGCTCTAGGAACGAAACCTCATGGTTAGCCAGACTCATTTCACCTCAGGTTGATAGTATACACATCCCAGACTGTCACTGGGTAAAATCAGACTATTCTGATATAGGATTTTAAAATTAAAGGCTTAAATGTCCACTTAAAGCGAAATTTCAACTTGTTTTCAGGATGCTAATTGAGGTCATACTGTAACTCTTTTTCAGGCTGCTCTAAAAACTTCACCTCCTTTTTAGCCAGACTGATTTCACCTCAGGGTGATAGGATACACATCCCATACTTTCACTGGGTAAAATCAGACTATTCTGATATAGGACTTTAAAATTAAAGGCTTAAATTTCCACTTAAAGCTATATTTCAATTCTGTTTCAGGCTGCTACTTAAAGCCATACTGTAACTCTTTTTCAGGCTGCTTTAGAAACGAAAGCTCCTGTTTAGCCAGACTCATTTCACCTCAGGGTGATAGTGTACACATCCCAGACTGTCACTGGGTATTATCAGACTATTCGGATGTAGGATTTTAAAATTAAAGGCTTAAATGTCAACTTAAAGCTATATTTCAACTCTGTTTCATGCTGCTAATTAAGGCCATACTGTAACTCTTTTTCAGGCTGCTCTAGGAACGAAACCTCATGGTTAGCCAGACTCATTTCACCTCAGGTTGATAGTATACATATCCCAGATTGCCATTGGGTAATATCAGACTATTCTGATATAGGATTTTAAAACTAAGGGCTTAAATGTTCACTTAAAGCGATATTTCAACACTTTTTCAGGATGCTAATTAAGGCCATACTGTAACTCTTTTTCAGGCTGCTCTAGGAACGAAACCTCATGGTTAGTCAGACTCATTTCACCTCAGGTTGATAGTATACACATCCCAGACTGTCACTGGGTAAAATCAGACTATTCTGATATAGGATTTTAAAATTAAAGGCTTAAATGTCCACTTAAAGCGAAATTTCAACTTTTTTTCAGGATGCTAATTGAGGTCATACTGTAACTCTTTTTCAGGCTGCTCTAAAAACTTAACCTCCTTTTTAGCCAGACTGATTTCACATCAGGGTTATAGTATACACATCCCATACTTTCACTGGGTAAAATCAGACTATTCTGATATAGGACTTTAAAATTAAAGGCTTAAATTTCCACTTAAAGCTATATTTCAATTCTGTTTCAGGCTGCTAATTAAAGCCATACTGTAACTCTTTTTCAGGCTGCTTTAGAAACGAAAGCTCCTGTTTAGCCAGACTCATTTCACCTCAGGTTGATAGTATACATATCCCAGATTGCCACTGGGTAATATCAGACTATTCTGATATAGGATTTTAAAATTAAAGGTATAAGTGTCAACTTAAAGCGAAATTTCAACTCTGTTTCAGGCTGCTAATTAAAGCCATACTGTAACTCTTTTTCATGCTGCTTTAAAAACGAAACCTCCTGTTTAGCCAGACTCATTTCAACTCAGGGTGATAGTATACACATCCCAGACTGCCACTGGGTAATATCAGACTATTCTGATATAGGATTTTAAAATTAAAGGCTTAAATGTTCACTTAAAGCGATATTTCAACTCTTTTTCCGGATGCTAATTAAGGCCATACTGTAACTCTTTTTCAGGCTGCTCTGAAAACGAAACCTCCTGTTTAGCCAGACTCATTTCACCCCAGGTTGATAGTATACACAACCCAGACTCTCACTGGTTAATATCAGACTATTCTGATATAGGATTTTAAAATTAAAGGCATAAGTGTCAACTTAAAGCTATATTTCAACTCTGTTTCAGGCTGCTAATTAAAGCCATACTGTAACTCTTTTTCATGCTGCTTTAAAAACGAAACCTCCTGTTTAGCCAGACTCATTTCAACTCAGGGTGATAGTGTACACATCCCAGACTGCCACTGGGTAATATCAGACTATTCTGATACAGGATTTTAAAATGAAAGGCTTGAATGTCCACTTAAAGCTATATTTCAACTCTGTTTCAGGCTGCTAATTAAAGCCATACTGTAACTCTTTTTCAGGCTGCTCTAAAAACGAAATCTCCTGTTTAGCCAGACTCATTTCACCTCAGGGTGATAGTGTACACATCCCAGACTGTCACTGGGTATTATCAGACTATTCTGATGTAGGATTTTAAAATTAAAGGCTTAAATGTCCACTGAAAGCGAAATTTCAACTCTGTTTCATGCTGCTAATTAAGGCCATACTGTAATTCTTTTTCAGGCTGCTCTAGGAACGAAACCTCATGGTTAGCCAGACTCATTTCACATCAGGTTGATAGTATACATATCCCAGATTGCCATTGGGTAATATCAGACTATTCTGTTATAGGATTTTAAAATTAAAGGCTTAAATGTCCACTGAAAGCGAAATTTCAACTTTTTTTCAGGATGCTAATTGAGGTCATACTGTAACTCCTTTTCAGGCTGCTCTAAAAACTTAACCTCCTTTTTAGCCAGACTGATTTCACATCAGGGTGATAGTATACACATCCCATACTTTCACTGGGTAAAATCAGACTATTCTGATATAGGACTTTAAAATTAAAGGCTTAAATTTCCACTTAAAGCGATATTTCAACTCTTTTTCCGGATGCTAATTAAGGCCATACTGTAACTCTTTTTCAGGCTGCTCTGAAAACGAAACCTCCTGTTTAGCCAGACTCATTTCACCCCAGGTTGATAGTATACACAACCCAGACTCTCACTGGTTAATATCAGACTATTCTGATATAGGATTTTAAAATTAAAGGCATAAGTGTCAACTTAAAGCGAAATTTCAACTCTGTTTCAGGCTGCTAATTAAAGCCATACTGTAACTCTTTTTCATGCTGCTTTAAAAACGAAACCTCATGGTTAGCCAGACTCATTTCACCTCAGGTTGATAGTGTACACATCCCAGACTGCCACTGGGTAATATCACACTATTCTGATTCAGGATTTTAAAATGAAAGGCTTGAATGTCCACTTAAAGCTATATTTCAACTCTGTTTCAGGCTGCTAATTAAAGCCATACTGTAACTCTTTTTCAGGCTGCTCTAAAAACGAAATCTCCTGTTTAGCCAGACTCATTTCACCTCAGGGTGATAGTGTACACATCCCAGACTGTCACTGGGTATTATCAGACTATTCTGATGTAGGATTTTAAAATTAAAGGCTTAAATTTCCACTTAAAGCTATATTTCAACTCTGTTTCAGGCTGCTAATTAAAGCCATACTGTAACTCTTTTTCAGGCTGCTTTAGAAACGAAAGCTCCTGTTTAGCCAGACTCATTTCACCTCAGGTTGATAGTATACATATCCCAGATTGCCACTGGGTAATATCAGACTATTCTGATATAGGATTTTAAAATTAAAGGCTTAAATGTTCACTTAAAGCGATATTTCAACTCTTTTTCCGGATGCTAATTAAGGCCATACTGTAACTCTTTTTCAGGCTGCTTTAAAAACGAAACCTTCTGTTTGGCCAGACTCATTTCAACTCAGGGTGATACTATACACATCCCAGACTGCCACTGGGTAATATCAGACTATTCTGATTCAGGATTTTCAAATGAAAGGCTTAAATGTACACTTAAAGCTATATTTCAACTCTGTTTCAGGCTGCTAATTAAAGCTTTACTGTAATTCTTTTTCAGGCTGCTCTAAAAACGAAACCTCATGGTTAGCCAGACTCATTTCACCTCAGGTTGATAGTATACACATCCCAGACTGTCACTGGGTAAAATCAGACTATTCTGATATAGGATTTTAAAATTAAAGTTTTAAATGTCCACTTAAAGCGAAATTTCAACTCTGTTTCAGGCAGCTAATTAAAGCCATACTGTAACTCTTTTTCAGGCTGCTTTAGAAACGAAACCTCCTGTTTAGCCAGACTCATTTCACCTCAGGTTGATAGTGTACACATCCCAGACTGCCACTGGGTAATATCAGACTATTCTGATACAGGATTTTAAAATGAAAGGCTTGAATGTCCACTTAAAGCTATATTTCAACTCTGTTTCAGGCTGCTAATTAAAGCCATACTGTAACTCTTTTTCAGGCTGCTTTAGAAACGAAAGCTCCTGTTTAGCCAGACTCATTTCACCTCAGGTTGATAGTATACATATCCCAGATTGCCATTGGGTAATATCAGACTATTCTGATATAGGATTTTAAAATTAAGGGCTTAAATGTTCACTTAAAGCGATATTTCAACACTTTTTCAGGATGCTAATTAAGGCCATACTGTAACTCTTTTTCAAGCTGCTCTAAAAACGAAATCTCCTGTTTAGCCAGACTCATTTCACCTCAGGGTGATAGTGTACACATCCCAGACTGTCACTGGGTATTATCAGACTATTCTGATGTAGGATTTTAAAATTAAAGGCTTAAATGTCAACTTAAAGCGAAATTTCAACTCTGTTTCAGGCTGCTAATTAAAGCCATACTGTAACTCTTTTTCATGCTGCTTTAAAAACGAAACCTCATGGTTAGCCAGACTCATTTCACCTCAGGTTGATAGTGTACACATCCCAGACTGCCACTGGGTAATATCACACTATTCTGATTCAGGATTTTAAAATGAAAGGCTTGAATGTCCACTTAAAGCTATATTTCAACTCTGTTTCAGGCTGCTAATTAAAGCCATACTGTAACTCTTTTTCAGGCTGCTCTAAAAACGAAATCTCCTGTTTAGCCAGACTCATTTCACCTCAGGGTGATAGTGTACACATCCCAGACTGTCACTGGGTATTATCAGACTATTCTGATACAGGATTTTAAAATGAAAGGCTTGAATGTCCACTTAAAGCTATATTTCAACTCTGTTTCAGGCTGCTAATTAAAGCCATACTGTAACTCTTTTTCAGGCTGCTCTAAAAACGAAATCTCCTGTTTAGCCAGACTCATTTCACCTCAGGGTGATAGTGTACACATCCCAGACTGTCACTGGGTATTATCAGACTATTCTGATGTAGGATTTTAAAATTAAAGGCTTAAATGTCCACTGAAAGCGAAATTTCAACTCTGTTTCATGCTGCTAATTAAGGCCATACTGTAATTCTTTTTCAGGCTGCTCTAGGAACGAAACCTCATGGTTAGCCAGACTCATTTCACATCAGGTTGATAGTATACATATCCCAGATTGCCATTGGGTAATATCAGACTATTCTGTTATAGGATTTTAAAATTAAAGGCTTAAATGTCCACTGAAAGCGAAATTTCAACTTTTTTTCAGGATGCTAATTGAGGTCATACTGTAACTCCTTTTCAGGCTGCTCTAAAAACTTAACCTCCTTTTTAGCCAGACTGATTTCACATCAGGGTGATAGTATACACATCCCATACTTTCACTGGGTAAAATCAGACTATTCTGATATAGGACTTTAAAATTAAAGGCTTAAATTTCCACTTAAAGCGATATTTCAACTCTTTTTCCGGATGCTAATTAAGGCCATACTGTAACTCTTTTTCAGGCTGCTCTGAAAACGAAACCTCCTGTTTAGCCAGACTCATTTCACCCCAGGTTGATAGTATACACAACCCAGACTCTCACTGGTTAATATCAGACTATTCTGATATAGGATTTTAAAATTAAAGGCATAAGTGTCAACTTAAAGCGAAATTTCAACTCTGTTTCAGGCTGCTAATTAAAGCCATACTGTAACTCTTTTTCATGCTGCTTTAAAAACGAAACCTCATGGTTAGCCAGACTCATTTCACCTCAGGTTGATAGTGTACACATCCCAGACTGCCACTGGGTAATATCACACTATTCTGATTCAGGATTTTAAAATGAAAGGCTTGAATGTCCACTTAAAGCTATATTTCAACTCTGTTTCAGGCTGCTAATTAAAGCCATACTGTAACTCTTTTTCAGGCTGCTCTAAAAACGAAATCTCCTGTTTAGCCAGACTCATTTCACCTCAGGGTGATAGTGTACACATCCCAGACTGTCACTGGGTATTATCAGACTATTCTGATGTAGGATTTTAAAATTAAAGGCTTAAATTTCCACTTAAAGCTATATTTCAACTCTGTTTCAGGCTGCTAATTAAAGCCATACTGTAACTCTTTTTCAGGCTGCTTTAGAAACGAAAGCTCCTGTTTAGCCAGACTCATTTCACCTCAGGTTGATAGTATACATATCCCAGATTGCCACTGGGTAATATCAGACTATTCTGATATAGGATTTTAAAATTAAAGGCTTAAATGTTCACTTAAAGCGATATTTCAACTCTTTTTCCGGATGCTAATTAAGGCCATACTGTAACTCTTTTTCAGGCTGCTTTAAAAACGAAACCTTCTGTTTGGCCAGACTCATTTCAACTCAGGGTGATACTATACACATCCCAGACTGCCACTGGGTAATATCAGACTATTCTGATTCAGGATTTTCAAATGAAAGGCTTAAATGTACACTTAAAGCTATATTTCAACTCTGTTTCAGGCTGCTAATTAAAGCTTTACTGTAATTCTTTTTCAGGCTGCTCTAAAAACGAAACCTCATGGTTAGCCAGACTCATTTCACCTCAGGTTGATAGTATACACATCCCAGACTGTCACTGGGTAAAATCAGACTATTCTGATATAGGATTTTAAAATTAAAGTTTTAAATGTCCACTTAAAGCGAAATTTCAACTCTGTTTCAGGCAGCTAATTAAAGCCATACTGTAACTCTTTTTCAGGCTGCTTTAGAAACGAAACCTCCTGTTTAGCCAGACTCATTTCACCTCAGGTTGATAGTGTACACATCCCAGACTGCCACTGGGTAATATCAGACTATTCTGATACAGGATTTTAAAATGAAAGGCTTGAATGTCCACTTAAAGCTATATTTCAACTCTGTTTCAGGCTGCTAATTAAAGCCATACTGTAACTCTTTTTCAGGCTGCTTTAGAAACGAAAGCTCCTGTTTAGCCAGACTCATTTCACCTCAGGTTGATAGTATACATATCCCAGATTGCCATTGGGTAATATCAGACTATTCTGATATAGGATTTTAAAATTAAGGGCTTAAATGTTCACTTAAAGCGATATTTCAACACTTTTTCAGGATGCTAATTAAGGCCATACTGTAACTCTTTTTCAAGCTGCTCTAAAAACGAAATCTCCTGTTTAGCCAGACTCATTTCACCTCAGGGTGATAGTGTACACATCCCAGACTGTCACTGGGTATTATCAGACTATTCTGATGTAGGATTTTAAAATTAAAGGCTTAAATGTCAACTTAAAGCGAAATTTCAACTCTGTTTCAGGCTGCTAATTAAAGCCATACTGTAACTCTTTTTCATGCTGCTTTAAAAACGAAACCTCATGGTTAGCCAGACTCATTTCACCTCAGGTTGATAGTGTACACATCCCAGACTGCCACTGGGTAATATCACACTATTCTGATTCAGGATTTTAAAATGAAAGGCTTGAATGTCCACTTAAAGCTATATTTCAACTCTGTTTCAGGCTGCTAATTAAAGCCATACTGTAACTCTTTTTCAGGCTGCTCTAAAAACGAAATCTCCTGTTTAGCCAGACTCATTTCACCTCAGGGTGATAGTGTACACATCCCAGACTGTCACTGGGTATTATCAGACTATTCTGATGTAGGATTTTAAAATTAAAGGCTTAAATTTCCACTTAAAGCTATATTTCAACTCTGTTTCAGGCTGCTAATTAAAGCCATACTGTAACTCTTTTTCAGGCTGCTTTAGAAACGAAAGCTCCTGTTTAGCCAGACTCATTTCACCTCAGGTTGATAGTATACATATCCCAGATTGCCACTGGGTAATATCAGACTATTCTGATATAGGATTTTAAAATTAAAGGCTTAAATGTTCACTTAAAGCGATATTTCAACTCTTTTTCCGGATGCTAATTAAGGCCATACTGTAACTCTTTTTCAGGCTGCTCTGAAAACGAAACCTCCTGTTTAGCCAGAATCATTTCACCTCAGGTTGATAGTATACACAACCCAGACTCTCACTGGTTAATATCAGACTATTCTGTTATAGGATTTTAAAATTAAAGGCATAAGTGTCAACTTAAAGCGAAATTTCAACACTGTTTCAGGCTGCTAATTAAAGCCATACTGTAACTCTTTTTCATGCTGCTTTAAAAACGAAACCTTCTGTTTGGCCAGACTCATTTCAACTCAGGGTGATACTATACACATCCCAGACTGCCACTGGGTAATATCAGACTATTCTGATTCAGGATTTTCAAATGAAAGGCTTAAATGTACACTTAAAGCTATATTTCAACTCTGTTTCAGGCTGCTAATTAAAGCTTTACTGTAATTCTTATTCAGGCTGCTCTAAAAACGAAACCTCATGGTTAGCCAGACTCATTTCACCTCAGGTTGATAGTATACACATCCCAGACTGTCACTGGGTAAAATCAGACTATTCTGATATAGGATTTTAAAATTAAAGTTTTAAATGTCCACTTAAAGCGAAATTTCAACTCTGTTTCAGGCAGCTAATTAAAGCCATACTGTAACTCTTTTTCAGGCTGCTTTAGAAACGAAACCTCCTGTTTAGCCAGACTCATTTCACCTCAGGTTGATAGTGTACACATCCCAGACTGTCACTGGGTATTATCAGACTATTCTGATGTAGGATTTTAAAATTAAAGGCTTAAATGTCAACTTAAAGCTATATTTCAACTCTGTTTCATGCTGCTAATTAAAGCTTTACTGTAACTCTTTTTCAGGCTGCTCTAGGAACGAAACCTCATGGTTAGCCAGATTCATTTCACCTCAGCTTGATAGTATACACATCCCAGACTGTCACTGGGTAAAATCAGACTATTCTAATATAGGATTTTAAAATTAAAGGCTTAAATGTCCACTGAAAGCGAAATTTCAACTTTTTTTCAGGATGCTAATTGAGGTCATACTGTAACTCTTTTTCAGGCTGCTCTAAAAACTTAACCTCCTTTTTAGCCAGACTGAGTTCACATCAGGGTGATAGTATACACATCCCATACTTTCACTGGATAAAATCAGACTATTCTGATACAGGATTTTAAAATGAAAGGCTTGAATGTCCACTTAAAGCTATATTTCAACTCTGTTTCAGGCTGCTAATTAAAGCCATACTGTAACTCTTTTTCAGGCTGCTTTAGAAACGAAAGCTCCTGTTTAGCCAGACTCATTTCACCTCAGGTTGATAATATACATATCCCAGATTGCCATTGGGTAATATCAGACTATTCTGATATAGGATTTTAAAATTAAGGGCTTAAATGTTCACTTAAAGCGATATTTCAACTCTTTTTCAGGATGCTAATTAAGGCCATACTGTAACTCTTTTTCAGGCTGCTCTAAAAACGAAATCTCCTGTTTAGCCAGACTCATTTCACCTCAGGGTGATAGTGTACACATCCCAGACTGTCACTGGGTATTATCAGACTATTCTGATGTAGGATTTTAAAATTAAAGGCTTAAATGTCAACTTAAAGCTATATTTCAACTCTGTTTCATGCTGCTAATTAAAGCTTTACTGTAACTCTTTTTCAGGCTGCTCTAGGAACGAAACCTCATGGTTAGCCAGATTCATTTCACCTCAGCTTGATAGTATACACATCCCAGACTGTCACTGGGTAAAATCAGACTATTCTAATATAGGATTTTAAAATTAAAGGCTTAAATGTCCACTGAAAGCGAAATTTCAACTTTTTTTCAGGATGCTAATTGAGGTCATACTGTAACTCTTTTTCAGGCTGCTCTAAAAACTTAACCTCCTTTTTAGCCAGACTGAGTTCACATCAGGGTGATAGTATACACATCCCATACTTTCACTGGATAAAATCAGACTATTCTGATACAGGATTTTAAAATGAAAGGCTTGAATGTCCACTTAAAGCTATATTTCAACTCTGTTTCAGGCTGCTAATTAAAGCCATACTGTAACTCTTTTTCAGGCTGCTTTAGAAACGAAAGCTCCTGTTTAGCCAGACTCATTTCACCTCAGGTTGATAGTATACATATCCCAGATTGCCATTGGGTAATATCAGACTATTCTGATATAGGATTTTAAAATTAAGGGCTTAAATGTTCACTTAAAGCGATATTTCAACACTTTTTCAGGATGCTAATTAAGGCCATACTGTAACTCGTTTTCAAGCTGCTCTAAAAACGAAATCTCCTGTTTAGCCAGACTCATTTCACCTCAGGGTGATAGTGTACACATCCCAGACTGTCACTGGGTATTATCAGACTATTCTGATGTAGGATTTTAAAATTAAAGGCTTAAATGTCAACTTAAAGCTATATTTAGACTCTGTTTCATGCTGCTAATTAAAGCTTTACTGTAACTCTTTTTCAGGCTGCTCTAGGAACGAAACCTCATGGTTAGCCAGATTCATTTCACCTCAGCTTGATAGTATACACATCCCAGACTGTCACTGGGTAAAATCAGACTATTCTGATATAGGATTTTAAAATTAAAGGCTTAAATGTCCACTGAAAGCGAAATTTCAACTTTTTTTCAGGATGCTAATTGAGGTCATACTGTAACTCTTTTTCAGGCTGCTCTAAAAACTTAACCTCCTTTTTAGCCAGACTGAGTTCACATCAGGGTGATAGTATACACATCCCATACTTTCACTGGATAAAATCAGACTATTCTGATATAGGACTTTAAAATTAAAGGCTTAAATTTCCACTTAAAGCTATATTTCAACTCTGTTTCAGGCTGCTAATTAAAGCCATACTGTAACTCTTTTTCAGGCTGCTTTAGAAACGAAAGCTCCTGTTTAGCCAGACTCATTTTACCTCAGGTTGATTGTATACATATCCCAGATTGCCACTGGGTAATATCAGACTATTCTGATATAGGATTTTAAAATTAAAGGCTTAAATGTTCACTTAAAGCGATATTTCAACTCTTTTTCAGGATGCTAATTAAGGCCATACTGTAACTCTTTTTCAGGCTGCTCTAGGAACGAAACCTCCTGTTTAGCCAGACTGATTTCACATCAGGGTGATAGTATACACATCCCAAACTTTCACTGGGTAAAATCAGACTATTCTGATATAGGACTTTAAAATTAAAGGCTTAAATTTCCACTTAAAGCTATATTTCAACTCTGTTTCAGGCTGCTAATTAAAGCCATACTGTAACCCATTTTCAGGCTGCTTTAGAAACGAAACCTCCTGTTTAGCCAGACTCATTTCACATCACGGTGATAGTATACACATCCCAGACTGTCACTGGGTATCATCAGACTATTCTGATGTAGGATTTTAAAATGAAAGGCTTAAATGTCCACTTAAAGCTATATTTCAACTCTGTTTCAGGCTGCTAATTAAAGCCATACTGTAACTCGATTTCAGGCTGCTTTAGAAACGAAACCTCCTCTTTAGCCAGACTCATTTCACCTCAGGTTGATAGTATACAAATCCAAGACTGTCACTGGGTAAAATCAGACTATTCTGATACAGGATTTTAAAATTAAAGTCTTAAATGACATCTTAAAGCTATATTTCAACTCTGTTTCAGGCTGCTAATTAAAGCCATACTGTAACTCTTTTTCAGGCTGCTTTAGAAACGAAAGCTCCTGTTTAGCCAGACTTTTTTCAGCTAAGGTTGATAGTATACACATCCCAGACTCTCACTGGGTAAAATTATACTATTCTGATATAGGATTTTAAAATTAAAGGCTTACATGTCCACTTAAAGCTATATTTCAACTCTGTTTCAGGCTGCTAATTAAAGCTATACTGTAACTCGTTTTCAGGCTGCTTTAGAAACGAAAGCTCCTGTTTAGCAAGACTCATTTCAACTCAGGTTGATAGTATACACATCCCAGACTGTCACTGGGTATTATCAGACTATTCTGATGTATGATTTTAAAATTAAAGGCTTACATGTCCTCTTAAAGCTATATTTCAACTGTTTCATGCTGCTAATTAAGGCCATACTGTAACTCTTTTTCAGGCTGCTCTAAAAACGACACCTGCCGTTTAGCCAGACTCATTTCACCTCTGGGTGATAGTATACACATCCCAGACTGCCACTGGGTAATATCAGACTATTCCGATATAGGATTTTAAAATTAAGGGCTTACATGTTCACTTAAAGCGATATTTCAACTCTTTTTCAGGATGCTAATTAAGGCCATACTGTAACTCTTTTTCAGGCTGCTCTAAAAACGAAATCTCCTGTTTAGACAGACTCATTTCACCTCAGGGTGATAGTGTACACATCTCAGACTGTCACTGGGTATTATCAGACTATTCTGATACAGGATTTTAAAATGAAAGGCTTGAATGTCCACTTAAAGCTATATTTCAACTCTGATTCATGCTGCTAATTAAGGCCATACTGTAACTCTTTTTCAGGCTGCTCTAGGAACGAAACCTCATGGTTAGCCAGACTCATTTCACCTCAGGTTGATAGTATACACATCCCAGACTGCCACTGGGTAATATCAGACTATTCTGATATAGGATTTTAAAATTAATGGCTTAAATGTTCACTTAAAGCGATATTTCAACTCTTTTTCAGGATGCTAATTAAGGCCATACTGTAACTCTTTTTCAGGCTGCTCTAAAAACGAAAGCTCCAGTTTAGCCAGACTCATTTCACGTCAGGGTGATAGTGTACACATTCCAGACTGTCACTGCGTAATATCAGACTATTACGATACAGGACTTTAAAATTAAAGGCTTAAATGTCTACTTAAAGCTATATTTCAACTCTGTTTCATGCTGCGAATTAAGGCCATACTGTAACTCTTTTTCACGCTGCTCTAGGAACGAAACCTCATGGTTAGCCAGACTCTTTTCACCTCAGGTTGATAGTATACACATCCCAGACTGTCACTGGGTAAAATCAGACTATTCTGATACAGGATTTTAAAATTAAGGGCTTAAATGTTCACTTAAAGCGATATTTCAACTCTTTTTCAGGATGCTAATTAAGGCCATACTGTAACTCTTTTTCAGGCTGCTCTAAAAACGAAATATCCTGTTTAGCCAGACTAATTTCACCTCAGGGTGATAGTGTACACATCTCAGACTGTCACTGGGTATTATCAGACTATTCTGATGTAGGATTTTAAAATTAAAGGCTTAAATGTCAACTTAAAGCTATATTTCAACTCTGATTCATGCTGCTAATTAAGGCCATACTGTAACTCTTTTTCAGGCTGCTTTAGAAACGAAAGCTCCTGTTTAGCCAGACTCATTTCACCTCAGGTTGATAGTATACATATCCCAGATTGCCACTGGGTAATATCAGACTATTCTGATATAGGATTTTAAAATTAAAGGCTTAAATGTTCACTTAAAGCGATATTTCAACTCTTTTTCCGGATGCTAATTAAGGCCATACTGTAACTCTTTTTCAGGCTGCTCTAAAAACGAAATCTCCTGTTTAGCCAGACTCATTTCACCTCAGGGTGATAGTGTACACATCCCAGACTGTCACTGGTATTATCAGACTATTCTGATGTAGGATTTTAAAATTAAAGGCTTAAATGTCAACTTAAAGCTATATTTCAACTCTGTTTCATGCTGCTAATTAAGGCCATACTGTAACTCTTTTTCAGGCTGCTCTAGGAACGAAACCTCATGGTTAGCCAGACTCATTTCACATCAGGTTGATAGTATACACATCCCAGACTGTCACTGGGTAAAATCAGACTATTCTGATATAGGATTTTAAAATGAAAGGCTTAAATGTCCACTTAAAGCGAAATTTCAACTTTTTTTCAGGATGCTAATTGAGGTCATACTGTAACTTTTTTTCAGGCTGCTCTAAAAACTTAACCTCCTTTTTAGCCAGACTGATTTCACATCAGGGTGATAGGATACACATCCCATACTTTCACTGGGTAAAATCAGACTATTCCGATACAGGACTTTACAATTAAAGGCTTAAATGTCCACTTCAAGCTTTATTTCAACTCTGTTTCATGCTGTTAATTAAGGCCATACTGTAACTCTTTTTCAGGCTGCTCTAAAAATGACACCTGCCATTTAGCCAGACTCATTTCACCACAGGGTGATAGTGTACACATCCCAGACTGTCACTGCGCATTATCAGACTATTCTGATGTAGGATTTTACAATTAAAGGCTTAAATGTCCTCTTAAAGCTATATTTCAACTCTGTTTCATGCTGCTAATTAAGGCCATACTGTAACTCTTTTTCAGGCTGCTTTAGAAACGAAACCTCCCGTTTAGCCAGACTCATTTCACCTCAGGGTGATAGTATACACATCCCATACTGTCACTGGGTATTATCAGACTATTCTGATGTAGGATTTTAAAATTAAAGGCTTAAATGTCCTCTTAAAACTATATTTCAACTCTGTTTCATGCTGCTAATTAAGGCCATACTGTAACTCTTTTTCAGGCTGCTCTAAAAATGACACCTGCCATTTAGCCAGACTCATTTCACCTCAGGGTGATAGTGTACACATCCCAGACTTTCACTGGGTATTATCAGACTATTCTGATGTAGGATTTTAAAATTAAAGGCTTAAATGTCCTCTTAAAACTATATTTCAACTCTGTTTCATGCTGCTAATTAAGGCCATACTGTAACTCTTTTTCAGGCTGCTTTAGAAACGAAACCTCACGTTTAGCCAGACTCATTTCACATCATGGTGATAGTGTACACATCCCAGACTGTCACTGGGTATTATCAGACTACTCTGATGTAGGATTTTAAAATTAAAGGCTTAAATGTCCTCTTAAAGCTACATTTCAACTCTGTTTCATGCTGCTAATTAAGGCCATACTGTAACTCTTTTTCAGGCTGCTTTAGAAACGAAACCTCCCGTTTAGCCAGACTCATTTCACCTCAGGGTGATAGTATACACATCACAGACTGCCACTGGGAAATATCAGACTATTCTGTTACGGTATTTTAAAATTAAAGGCTTAAATGTCCACTTCAAGCTTTATTTCAACTCTGTTTCATGCTGCTAATTAAGGCCATACTGTAACTCTTTTTCAGGCTGCTCTAAAAATGACACCTGCCATTTAGCCAGACTCATTTCACCACAGGGTGATAGTGTTCACATCCCAGACTGTCACTGCGCATTATCAGACTATTCTGATGTAGGATTTTACAATTAAATGCTTAAATGTCCTCTTAAAGCTATATTTCAACTCTGTTTCATGCTGCTAATTAAGGCCATACTGTAACTCTTATTCAGGCTGCTCTAAAAATGACACCTGCCAATTAGCCAGACTCATTTCACCTCAGGGTGATAGTGTACACATCCCAGACTGTCACTGGGTATTATCAGACTATTCTGATGTGGGATTTTAAAATTAAAGGCTTAAATGTCCTCTTAAAGCTATATTTCAAATCTGTTTCATGCTGCTAATAAAGGCCATACTGTAACTCTTTTTCAGGCTGCTCTAAAAATGACACCTGCCATTTAGCCAGACTCATTTCACCACAGGGTGATAGTGTACACATCCCAGACTATAACTGGTTATTATCAGACTATTCTGATGTAGGATTTTAAAATTAAAGGCTTAAATGTCCTCTTCAAGCTTCATTTCAACTCTGTTTCATGCTGCTAATTAAGGCCATACTGTAACTCTTTTTCAGGCTGCTCTAAAAATAAAACCTGCCATTTAGCCAGACTCATTTGACCTCAGGGTGATAGTGTACAAATCCCAGACTGCCACTGGGTATTATCAGACTATTCTGATGCAGGATTTTAAAATTAAAGGCTTAAATGTCCTCTTAAAGCTATATTTCAACTCTGTTTCATGCTGCTAATTAAGGCCATACTGTAACTCTTTTTCAGGCTGCTTTAGAAACGAAACCTCACGTTTAGCCAGACTCATTTCACATCATGGTGATAGTGTACACATCCCAGACTGTCACTGGGTATTATCAGACTACTCTGATGTAGGATTTTAAAATTAAAGGCTTAAATGTCCTCTTAAAGCTACATTTCAACTCTGTTTCATGCTGCTAATTAAGGCCATACTGTAACTCTTTTTCAGGCTGCTTTAGAAACGAAACCTCCCGTTTAGCCAGACTCATTTCACCTCAGGGTGATAGTATACACATCACAGACTGCCACTGGGAAATATCAGACTATTCTGTTACGGTATTTTAAAATTAAAGGCTTAAATGTCCACTTCAAGCTTTATTTCAACTCTGTTTCATGCTGCTAATTAAGGCCATACTGTAACTCTTTTTCAGGCTGCTCTAAAAATGACACCTGCCATTTAGCCAGACTCATTTCACCACAGGGTGATAGTGTTCACATCCCAGACTGTCACTGCGCATTATCAGACTATTCTGATGTAGGATTTTACAATTAAAGGCTTAAATGTCCTCTTAAAGCTATATTTCAACTCTGTTTCATGCTGCTAATTAAGGCCATACTGTAACTCTTATTCAGGCTGCTCTAAAAATGACACCTGCCAAATAGCCAGACTCATTTCACCTCAGGGTGATAGTGTACACATCCCATACTGTCACTGGGTATTATCAGACTATTCTGATGTGGGATTTTAAAATTAAAGGCTTAAATGTCCTCTTAAAGCTATATTTCAAATCTGTTTCATGCTGCTAATAAAGGCCATACTGTAACTCTTTTTCAGGCTGCTCTAAAAATGACACCTGCCATTTAGCCAGACTCATTTCACCACAGGGTGATAGTGTACACATCCCAGACTATAACTGGTTATTATCAGACTATTCTGATGTAGGATTTTAAAATTAAAGGCTTAAATGTCCTCTTCAAGCTTCATTTCAACTCTGTTTCATGCTGCTAATTAAGGCCATACTGTAACTCTTTTTCAGGCTGCTCTAAAAATAAAACCTGCCATTTAGCCAGACTCATTTGACCTCAGGGTGATAGTGTACAAATCCCAGACTGCCACTGGGTATTATCAGACTATTCTGATGCAGGATTTTAAAATTAAAGGCTTAAATGTCCTCTTAAAGCTATATTTCAACTCTGTTTCATGCTGCTAATTAAGGCCATACTGTAACTCTTTTTCAGGCTGCTTTAGAAACGAAACCTCCCGTTTAGCCAGACTCATTTCACCTCAGGGTGATAGTATACACATCACAGACTGCCACTGGGAAATATCAGACTATTCTGTTACGGTATTTTAAAATTAAAGGCTTAAATGTCCACTTCAAGCTTTATTTCAACTCTGTTTCATGCTGCTAATTAAGGCCATACTGTAACTCTTTTTCAGGCTGCTCTAAAAATGAAACCTGCCATTTAGCCAGACTCATTT
Organism: Zingel zingel; assembly: GCA_023566125.1. Classification (NCBI taxonomy): domain Eukaryota; kingdom Metazoa; phylum Chordata; class Actinopteri; order Perciformes; family Percidae; genus Zingel; species Zingel zingel. The sequence continues at coordinate 1,004,124 of JAKRKW010000026.1, forward strand.
CACCTCAGGGTAATAGTGTACACATCCCAGACTGTCACTGGGTATTATCAGACTATTCTGATGTGGGATTTTAAAATTAAAGGCTTAAATGTCCACTTAAAGCTATATTTCAACTCTGTTTCATGCTGCTAATTAAGGCCGTACTGTAACTATTTTTCAGGCTGCTCTAAAAATGACACCTGCCATTTAGCCAGACTCATTTCACCTCAGGGTGATAGTTTACACATCCCAGACTGTCACTGGTTATTATCAGACTATTCTGATGTAGGATTTTAAAATTAAAGGCTTAAATGTCCTCTTAAAGCTATATTTCAACTCTGTTTCATGCTGCTAATTAAGGCCATACTGTAACTCTTATTCAGGCTGCTCTAAAAATGACACCTGCCAATTAGCCAGACTCATTTCACATCAGGGTGATAGTGTACACATCCCAGACTGTCACTGGGTATTATCAGACTATTCTGATGTGGGATTTTAAAATTAAAGGCTTAAATGTCCTCTTAAAGCTATATTTCAAATCTGTTTCATGCTGCTAATAAAGGCCATACTGTAACTCTTTTTCAGGCTGCTCTAAAAATGACACCTGCCATTTAGCCAGACTCATTTCACCACAGGGTGATAGTGTACACATCCCAGACTATAACTGGTTATTATCAGACTATTCTGATGTAGGATTTTAAAATTAAAGGCTTAAATGTCCTCTTCAAGCTTCATTTCAACTCTGTTTCATGCTGCTAATTAAGGCCATACTGTAACTCTTTTTCAGGCTGCTCTAAAAATAAAACCTGCCATTTAGCCAGACTCATTTGACGTCAGGGTGATAGTGTACAAATCCCAGACTGCCACTGGGTATTATCAGACTATTCTGATGCAGGATTTTAAAATTAAAGGCTTAAATGTCCTCTTAAAGCTATATTTCAACTCTGTTTCATGCTGCTAATTAAGGCCATACTGTAACTCTTTTTCAGGCTGCTTTAGAAACGAAACCTCACGTTTAGCCAGACTCATTTCACATCATGGTGATAGTGTACACATCCCAGACTGTCACTGGGTATTATCAGACTACTCTGATGTAGGATTTTAAAATTAAAGGCTTAAATGTCCTCTTAAAGCTACATTTCAACTCTGTTTCATGCTGCTAATTAAGGCCATACTGTAACTCTTTTTCAGGCTGCTTTAGAAACGAAACCTCCCGTTTAGCCAGACTCATTTCACCTCAGGGTGATAGTATTCACATCACAGACTGCCACTGGGAAATATCAGACTATTCTGTTACGGTATTTTAAAATTAAAGGCTTAAATGTCCACTTCAAGCTTTATTTCAACTCTGTTTCATGCTGCTAATTAAGGCCATACTGTAACTCTTTTTCAGGCTGCTCTAAAAATGACACCTGCCATTTAGCCAGACTCATTTCACCACAGGGTGATAGTGTTCACATCCCAGACTGTCACTGCGCATTATCAGACTATTCTGATGTAGGATTTTACAATTAAAGGCTTAAATGTCCTCTTAAAGCTATATTTCAACTCTGTTTCATGCTGCTAATTAAGGCCATACTGTAACTCTTATTCAGGCTGCTCTAAAAATGACACCTGCCAAATAGCCAGACTCATTTCACCTCAGGGTGATAGTGTACACATCCCAGACTGTCACTGGGTATTATCAGACTATTCTGATGTGGGATTTTAAAATTAAAGGCTTAAATGTCCTCTTAAAGCTATATTTCAAATCTGTTTCATGCTGCTAATAAAGGCCATACTGTAACTCTTTTTCAGGCTGCTCTAAAAATGACACCTGCCATTTAGCCAGACTCATTTCACCACAGGGTGATAGTGTACACATCCCAGACTATAACTGGTTATTATCAGACTATTCTGATGTAGGATTTTAAAATTAAAGGCTTAAATGTCCTCTTCAAGCTTCATTTCAACTCTGTTTCATGCTGCTAATTAAGGCCATACTGTAACTCTTTTTCAGGCTGCTCTAAAAATAAAACCTGCCATTTAGCCAGACTCATTTGACCTCAGGGTGATAGTGTACAAATCCCAGACTGCCACTGGGTATTATCAGACTATTCTGATGCAGGATTTTAAAATTAAAGGCTTAAATGTCCTCTTAAAGCTATATTTCAACTCTGTTTCATGCTGCTAATTAAGGCCATACTGTAACTCTTTTTCAGGCTGCTTTAGAAACGAAACCTCCCGTTTAGCCAGACTCATTTCACCTCAGGGTGATAGTATACACATCACAGACTGCCACTGGGAAATATCAGACTATTCTGTTACGGTATTTTAAAATTAAAGGCTTAAATGTCCACTTCAAGCTTTATTTCAACTATGTTTCATGCTGCTAATTAAGGCCATACTGTAACTCTTTTTCAGGCTGCTCTAAAAATGAAACCTGCCATTTAGCCAGACTCATTTCACCTCAGGGTGATAGTGTACACATCCCAGACTGTCACTGGGTATTATCAGACTATTCTGATGTGGGATTTTAAAATTAAAGGCTTAAATGTCCACTTAAAGCTATATTTCAACTCTGTTTCATGCTGCTAATTAAGGCCGTACTGTAACTATTTTTCAGGCTGCTCTAAAAATGACACCTGCCATTTAGCCAGACTCATTTCACCTCAGGGTGATAGTTTACACATCCCAGACTGTCACTGGTTATTATCAGACTATTCTGATGTGGGATTTTAAAATTAAAGGCTTAAATGTCCTCTTAAAGCTATATTTCAACTCTGTTTCATGCTGCTAATTAAGGCCATACTGTAACTCTTTTTCAGGCTGCTCTAAAAATGACACCTGCCATTTAGCCAGACTCATTTCACCTCAGGGTGATAGTGTACACATCCCAGACTGTCCCTGGGTATTATCAGACTATTCTGATGTGGGATTTTAAAATTAAAGGCTTAAATGTCCTCTTAAAGCTATATTTCAACTCTGTTTCATGCTGCTAATTAAGGCCATACTGTAACTCTTTTTCAGGCTGCTCTAAAAATGACACCTGCCGTTTAGCCAGACTCATTTCACCACAGGGTGATAGTGTACACATACCAGACTGTCACTGCGCATTATCAGACTATTCTGATGTAGGATTTTAAAATTAAAGGCTTAAATGTCCTCTTAAAGCTATATTTCAACTCTGTTTCATGCTGCTAATTAACGCCATACTGTAACTCTTTTTCAGGCTGCTCTAAAAATGACACCTGCCATTTAGCCAGACTCATTTCACCTCAGGGGGATAGTGTACACATCCCAGACTGTCACTGGGTATTATCAGACTATTCTGATGTGGGATTCTAAAATTAAAGGCTTAAATGTCCTCTTAAAGCTATATTTCAAATCTGTTTCATGCTGCTAATAAAGGCCATACTGTAACTCTTTTTCAGGCTGCTCTAAAAATGACACCTGCCATTTAGCCAGACTCATTTCACCTCAGGGTGATAGTGTACACATCCCAGACTGTCACTGGGTATTATCAGACTATTCTGATGTGGGATTTTAAAATTAAAGGCTTAAATGTCCACTTAAAGCTTTATTTCAACTCTGTTTCATGCTGCTAATTAAGGCCATACTGTAACTCTTTTTCAGGCTGCTCTAAAAATGACACCTGCCATTTAGCCATACTCATTTCACCTCAGGGTGATAGTGTACACATCCCAGACTCTCACTGGGTATTATCAGACTATTCTGATGTGGGATTTTAAAATTAAAGGCTTAAATGTCCACTTAAATCTATATTTCAACTATGTTTCATGCTGCTAATTAAGGCCATACTGTAACTCTTTTTCAGGCTGCTCTAAAAATGACACCTGCCGTTTAGCCAGACTCATTTCACCACAGGGTGATAGTGTACACATACCAGACTGTCACTGCGCATTATCAGACTATTCTGATGTAGGATTTTAAAATTAAAGGCTTAAATGTCCTCTTAAAGCCATATTTCAACTCTGTTTCATTCTGCTAATCAAGGCCATACTGTAACTCTTTTTCAGGCTGCTCTAAAAATGACACCTGCCATTTAGCCAGACTCCTTTCACCACAGGGTGATAGTGTACACATCCCAGACTGTCACTGCGCATTATCAGACTATTCTGATGTAGGATTTTACAATTAAAGGCTTAAATGTCCTCTTAAAGCTATATTTCAACTCTGTTTCATGCTGCTAATTAAGGCCATACTGTAACTCTTTTTCAGGCTGCTCTAAAAATGACACCTGCCATTTAGCCAGACTCATTTCACCTCAGGGTGATAGTGTACACATCCCAGACTGTCACTGGGTATTATCAGACTATTCTGATGTAGGATTTTAAAATTAAAGGCTTAAATGTCCTCTTAAAACTATATTTCAACTCTGTTTCATGCTGCTAATGAAGGCCATACTGTAACTCTTTTTCAGGCTGCTCTAAAAATGACACCTGCCATTTAGCCAGACTCATTTCACCTCAGGGTGATAGTGTCCACATCCCAGACTGTCCCTGGGTATTATCAGACTATTCTGATGTGGGATTTTAAAATTAAAGGCTTAAATGTCCTCTTAAAGCTATATTTCAAATCTGTTTCATGCTGCTAATAAAGGCCATACTGTAACTCTTTTTCAGGCTGCTCTAAAAATGACACCTGCCATTTAGCCAGACTCATTTCACCACAGGGTGATAGTGTACACATCCCAGACTATAACTGGTTATTATCAGACTATTCTGATGTAGGATTTTAAAATTAAAGGCTTAAATGTCCTCTTCAAGCTTCATTTCAACTCTGTTTCATGCTGCTAATTAAGGCCATACTGTAACTCTTTTTCAGGCTGCTCTAAAAATAAAACCTGCCATTTAGCCAGACTCATTTGACCTCAGGGTGATAGTGTACAAATCCCAGACTGCCACTGGGTATTATCAGACTATTCTGATGCAGGATTTTAAAATTAAAGGCTTAAATGTCCTCTTAAAGCTATATTTCAACTCTGTTTCATGCTGCTAATTAAGGCCATACTGTAACTCTTTTTCAGGCTGCTTTAGAAACGAAACCTCCCGTTTAGCCAGACTCATTTCACCTCAGGGTGATAGTATACACATCACAGACTGCCACTGGGAAATATCAGACTATTCTGTTACGGTATTTTAAAATTAAAGGCTTAAATGTCCACTTCAAGCTTTATTTCAACTCTGTTTCATGCTGCTAATTAAGGCCATACTGTAACTCTTTTTCAGGCTGCTCTAAAAATGAAACCTGCCATTTAGCCAGACTCATTTCACCTCAGGGTGATAGTGTACACATCCCAGACTGTCACTGGGTATTATCAGACTATTCTGATGTGGGATTTTAAAATTAAAGGCTTAAATGTCCACTTAAAGCTATATTTCAACTCTGTTTCATGCTGCTAATTAAGGCCGTACTGTAACTATTTTTCAGGCTGCTCTAAAAATGACACCTGCCATTTAGCCAGACTCATTTCACCTCAGGGTGATAGTTTACACATCCCAGACTGTCACTGGTTATTATCAGACTATTCTGATGTGGGATTTTAAAATTAAAGGCTTAAATGTCCTCTTAAAGCTATATTTCAACTCTGTTTCATGCTGCTAATTAAGGCCATACTGTAACTCTTTTTCAGGCTGCTCTAAAAATGACACCTGCCATTTAGCCAGACTCATTTCACCTCAGGGTGATAGTGTACACATCCCAGACTGTCCCTGGGTATTATCAGACTATTCTGATGTGGGATTTTAAAATTAAAGGCTTAAATGTCCTCTTAAAGCTATATTTCAACTCTGTTTCATGCTGCTAATTAAGGCCATACTGTAACTCTTTTTCAGGCTGCTCTAAAAATGACACCTGCCGTTTAGCCAGACTCATTTCACCACAGGGTGATAGTGTACACATACCAGACTGTCACTGCGCATTATCAGACTATTCTGATGTAGGATTTTAAAATTAAAGGCTTAAATGTCCTCTTAAAGCTATATTTCAACTCTGTTTCATGCTGCTAATTAACGCCATACTGTAACTCTTTTTCAGGCTGCTCTAAAAATGACACCTGCCATTTAGCCAGACTCATTTCACCTCAGGGGGATAGTGTACACATCCCAGACTGTCACTGGGTATTATCAGACTATTCTGATGTGGGATTCTAAAATTAAAGGCTTAAATGTCCTCTTAAAGCTATATTTCAAATCTGTTTCATGCTGCTAATAAAGGCCATACTGTAACTCTTTTTCAGGCTGCTCTAAAAATGACACCTGCCATTTAGCCAGACTCATTTCACCTCAGGGTGATAGTGTACACATCCCAGACTGCCACTGGGTATTATCAGACTATTCTGATGTGGGATTTTAAAATTAAAGGCTTAAATGTCCACTTAAAGCTTTATTTCAACTCTGTTTCATGCTGCTAATTAAGGCCATACTGTAACTCTTTTTCAGGCTGCTCTAAAAATGACACCTGCCATTTAGCCAGACTCATTTCACCTCAGGGTGATAGTGTACACATCCCAGACTGTCACTGGGTATTATCAGACTATTCTGATGTAGGATTTTAAAATTAAAGGCTTAAATGTCCTCTTAAAACTATATTTCAACTCTGTTTCATGCTGCTAATGAAGGCCATACTGTAACTCTTTTTCAGGCTGCTCTAAAAATGACACCTGCCATTTAGCCAGACTCATTTCACCTCAGGGTGATAGTGTCCACATCCCAGACTGTCCCTGGGTATTATCAGACTATTCTGATGTGGGATTTTAAAATTAAAGGCTTAAATGTCCTCTTAAAGCTATATTTCAAATCTGTTTCATGCTGCTAATAAAGGCCATACTGTAACTCTTTTTCAGGCTGCTCTAAAAATGACACCTGCCATTTAGCCAGACTCATTTCACCACAGGGTGATAGTGTACACATCCCAGACTATAACTGGTTATTATCAGACTATTCTGATGTAGGATTTTAAAATTAAAGGCTTAAATGTCCTCTTCAAGCTTCATTTCAACTCTGTTTCATGCTGCTAATTAAGGCCATACTGTAACTCTTTTTCAGGCTGCTCTAAAAATAAAACCTGCCATTTAGCCAGACTCATTTGACCTCAGGGTGATAGTGTACAAATCCCAGACTGCCACTGGGTATTATCAGACTATTCTGATGCAGGATTTTAAAATTAAAGGCTTAAATGTCCTCTTAAAGCTATATTTCAACTCTGTTTCATGCTGCTAATTAAGGCCATACTGTAACTCTTTTTCAGGCTGCTTTAGAAACGAAACCTCCCGTTTAGCCAGACTCATTTCACCTCAGGGTGATAGTATACACATCACAGACTGCCACTGGGAAATATCAGACTATTCTGTTACGGTATTTTAAAATTAAAGGCTTAAATGTCCACTTCAAGCTTTATTTCAACTCTGTTTCATGCTGCTAATTAAGGCCATACTGTAACTCTTTTTCAGGCTGCTCTAAAAATGAAACCTGCCATTTAGCCAGACTCATTTCACCTCAGGGTGATAGTGTACACATCCCAGACTGTCACTGGGTATTATCAGACTATTCTGATGTGGGATTTTAAAATTAAAGGCTTAAATGTCCACTTAAAGCTATATTTCAACTCTGTTTCATGCTGCTAATTAAGGCCGTACTGTAACTATTTTTCAGGCTGCTCTAAAAATGACACCTGCCATTTAGCCAGACTCATTTCACCTCAGGGTGATAGTTTACACATCCCAGACTGTCACTGGTTATTATCAGACTATTCTGATGTGGGATTTTAAAATTAAAGGCTTAAATGTCCTCTTAAAGCTATATTTCAACTCTGTTTCATGCTGCTAATTAAGGCCATACTGTAACTCTTTTTCAGGCTGCTCTAAAAATGACACCTGCCATTTAGCCAGACTCATTTCACCTCAGGGTGATAGTGTACACATCCCAGACTGTCCCTGGGTATTATCAGACTATTCTGATGTGGGATTTTAAAATTAAAGGCTTAAATGTCCTCTTAAAGCTATATTTCAACTCTGTTTCATGCTGCTAATTAAGGCCATACTGTAACTCTTTTTCAGGCTGCTCTAAAAATGACACCTGCCGTTTAGCCAGACTCATTTCACCACAGGGTGATAGTGTACACATACCAGACTGTCACTGCGCATTATCAGACTATTCTGATGTAGGATTTTAAAATTAAAGGCTTAAATGTCCTCTTAAAGCTATATTTCAACTCTGTTTCATGCTGCTAATTAACGCCATACTGTAACTCTTTTTCAGGCTGCTCTAAAAATGACACCTGCCATTTAGCCAGACTCATTTCACCTCAGGGGGATAGTGTACACATCCCAGACTGTCACTGGGTATTATCAGACTATTCTGATGTGGGATTCTAAAATTAAAGGCTTAAATGTCCTCTTAAAGCTATATTTCAAATCTGTTTCATGCTGCTAATAAAGGCCATACTGTAACTCTTTTTCAGGCTGCTCTAAAAATGACACCTGCCATTTAGCCAGACTCATTACACCTCAGGGTGATAGTGTACACATCCCAGACTGCCACTGGGTATTATCAGACTATTCTGATGTGGGATTTTAAAATTAAAGGCTTAAATGTCCACTTAAAGCTTTATTTCAACTCTGTTTCATGCTGCTAATTAAGGCCATACTGTAACTCTTTTTCAGGCTGCTCTAAAAATGACACCTGCCATTTAGCCATACTCATTTCACCTCAGGGTGATAGTGTACACATCCCAGACTCTCACTGGGTATTATCAGACTATTCTGATGTGGGATTTTAAAATTAAAGGCTTAAATGTCCACTTAAATCTATATTTCAACTATGTTTCATGCTGCTAATTAAGGCCATACTGTAACTCTTTTTCAGGCTGCTCTAAAAATGACACCTGCCGTTTAGCCAGACTCATTTCACCACAGGGTGATAGTGTACACATACCAGACTGTCACTGCGCATTATCAGACTATTCTGATGTAGGATTTTAAAATTAAAGGCTTAAATGTCCTCTTAAAGCCATATTTCAACTCTGTTTCATTCTGCTAATCAAGGCCATACTGTAACTCTTTTTCAGGCTGCTCTAAAAATGACACCTGCCATTTAGCCAGACTCCTTTCACCACAGGGTGATAGTGTACACATCCCAGACTGTCACTGCGCATTATCAGACTATTCTGATGTAGGATTTTACAATTAAAGGCTTAAATGTCCTCTTAAAGCTATATTTCAACTCTGTTTCATGCTGCTAATTAAGGCCATACTGTAACTCTTTTTCAGGCTGCTCTAAAAATGACACCTGCCATTTAGCCAGACTCATTTCACCACAGGGTGATAGTGTACACATACCAGACTGTCACTGCGCATTATCAGACTATTCTGATGTAGGATTTTAAAATTAAAGGCTTAAATGTCCTCTTAAAGCCATATTTCAACTCTGTTTCATTCTGCTAATCAAGGCCATACTGTAACTCTTTTTCAGGCTGCTCTAAAAATGACACCTGCCATTTAGCCAGACTCCTTTCACCACAGGGTGATAGTGTACACATCCCAGACTGTCACTGCGCATTATCAGACTATTCTGATGTAGGATTTTACAATTAAAGGCTTAAATGTCCTCTTAAAGCTATATTTCAACTCTGTTTCATGCTGCTAATTAAGGCCATACTGTAACTCTTTTTCAGGCTGCTCTAAAAATGACACCTGCCATTTAGCCAGACTCATTTCACCTCAGGGTGATAGTGTACACATCCCAGACTGTCACTGGGTATTATCAGACTATTCTGATGTAGGATTTTAAAATTAAAGGCTTAAATGTCCTCTTAAAACTATATTTCAACTCTGTTTCATGCTGCTAATGAAGGCCATACTGTAACTCTTTTTCAGGCTGCTCTAAAAATGACACCTGCCATTTAGCCAGACTCATTTCACCTCAGGGTGATAGTGTACACATCCCAGACTGTCCCTGGGTATTATCAGACTATTCTGATGTGGGATTTTAAAATTAAAGGCTTAAATGTCCTCTTAAAGCTATATTTCAACTCTGTTTCATGCTGCTAATTAAGGCCATACTGTAACTCTTTTTCAGGCTGCTTTAGAAACGAAACCTCCCGTTTAGCCAGACTCATTTCACCTCAGGGTGATAGTATACACATCACAGACTGCCACTGGGAAATATCAGACTATTCTGTTACGGTATTTTAAAATTAAAGGCTTAAATGTCCACTTCAAACTTTATTTCAACTCTGTTTCATGCTGCTAATTAAGGCCATACTGTAACTCTTTTTCAGGCTGCTCTAAAAATGAAACCTGCCATTTAGCCAGACTCATTTCACCTCAGGGTGATAGTGTACACATCCCAGACTGTCACTGGGTATTATCAGACTATTCTGATGTGGGATTTTAAAATTAAAGGCTTAAATGTCCACTTAAAGCTATATTTCAACTCTGTTTCATGCTGCTAATTAAGGCCATACTGTAACTCTTTTTCAGGCTGCTCTAAAAATGACACCTGCCGTTTAGCCAGACTCATTTCACCACAGGGTGATAGTGTACACATACCAGACTGTCACTGCGCATTATCAGACTATTCTGATGTAGGATTTTAAAATTAAAGGCTTAAATGTCCTCTTAAAGCTATATTTCAACTCTGTTTCATGCTGCTAATTTACGCCATACTGTAACTCTTTTTCAGGCTGCTCTAAAAATGACACCTGCCATTTAGCCAGACTCATTTCACCTCAGGGTGATAGTGTACACATCCCAGACTCTCACTGGGTATTATCAGACTATTCTGATGTGGGATTTTAAAATTAAAGGCTTAAATGTCCACTTAAATCTATATTTCAACTATGTTTCATGCTGCTAATTAAGGCCATACTGTAACTCTTTTTCAGGCTGCTCTAAAAATGACACCTGCCGTTTAGCCAGACTCATTTCACCACAGGGTGATAGTGTACACATACCAGACTGTCACTGCGCATTATCAGACTATTCTGATGTAGGATTTTAAAATTAAAGGCTTAAATGTCCTCTTAAAGCCATATTTCAACTCTGTTTCATTCTGCTAATCAAGGCCATACTGTAACTCTTTTTCAGGCTGCTCTAAAAATGACACCTGCCATTTAGCCAGACTCCTTTCACCACAGGGTGATAGTGTACACATCCCAGACTGTCACTGCGCATTATCAGACTATTCTGATGTAGGATTTTACAATTAAAGGCTTAAATGTCCTCTTAAAGCTATATTTCAACTCTGTTTCATGCTGCTAATTAAGGCCATACTGTAACTCTTTTTCAGGCTGCTCTAAAAATGACACCTGCCATTTAGCCAGACTCATTTCACCTCAGGGTGATAGTGTACACATCCCAGACTGTCACTGGGTATTATCAGACTATTCTGATGTGGGATTTTAAAATTAAAGGCTTAAATGTCCACTTAAAGCTTTATTTCAACTCTGTTTCATGCTGCTAATTAAGGCCATACTGTAACTCTTTTTCAGGCTGCTCTAAAAATGACACCTGCCATTTAGCCATACTCATTTCACCTCAGGGTGATAGTGTACACATCCCAGACTCTCACTGGGTATTATCAGACTATTCTGATGTGGGATTTTAAAATTAAAGGCTTAAATGTCCACTTAAATCTATATTTCAACTATGTTTCATGCTGCTAATTAAGGCCATACTGTAACTCTTTTTCAGGCTGCTCTAAAAATGACACCTGCCGTTTAGCCAGACTCATTTCACCACAGGGTGATAGTGTACACATACCAGACTGTCACTGCGCATTATCAGACTATTCTGATGTAGGATTTTAAAATTAAAGGCTTAAATGTCCTCTTAAAGCCATATTTCAACTCTGTTTCATTCTGCTAATCAAGGCCATACTGTAACTCTTTTTCAGGCTGCTCTAAAAATGACACCTGCCATTTAGCCAGACTCCTTTCACCACAGGGTGATAGTGTACACATCCCAGACTGTCACTGCGCATTATCAGACTATTCTGATGTAGGATTTTACAATTAAAGGCTTAAATGTCCTCTTAAAGCTATATTTCAACTCTGTTTCATGCTGCTAATTAAGGCCATACTGTAACTCTTTTTCAGGCTGCTCTAAAAATGACACCTGCCGTTTAGCCAGACTCATTTCACCACAGGGTGATAGTGTACACATACCAGACTGTCACTGCGCATTATCAGACTATTCTGATGTAGGATTTTAAAATTAAAGGCTTAAATGTCCTCTTAAAGCCATATTTCAACTCTGTTTCATTCTGCTAATCAAGGCCATACTGTAACTCTTTTTCAGGCTGCTCTAAAAATGACACCTGCCATTTAGCCAGACTCCTTTCACCACAGGGTGATAGTGTACACATCCCAGACTGTCACTGCGCATTATCAGACTATTCTGATGTAGGATTTTACAATTAAAGGCTTAAATGTCCTCTTAAAGCTATATTTCAACTCTGTTTCATGCTGCTAATTAAGGCCATACTGTAACTCTTTTTCAGGCTGCTCTAAAAATGACACCTGCCATTTAGCCAGACTCATTTCACCACAGGGTGATAGTGTACACATACCAGACTGTCACTGCGCATTATCAGACTATTCTGATGTAGGATTTTAAAATTAAAGGCTTAAATGTCCTCTTAAAGCCATATTTCAACTCTGTTTCATTCTGCTAATCAAGGCCATACTGTAACTCTTTTTCAGGCTGCTCTAAAAATGACACCTGCCATTTAGCCAGACTCCTTTCACCACAGGGTGATAGTGTACACATCCCAGACTGTCACTGCGCATTATCAGACTATTCTGATGTAGGATTTTACAATTAAAGGCTTAAATGTCCTCTTAAAGCTATATTTCAACTCTGTTTCATGCTGCTAATTAAGGCCATACTGTAACTCTTTTTCAGGCTGCTCTAAAAATGACACCTGCCATTTAGCCAGACTCATTTCACCTCAGGGTGATAGTGTACACATCCCAGACTGTCACTGGGTATTATCAGACTATTCTGATGTAGGATTTTAAAATTAAAGGCTTAAATGTCCTCTTAAAACTATATTTCAACTCTGTTTCATGCTGCTAATGAAGGCCATACTGTAACTCTTTTTCAGGCTGCTCTAAAAATGACACCTGCCATTTAGCCAGACTCATTTCACCTCAGGGTGATGGTGTACACATCCCAGACTGTCCCTGGGTATTATCAGACTATTCTGATGTGGGATTTTAAAATTAAAGGCTTAAATGTCCTCTTAAAGCTATATATTTCAACTCTGTTTCATGCTGCTAATTAAGGCCATACTGTAACTCTTTTTCAGGCTGCTTTAGAAACGAAACCTCCCGTTTAGCCAGACTCATTTCACCTCAGGGTGATAGTATACACATCACAGACTGCCACTGGGAAATATCAGACTATTCTGTTACGGTATTTTAAAATTAAAGGCTTAAATGTCCACTTCAAACTTTATTTCAACTCTGTTTCATGCTGCTAATTAAGGCCATACTGTAACTCTTTTTCAGGCTGCTCTAAAAATGAAACCTGCCATTTAGCCAGACTCATTTCACCTCAGGGTGATAGTGTACACATCCCAGACTGTCACTGGGTATTATCAGACTATTCTGATGTGGGATTTTAAAATTAAAGGCTTAAATGTCCACTTAAAGCTATATTTCAACTCTGTTTCATGCTGCTAATTAAGGCCATACTGTAACTCTTTTTCAGGCTGCTCTAAAAATGACACCTGCCGTTTAGCCAGACTCATTTCACCACAGGGTGATAGTGTACACATACCAGACTGTCACTGCGCATTATCAGACTATTCTGATGTAGGATTTTAAAATTAAAGGCTTAAATGTCCTCTTAAAGCTATATTTCAACTCTGTTTCATGCTGCTAATTAACGCCATACTGTAACTCTTTTTCAGGCTGCTCTAAAAATGACACCTGCCATTTAGCCAGACTCATTTCACCTCAGGGTGATAGTGTACACATCCCAGACTCTCACTGGGTATTATCAGACTATTCTGATGTGGGATTTTAAAATTAAAGGCTTAAATGTCCACTTAAATCTATATTTCAACTATGTTTCATGCTGCTAATTAAGGCCATACTGTAACTCTTTTTCAGGCTGCTCTAAAAATGACACCTGCCGTTTAGCCAGACTCATTTCACCACAGGGTGATAGTGTACACATACCAGACTGTCACTGCGCATTATCAGACTATTCTGATGTAGGATTTTAAAATTAAAGGCTTAAATGTCCTCTTAAAGCCATATTTCAACTCTGTTTCATTCTGCTAATCAAGGCCATACTGTAACTCTTTTTCAGGCTGCTCTAAAAATGACACCTGCCATTTAGCCAGACTCCTTTCACCACAGGGTGATAGTGTACACATCCCAGACTGTCACTGCGCATTATCAGACTATTCTGATGTAGGATTTTACAATTAAAGGCTTAAATGTCCTCTTAAAGCTATATTTCAACTCTGTTTCATGCTGCTAATTAAGGCCATACTGTAACTCTTTTTCAGGCTGCTCTAAAAATGACACCTGCCATTTAGCCAGACTCATTTCACCTCAGGGTGATAGTGTACACATCCCAGACTGTGACTGGGTATTATCAGACTATTCTGATGTAGGATTTTAAAATTAAAGGCTTAAATGTCCTCTTAAAACTATATTTCAACTCTGTTTCATGCTGCTAATGAAGGCCATACTGTAACTCTTTTTCAGGCTGCTCTAAAAATGACACCTGCCATTTAGCCAGACTCATTTCACCTCAGGGTGATAGTGTACACATCCCAGACTGTCCCTGGGTATTATCAGACTATTCTGATGTGGGATTTTAAAATTAAAGGCTTAAATGTCCTCTTAAAGCTATATTTCAACTCTGTTTCATGCTGCTAATTAAGGCCATACTGTAACTCTTTTTCAGGCTGCTTTAGAAACGAAACCTCCCGTTTAGCCAGACTCATTTCACCTCAGGGTGATAGTATACACATCACAGACTGCCACTGGGAAGTATCAGACTATTCTGTTACGGTATTTTAAAATTAAAGGCTTAAATGTCCACTTCAAACTTTATTTCAACTCTGTTTCATGCTGCTAATTAAGGCCATACTGTAACTCTTTTTCAGGCTGCTCTAAAAATGAAACCTGCCATTTAGCCAGACTCATTTCACCTCAGGGTGATAGTGTACACATCCCAGACTGTCACTGGGTATTATCAGACTATTCTGATGTGGGATTTTAAAATTAAAGGCTTAAATGTCCACTTAAAGCTATATTTCAACTCTGTTTCATGCTGCTAATTAAGGCCATACTGTAACTCTTTTTCAGGCTGCTCTAAAAATGACACCTGCCGTTTAGCCAGACTCATTTCACCACAGGGTGATAGTGTACACATACCAGACTGTCACTGCGCATTATCAGACTATTCTGATGTAGGATTTTAAAATTAAAGGCTTAAATGTCCTCTTAAAGCTATATTTCAACTCTGTTTCATGCTGCTAATTAACGCCATACTGTAACTCTTTTTCAGGCTGCTCTAAAAATGACACCTGCCATTTAGCCAGACTCATTTCACCTCAGGGTGATAGTGTACACATCCCAGACTCTCACTGGGTATTATCAGACTATTCTGATGTGGGATTTTAAAATTAAAGGCTTAAATGTCCACTTAAATCTATATTTCAACTATGTTTCATGCTGCTAATTAAGGCCATACTGTAACTCTTTTTCAGGCTGCTCTAAAAATGACACCTGCCGTTTAGCCAGACTCATTTCACCACAGGGTGATAGTGTACACATACCAGACTGTCACTGCGCATTATCAGACTATTCTGATGTAGGATTTTAAAATTAAAGGCTTAAATGTCCTCTTAAAGCCATATTTCAACTCTGTTTCATTCTGCTAATCAAGGCCATACTGTAACTCTTTTTCAGGCTGCTCTAAAAATGACACCTGCCATTGAGCCAGACTCATTTCACCTCAGGGTGATAGTGTACACATCCCAGACTCTCACTGGGTATTATCAGACTATTCTGATGTGGGATTTTAAAATTAAAGGCTTAAATGTCCACTTAAATCTATATTTCAACTATGTTTCATGCTGCTAATTAAGGCCATACTGTAACTCTTTTTCAGGCTGCTCTAAAAATGACACCTGCCGTTTAGCCAGACTCATTTCACCACAGGGTGATAGTGTACACATACCAGACTGTCACTGCGCATTATCAGACTATTCTGATGTAGGATTTTAAAATTAAAGGCTTAAATGTCCTCTTAAAGCCATATTTCAACTCTGTTTCATTCTGCTAATCAAGGCCATACTGTAACTCTTTTTCAGGCTGCTCTAAAAATGACACCTGCCATTTAGCCAGACTCCTTTCACCACAGGGTGATAGTGTACACATCCCAGACTGTCACTGCGCATTATCAGACTATTCTGATGTAGGATTTTACAATTAAAGGCTTAAATGTCCTCTTAAAGCTATATTTCAACTCTGTTTCATGCTGCTAATTAAGGCCATACTGTAACTCTTTTTCAGGCTGCTCTAAAAATGACACCTGCCATTTAGCCAGACTCATTTCACCTCAGGGTGATAGTGTACACATCCCAGACTGTCACTGGGTATTATCAGACTATTCTGATGTAGGATTTTAAAATTAAAGGCTTAAATGTCCTCTTAAAACTATATTTCAACTCTGTTTCATGCTGCTAATGAAGGCCATACTGTAACTCTTTTTCAGGCTGCTCTAAAAATGACACCTGCCATTTAGCCAGACTCATTTCACCTCAGGGTGATAGTGTACACATCCCAGACTGTCCCTGGGTATTATCAGACTATTCTGATGTGGGATTTTAAAATTAAAAGCTTAAATGTCCTCTTAAAGCTATATTTCAACTCTGTTTCATGCTGCTAATTAAGGCCATACTGTAACTCTTTTTCAGGCTGCTTTAGAAACGAAACCTCCCGTTTAGCCAGACTCATTTCACCTCAGGGGGATAGTGTACACATCCCAGACTGTCACTGGGTATTATCAGACTATTCTGATGTGGGATTCTAAAATTAAAGGCTTAAATGTCCTCTTAAAGCTATATTTCAAATCTGTTTCATGCTGCTAATAAAGGCCATACTGTAACTCTTTTTCAGGCTGCTCTAAAAATGACACCTGCCATTTAGCCAGACTCATTTCACCTCAGGGTGATAGTGTACACATCCCAGACTGTCACTGGGTATTATCAGACTATTCTGATGTGGGATTTTAAAATTAAAGGCTTAAATGTCCACTTAAAGCTTTATTTCAACTCTGTTTCATGCTGCTAATTAAGGCAATACTGTAACTCTTTTTCAGGCTGCTCTAAAAATGACACCTGCCATTTAGCCATACTCATTTCACCTCAGGGTGATAGTGTACACATACCAGACTGTCACTGCGCATTATCAGACTATTCTGATGTAGGATTTTAAAATTAAAGGCTTAAATGTCCTCTTAAAGCCATATTTCAACTCTGTTTCATTCTGCTAATCAAGGCCATACTGTAACTCTTTTTCAGGCTGCTCTAAAAATGACACCTGCCATTTAGCCAGACTCCTTTCACCACAGGGTGATAGTGTACACATCCCAGACTGTCACTGCGCATTATCAGACTATTCTGATGTAGGATTTTACAATTAAAGGCTTAAATGTCCTCTTAAAGCTATATTTCAACTCTGTTTCATGCTGCTAATTAAGTCCATACTGTAACTCTTTTTCAGGCTGCTCTAAAAATGACACCTGCCATTTAGCCAGACTCATTTCACCTCAGGGTGATAGTGTACACATCCCAGACTGTCACTGGGTATTATCAGACTATTCTGATGTAGGATTTTAAAATTAAAGGCTTAAATGTCCTCTTAAAACTATATTTCAACTCTGTTTCATGCTGCTAATGAAGGCCATACTGTAACTCTTTTTCAGGCTGCTCTAAAAATGACACCTGCCATTTAGCCAGACTCATTTCACCTCAGGGTGATAGTGTACACATCCCAGACTGTCCCTGGGTATTATCAGACTATTCTGATGTGGGATTTTAAAATTAAAGGCTTAAATGTCCTCTTAAAGCTATATTTCAACTCTGTTTCATGCTGCTAATTAAGGCCATACTGTAACTCTTTTTCAGGCTGCTTTAGAAACGAAACCTCCCGTTTAGCCAGACTCATTTCACCTCAGGGTGATAGTATACACATCACAGACTGCCACTGGGAAATATCAGACTATTCTGATGTGGGATTTTAAAATTAAAGGCTTAAATGTCCACTTAAAGCTTTATTTCAACTCTGTTTCATGCTGCTAATTAAGGCCATACTGTAACTCTTTTTCAGGCTGCTCTAAAAATGACACCTGCCATTTAGCCATACTCATTTCACCTCAGGGTGATAGTGTACACATCCCAGACTGTCACTGGGTATTATCAGACTATTCTGATGTGGGATTTTAAAATTAAAGGCTTAAATGTCCACTTAAATCTATATTTCAACTATGTTTCATGCTGCTAATTAAGGCCATACTGTAACTCTTTTTCAGGCTGCTCTAAAAATGACACCTGCCGTTTAGCCAGACTCATTTCACCACAGGGTGATAGTGTACACATACCAGACTGTCACTGCGCATTATCAGACTATTCTGATGTAGGATTTTAAAATTAAAGGCTTAAATGTCCTCTTAAAGCCATATTTCAACTCTGTTTCATTCTGCTAATCAAGGCCATACTGTAACTCTTTTTCAGGCTGCTCTAAAAATGACACCTGCCATTTAGCCAGACTCCTTTCACCACAGGGTGATACTATACACATCACAGACTGTCACTGGGTATTATCAGACTATTCTGATGTGGGATTTTAAAATTAAAGGCTTAAATGTCCACTTAAAGCTTTATTTCAACTCTGTTTCATGCTGCTAATTAAGGCCATACTGTAACTCTTTTTCAGGCTGCTCTAAAAATGACACCTGCCATTTAGCCATACTCATTTCACCTCAGGGTGATAGTGTACACATCCCAGACTCTCACTGGGTATTATCAGACTATTCTGTTGTGGGATTTTAAAATTAAAGGCTTAAATGTCCACTTAAATCTATATTTCAACTATGTTTCATGCTGCTAATTAAGGCCATACTGTAACTCTTTTTCAGGCTGCTCTAAAAATGACACCTGCCGTTTAGCCAGACTCATTTCACCACAGGGTGATAGTGTACACATACCAGACTGTCACTGCGCATTATCAGACTATTCTGATGTAGGATTTTAAAATTAAAGGCTTAAATGTCCTCTTAAAGCCATATTTCAACTATGTTTCATTCTGCTAATCAAGGCCATACTGTAACTCTTTTTCAGGCTGCTCTAAAAATGACACCTGCCATTTAGCCAGACTCCTTTCACCACAGGGTGATAGTGTACACATCCCAGACTGTCCCTGGGTATTATCAGACTATTCTGATGTGGGATTTTAAAATTAAAGGCTTAAATGTCCTCTTAAAGCTATATTTCAACTCTGTTTCATGCTGCTAATTAAGGCCATACTGTAACTCTTTTTCAGGCTGCTTTAGAAACGAAACCTCCCGTTTAGCCAGACTCATTTCACCTCAGGGTGATAGTATACACATCACAGACTGCCACTGGGAAATATCAGACTAATCTGATGTGGGATTTTAAAATTAAAGGCTTAAATGTCCACTTAAAGCTTTATTTCAACTCTGTTTCATGCTGCTAATTAAGGCCATACTGTAACTCTTTTTCAGGCTGCTCTAAAAATGACACCTGCCATTTAGCCAGACTCCTTTCACCACAGGGTGATACTATACACATCACAGACTGTCACTGGGTATTATCAGACTATTCTGATGTGGGATTTTAAAATTAAAGGCTTAAATGTCCACTTAAAGCTTTATTTCAACTCTGTTTCATGCTGCTAATTAAGGCCATACTGTAACTCTTTTTCAGGCTGCTCTAAAAATGACACCTGCCATTTAGCCATACTCATTTCACCTCAGGGTGATAGTGTACACATCCCAGACTCTCACTGGGTATTATCAGACTATTCTGTTGTGGGATTTTAAAATTAAAGGCTTAAATGTCCACTTAAATCTATATTTCAACTATGTTTCATGCTGCTAATTAAGGCCATACTGTAACTCTTTTTCAGGCTGCTCTAAAAATGACACCTGCCGTTTAGCCAGACTCATTTCACCACAGGGTGATAGTGTACACATACCAGACTGTCACTGCGCATTATCAGACTATTCTGATGTAGGATTTTAAAATTAAAGGCTTAAATGTCCTCTTAAAGCCATATTTCAACTCTGTTTCATTCTGCTAATCAAGGCCATACTGTAACTCTTTTTCAGGCTGCTCTAAAAATGACACCTGCCATTTAGCCAGACTCCTTTCACCACAGGGTGATAGTGTACACATCCCAGACTGTCACTGCGCATTATCAGAATATTCTGATGTAGGATTTTACAATTAAAGGCTTAAATGTCCTCTTAAAGCTATATTTCAACTCTGTTTCATGCTGCTAATTAAGGCCATACTGTAACTCTTTTTCAGGCTGCTCTAAAAATGACACCTGCCATTTAGCCAGACTCATTTCACCTCAGGGTGATAGTGTACACATCCCAGACTTTCACTGGGTATTATCAGACTATTCTGATGTGGGATTTTAAAATTAAAGGCTTAAATGTCCACTTAAATCTATATTTCAACTATGTTTCATGCTGCTAATTAAGGCCATACTGTAACTCTTTTTCAGGCTGCTCTAAAAATGACACCTGCCGTTTAGCCAGACTCATTTCACCACAGGGTGATAGTGTACACATACCAGACTGTCACTGCGCATTATCAGACTATTCTGATGTAGGATTTTAAAATTAAAGGCTTAAATGTCCTCTTAAAGCCATATTTCAACTCTGTTTCATTCTGCTAATCAAGGCCATACTGTAACTCTTTTTCAGGCTGCTCTAAAAATGACACCTGCCATTTAGCCAGACTCCTTTCACCACAGGGTGATAGTGTACACATCCCAGACTGTCACTGCGCATTATCAGACTATTCTGATGTAGGATTTTAAAATTAAAGGCTTAAATGTCCTCTTAAAGCCATATTTCAACTCTGTTTCATTCTGCTAATCAAGGCCATACTGTAACTCTTTTTCAGGCTGCTCTAAAAATGACACCTGCCATTTAGCCAGACTCCTTTCACCACAGGGTGATAGTGTACACATCCCAGACTTTCACTGGGTATTATCAGACTATTCTGATGTGGGATTTTAAAATTAAAGGCTTAAATGTCCACTTAAATCTATATTTCAACTATGTTTCATGCTGCTAATTAAGGCCATACTGTAACTCTTTTTCAGGCTGCTCTAAAAATGACACCTGCCGTTTAGCCAGACTCATTTCACCACAGGGTGATAGTGTACACATACCAGACTGTCACTGCGCATTATCAGACTATTCTGATGTAGGATTTTAAAATTAAAGGCTTAAATGTCCTCTTAAAGCCATATTTCAACTCTGTTTCATTCTGCTAATCAAGGCCATACTGTAACTCTTTTTCAGGCTGCTCTAAAAATGACACCTGCCATTTAGCCAGACTCCTTTCACCACAGGGTGATAGTGTACACATCCCAGACTGTCACTGCGCATTATCAGACTATTCTGATGTAGGATTTTAAAATTAAAGGCTTAAATGTCCTCTTAAAGCTATATTTCAACTCTGTTTCATGCTGCTAATTAAGGCCATACTGTAACTCTTTTTCAGGCTGCTCTAAAAATGACACCTGCCATTTAGCCAGACTCATTTCACCTCAGGGTGATAGTGTACACATCCCAGACTTTCACTGGGTATTATCAGACTATTCTGATGTAGGATTTTAAAATTAAAGGCTTAAATGTCCTCTTAAAACTATATTTCAACTCTGTTTCATGCTGCTAATGAAGGCCATACTGTAACTCTTTTTCAGGCTGCTCTAAAAATGACACCTGCCATTTAGCCAGACTCATTTCACCTCAGGGTGATAGTGTACACATCCCAGACTGTCCCTGGGTATTATCAGACTATTCTGATTTGGGATTTTAAAATTAAAGGCTTAAATGTCCTCTTAAAGCTATATTTCAACTCTGTTTCATGCTGCTAATTAAGGCCATACTGTAACTCTTTTTCAGGCTGCTTTAGAAACGAAACCTCCCGTTTAGCCAGACTCATTTCACCTCAGGGTGATAGTATACACATCACAGACTGCCACTGGGTATTATCAGACTATTCTGATGTGGGATTTTAAAATTAAAGGCTTAAATGTCCACTTAAAGCTTTATTTCAACTCTGTTTCATGCTGCTAATTAAGGCCATACTGTAACTCTTTTTCAGGCTGCTCTAAAAATGACACCTGCCATTTAGCCATACTCATTTCACCTCAGGGTGATAGTGTACACATCCCAGACTCTCACTGGGTATTATCAGACTATTCTGTTGTGGGATTTTAAAATTAAAGGCTTAAATGTCCACTTAAATCTATATTTCAACTATGTTTCATGCTGCTAATTAAGGCCATACTGTAACTCTTTTTCAGGCTGCTCTAAAAATGACACCTGCCGTTTAGCCAGACTCATTTCACCACAGGGTGATAGTGTACACATACCAGACTGTCACTGCGCATTATCAGACTATTCTGATGTAGGATTTTAAAATTAAAGGCTTAAATGTCCTCTTAAAGCCATATTTCAACTCTGTTTCATTCTGCTAATCAAGGCCATACTGTAACTCTTTTTCAGGCTGCTCTAAAAATGACACCTGCCATTTAGCCAGACTCCTTTCACCACAGGGTGATAGTGTACACATCCCAGACTGTCACTGCGCATTATCAGACTATTCTGATGTGGGATTTTAAAATTAAAGGCTTAAATGTCCTCTTAAAGCTATATTTCAACTCTGTTTCATGCTGCTAATTAAGGCCATACTGTAACTCTTTTTCAGGCTGCTCTAAAAATGACACCTGCCATTTAGCCAGACTCATTTCACCTCAGGGTGATAGTGTACACATCCCAGACTTTCACTGGGTATTATCAGACTATTCTGATGTAGGATTTTAAAATTAAAGGCTTAAATGTCCTCTTAAAACTATATTTCAACTCTGTTTCATGCTGCTAATGAAGGCCATACTGTAACTCTTTTTCAGGCTGCTCTAAAAATGACACCTGCCATTTAGCCAGACTCATTTCACCTCAGGGTGATAGTGTACACATCCCAGACTGTCCCTGGGTATTATCAGACTATTCTGATTTGGGATTTTAAAATTAAAGGCTTAAATGTCCTCTTAAAGCTATATTTCAACTCTGTTTCATGCTGCTAATTAAGGCCATACTGTAACTCTTTTTCAGGCTGCTTTAGAAACGAAACCTCCCGTTTAGCCAGACTCATTTCACCTCAGGGTGATAGTATACACATCACAGACTGCCACTGGGTATTATCAGACTATTCTGATGTGGGATTTTAAAATTAAAGGCTTAAATGTCCACTTAAAGCTTTATTTCAACTCTGTTTCATGCTGCTAATTAAGGCCATACTGTAACTCTTTTTCAGGCTGCTCTAAAAATGACACCTGCCATTTAGCCATACTCATTTCACCTCAGGGTGATAGTGTACACATCCCAGACTCTCACTGGGTATTATCAGACTATTCTGTTGTGGGATTTTAAAATTAAAGGCTTAAATGTCCACTTAAATCTATATTTCAACTATGTTTCATGCTGCTAATTAAGGCCATACTGTAACTCTTTTTCAGGCTGCTCTAAAAATGACACCTGCCGTTTAGCCAGACTCATTTCACCACAGGGTGATAGTGTACACATACCAGACTGTCACTGCGCATTATCAGACTATTCTGATGTAGGATTTTAAAATTAAAGGCTTAAATGTCCTCTTAAAGCCATATTTCAACTCTGTTTCATTCTGCTAATCAAGGCCATACTGTAACTCTTTTTCAGGCTGCTCTAAAAATGACACCTGCCATTTAGCCAGACTCCTTTCACCACAGGGTGATAGTGTACACATCCCAGACTGTCACTGCGCATTATCAGACTATTCTGATGTAGGATTTTACAATTAAAGGCTTAAATGTCCTCTTAAAGCTATATTTCAACTCTGTTTCATGCTGCTAATTAAGGCCATACTGTAACTCTTTTTCAGGCTGCTCTAAAAATGACACCTGCCATTTAGCCAGACTCATTTCACCTCAGGGTGATAGTGTACACATCCCAGACTTTCACTGGGTATTATCAGACTATTCTGATGTAGGATTTTAAAATTAAAGGCTTAAATGTCCTCTTAAAACTATATTTCAACTCTGTTTCATGCTGCTAATGAAGGCCATACTGTAACTCTTTTTCAGGCTGCTCTAAAAATGACACCTGCCATTTAGCCAGACTCATTTCACCTCAGGGTGATAGTGTACACATCCCAGACTGTCCCTGGGTATTATCAGACTATTCTGATGTGGGATTTTAAAATTAAAGGCTTAAATGTCCTCTTAAAGCTATATTTCAACTCTGTTTCATGCTTCTAATTAAGGCCATACTGTAACTCTTTTTCAGGCTGCTTTAGAAACGAAACCTCCCGTTTAGCCACACTCATTTCACCTCAGGGTGATAGTATACACATCACAGACTGCCACTGGGAAATATCAGACTATTCTGATGTGGGATTTTAAAATTAAATGCTTAAATGTCCACTTAAAGCTTTATTTCAACTCTGTTTCATGCTGCTAATTAAGGCCATACTGTAACTCTTTTTCAGGCTGCTCTAAAAATGACACCTGCCATTTAGCCATACTCATTTCACCTCAGCGTGATAGTGTACACATCCCAGACTGTCACTGGGTATTATCAGACTATTCTGATGTGGGATTTTAAAATTAAAGGCTTAAATGTCCACTTAAATCTATATTTCAACTATGTTTCATGCTGCTAATTAAGGCCATACTGTAACTCTTTTCCAGGCTGCTCTAAAAATGACACCTGCCGTTTAGCCATACTCATTTCACCACAGGGTGATAGTGTACACATACCAGACTGTCACTGCGCATTATCAGACTATTCTGATGTAGGATTTTAAAATTAAAGGCTTAAATGTCCTCTTAAAGCCATATTTCAACTCTGTTTCATTCTGCTAATCAAGGCCATACTGTAACTCTTTTTCAGGCTGCTCTAAAAATGACACCTGCCATTTAGCCAGACTCCTTTCACCACAGGGTGATAGTGTACACATCCCAGACTGTCACTGCGCATTATCAGACTATTCTGATGTAGGATTTTAAAATTAAAGGCTTAAATGTCCTCTTAAAGCTATATTTCAACTCTGTTTCATGCTGCTAATTAAGGCCATACTGTAACTCTTTTTCAGGCTGCTCTAAAAATGACACCTGCCATTTAGCCAGACTCATTTCACCTCAGGGTGATAGTGTACACATCCCAGACTGTCCCTGGGTATTATCAGACTATTCTGATGTGGGATTTTAAAATTAAAGGCTTAAATGTCCTCTTAAAGCTATATTTCAACTCTGTTTCATGCTGCTAATTAAGGCCATACTGTAACTCTTTTTCAGGCTGCTTTAGAAACGAAACCTCCCGTTTAGCCAGACTCATTTCACCTCAGGGTGATAGTATACACATCACAGACTGCCACTGGGAAATATCAGACTATTCTGATGTGGGATTTTAAAATTAAAGGCTTAAATGTCCACTTAAATCTATATTTCAACTATGTTTCATGCTGCTAATTAAGGCCATACTGTAACTCTTTTTCAGGCTGCTCTAAAAATGACACCTGCCGTTTAGCCAGACTCATTTCACCACAGGGTGATAGTGTACACATCCCAGACTGTCACTGGGTATTATCAGACTATTCTGATGTGGGATTTTAAAATTAAAGGCTTAAATGTCCACTTAAAGCTTTATTTCAACTCTGTTTCATGCTGCTAATTAAGGCCATACTGTAACTCTTTTTCAGGCTGCTCTAAAAATGACACCTGCCATTTAGCCATACTCATTTCACCTCAGGGTGATAGTGTACACATCCCAGACTCTCACTGGGTATTATCAGACTATTCTGATGTGGGATTTTAAAATTAAAGGCTTAAATGTCCACTTAAATCTATATTTCAACTATGTTTCATGCTGCTAATTAAGGCCATACTGTAACTCTTTTTCAGGCTGCTCTAAAAATGACACCTGCCATTTAGCCAGACTCATTTCACCTCAGGGTGATAGTGTACACATCCCAGACTGTCCCTGGGTATTATCAGACTATTCTGATGTGGGATTTTAAAATTAAAGGCTTAAATGTCCTCTTAAAGCTATATTTCAACTCTGTTTCATGCTGCTAATTAAGGCCATACTGTAACTCTTTTTCAGGCTGCTTTAGAAACGAAACCTCCCGTTTAGCCAGACTCATTTCACCTCAGGGTGATAGTATACACATCACAGACTGCCACTGGGAAATATCAGACTATTCTGATGTGGGATTTTAAAATTAAAGGCTTAAATGTCCACTTAAATCTATATTTCAACTATGTTTCATGCTGCTAATTAAGGCCATACTGTAACTCTTTTTCAGGCTGCTCTAAAAATGACACCTGCCGTTTAGCCAGACTCATTTCACCACAGGGTGATAGTGTACACATCCCAGACTGTCACTGGGTATTATCAGACTATTCTGATGTGGGATTTTAAAATTAAAGGCTTAAATGTCCACTTAAAGCTTTATTTCAACTCTGTTTCATGCTGCTAATTAAGGCCATACTGTAACTCTTTTTCAGGCTGCTCTAAAAATGACACCTGCCATTTAGCCATACTCATTTCACCTCAGGGTGATAGTGTACACATCCCAGACTCTCACTGGGTATTATCAGACTATTCTGATGTGGGATTTTAAAATTAAAGGCTTAAATGTCCACTTAAATCTATATTTCAACTATGTTTCATGCTGCTAATTAAGGCCATACTGTAACTCTTTTTCAGGCTGCTCTAAAAATGACACCTGCCGTTTAGCCAGACTCATTTCACCACAAGGTGATAGTGTACACATACCAGACTGTCACTGCGCATTATCAGACTATTCTGATGTAGGATTTTAAAATTAAAGGCTTAAATGTCCTCTTAAAGCCATATTTCAACTCTGTTTCATTCTGCTAATCAAGGCCATACTGTAACTCTTTTTCAGGCTGCTCTAAAAATGACACCTGCCATTTAGCCAGACTCCTTTCACCACAGGGTGATAGTGTACACATCCCAGACTGTCACTGCGCATTATCAGACTATTCTGATGTAGGATTTTACAATTAAAGGCTTAAATGTCCTCTTAAAGCTATATTTCAACTCTGTTTCATGCTGCTAATTAAGGCCATACTGTAACTCTTTTTCAGGCTGCTCTAAAAATGACACCTGCCATTTAGCCAGACTCATTTCACCTCAGCGTGATAGTGTACACATCCCAGACTTTCACTGGGTATTATCAGACTATTCTGATGTAAGATTTTAAAATTAAAGGCTTAAATGTCCTCTTAAAACTATATTTCAACTCTGTTTCATGCTGCTAATGAAGGCCATACTGTAACTCTTTTTCAGGCTGCTCTAAAAATGACACCTGCCATTTAGCCAGACTCATTTCACCTCAGGGTGATAGTGTACACATCCCAGACTGTCCCTGGGTATTATCAGACTATTCTGATGTGGGATTTTAAAATTAAAGGCTTAAATGTCCTCTTAAAGCTATATTTCAACTCTGTTTCATGCTGCTAATTAAGGCCATACTGTAACTCTTTTTCAGGCTGCTTTAGAAACGAAACCTCCCGTTTAGCCATACTCATTTCACCTCAGGGTGATAGTGTACACATCCCAGACTGTCACTGGGTATTATCAGACTATTCTGATGTGGGATTTTAAAATTAAAGGCTTAAATGTCCACTTAAATCTATATTTCAACTATGTTTCATGCTGCTAATTAAGGCCATACTGTAACTCTTTTTCAGGCTGCTCTAAAAATGACACCTGCCGTTTAGCCAGACTCATTTCACCACAGGGTGATAGTGTACACATACCAGACTGTCACTGCGCATTATCAGACTATTCTGATGTAGGATTTTAAAATTAAAGGCTTAAATGTCCTCTTAAAGTCATATTTCAACTCTGTTTCATTCTGCTAATCAAGGCCATACTGTAACTCTTTTTCAGGCTGCTCTAAAAATGACACCTGCCGTTTAGCCAGACTCATTTCACCACAGGGTGATAGTGTACACATACCAGACTGTCACTGCGCATTATCAGACTATTCTGATGTAGGATTTTAAAATTAAAGGCTTAAATGTCCTCTTAAAGTCATATTTCAACTCTGTTTCATTCTGCTAATCAAGGCCATACTGTAACTCTTTTTCAGGCTGCTCTAAAAATGACACCTGCCATTTAGCCAGACTCCTTTCACCACAGGGTGATAGTGTACACATCCCAGACTGTCACTGCGCATTATCAGACTATTCTGATGTAGGATTTTAAAATTAAAGGCTTAAATGTCCTCTTAAAGCTATATTTCAACTCTGTTTCATGCTGCTAATTAAGGCCATACTGTAACTCTTTTTCAGGCTGCTCTAAAAATGACACCTGCCATTTAGCCAGACTCATTTCACCTCAGGGTGATAGTGTACACATCCCAGACTTTCACTGGGTATTATCAGACTATTCTGATGTAGGATTTTAAAATTAAAGGCTTAAATGTCCTCTTAAAACTATATTTCAACTCTGTTTCATGCTGCTAATGAAGGCCATACTGTAACTCTTTTTCAGGCTGCTCTAAAAATGACACCTGCCATTTAGCCAGACTCATTTCACCTCAGGGTGATAGTGTACACATCCCAGACTGTCCCTGGGTATTATCAGACTATTCTGATGTGGGATTTTAAAATTAAAGGCTTAAATGTCCTCTTAAAGCTATATTTCAACTCTGTTTCATGCTGCTAATTAAGGCCATACTGTAACTCTTTTTCAGGCTGCTTTAGAAACGAAACCTCCCGTTTAGCCAGACTCATTTCACCTCAGGGTGATAGTATACACATCACAGACTGCCACTGGGAAATATCAGACTATTCTGATATGGGATTTTAAAATTAAAGGCTTAAAAGTCCACTTAAAGCTTTATTTCAACTCTGTTTCATGCTGCTAATTAAGGCCATACTGTAACTCTTTTTCAGGCTGCTCTAAAAATGACACCTGCCATTTAGCCATACTCATTTCACCTCAGGGTGATAGTGTACACATCCCAGACATTCACTGGGTATTATCAGACTATTCTGATGTAGGATTTTAAAATTAAAGGCTTAAATGTCCTCTTAAAACTATATTTCAACTCTGTTTCATGCTGCTAATGAAGGCCATACCGTAACTCTTTTTCAGGCTGCTCTAAAAATGACACCTGCCATTTAGCCAGACTCATTTCACCTCAGGGTGATAGTGTACACATCCCAGACTGTCCCTGGGTATTATCAGACTATTCTGATGTGGGATTTTAAAATTAAAGGCTTAAATGTCCTCTTAAAGCTATATTTCAACTCTGTTTCATGCTGCTAATTAAGGCCATACTGTAACTCTTTTTCAGGCTGCTTTAGAAACGAAACCTCCCGTTTAGCCAGACTCATTTCACCTCAGGGTGATAGTATACACATCACAGACTGCCACTGGGAAATATCAGACTATTCTGATGTGGGATTTTAAAATTAAAGGCTTAAATGTCCACTTAAAGCTTTATTTCAACTCTGTTTCATGCTGCTAATTAAGGCCATACTGTAACTCTTTTTCAGGCTGCTCTAAAAATGACACCTGCCATTTAGCCATACTCATTTCACCTCAGGGTGATAGTGTACACATCCCAGACTGTCACTGGGTATTATCAGACTATTCTGATGTGGGATTTTAAAATTAAAGGCTTAAATGTCCACTTAAATCTATATTTCAACTATGTTTCATGCTGCTAATTAAGGCCATACTGTAACTCTTTTTCAGGCTGCTCTAAAAATGACACCTGCCGTTTAGCCAGACTCATTTCACCACAGGGTGATAGTGTACACATACCAGACTGTCACTGTGCATTATCAGACTATTCTGATGTAGGATTTTAAAATTAAAGGCTTAAATGTCCTCTTAAAGCCATATTTCAACTCTGTTTCATTCTGCTAATCAAGGCCATACTGTAACTCTTTTTCAGGCTGCTCTAAAAATGACACCTGCCATTTAGCCAGACTCATTTCACCTCAGGGTGATAGTGTACACATCCCAGACTGTCCCTGGGTATTATCAGACTATTCTGATGTGGGATTTTAAAATTAAAGGCTTAAATGTCCTCTTAAAGCTATATTTCAACTCTGTTTCATGCTGCTAATTAAGGCCATACTGTAACTCTTATTCAGGCTGCTTTAGAAACGAAACCTCCCGTTTAGCCAGACTCATTTCACCTCAGGGTGATAGTATACACATCACAGACTGCCACTGGGAAATATCAGACTATTCTGATGTGGGATTTTAAAATTAAAGGCTTAAATGTCCACTTAAAGCTTTATTTCAACTCTGTTTCATGCTGCTAATTAAGGCCATACTGTAACTCTTTTTCAGGCTGCTCTAAAAATGACACCTGCCATTTAGCCATACTCATTTCACGTCAGGGTGATAGTGTACACATCCCAGACTGTCACTGGGTATTATCAGACTATTCTGATGTGGGATTTTAAAATTAAAGGCTTAAATGTCCACTTAAATCTATATTTCAACTATGTTTCATGCTGCTAATTAAGGCCATACTGTAACTCTTTTTCAGGCTGCTCTAAAAATGACACCTGCCGTTTAGCCAGACTCATTTCACCACAGGGTGATAGTGTACACATACCAGACTGTCACTGCGCATTATCAGACTATTCTGATGTAGGATTTTAAAATTAAAGGCTTAAATGTCCTCTTAAAGCCATATTTCAACTCTGTTTCATTCTGCTAATCAAGGCCATACTGTAACTCTTTTTCAGGCTGCTCTAAAAATGACACCTGCCATTTAGCCAGACTCCTTTCACCACAGGGTGATAGTGTACACATCCCAGACTGTCACTGCGCATTATCAGACTATTCTGATGTGGGATTTTAAAATTAAAGGCTTAAATGTCCTCTTAAAGCTATATTTCAACTCTGTTTCATGCTGCTAATTAAGGCCATACTGTAACTCTTTTTCAGGCTGCTTTAGAAACGAAACCTCCCGTTTAGCCAGACTCATTTCACCTCAGGGTGATAGTATACACATCACAGACTGCCACTGGGAAATATCAGACTATTCTGATGTGGGATTTTAAAATTAAAGGCTTAAATGTCCACTTAAAGCTTTATTTCAACTCTGTTTCATGCTGCTAATGAAGGCCATACTGTAACTCTTTTTCAGGCTGCTCTAAAAATGACACCTGCCATTTAGCCAGACTCATTTCACCTCAGGGTGATAGTGTACACATCCCAGACTGTCCCTGGGTATTATCAGACTATTCTGATGTGGGATTTTAAAATTAAAGGCTTAAATGTCCTCTTAAAGCTATATTTCAACTCTGTTTCATGCTGCTAATTAAGGCCATACTGTAACTCTTTTTCAGGCTGCTTTAGAAACGAAACCTCCCGTTTAGCCAGACTCATTTCACCTCAGGGTGATAGTATACACATCACAGACTGCCACTGGGAAATATCAGACTATTCTGATACGGGATTTTAAAATTAAATGCTTAAATGTCCACTTCAAGCTTTATTTCAACTCTGTTTCATGCTGCTAATTAAGGCCATACTGTAACTCTTTTTCAGGCTGCTCTAAAAATGACACCTGCCATTTAGCCATATTCATTTCACCTCAGGGTGATAGTGTACACATCCCAGACTGTCACTGGGTATTATCAGACTATTCTGATGTAGGATTTTAAAATTAAAGGCTTAAATGTCCACTTAAAGCTATATTTCAAATCTGTTTCATGCTGCTAATTAAGGCCATACTGTAACTCTTTTTCAGGCTGCTTTAGAAACGAAACCTCCCGTTTAGCCAGACTCATTTCACCTCAGGGTGATAGTATACACATCACAGACTGCCACTGGGAAATATCAGACTATTCTGTTACGGTATTTTAAAATTAAAGGCTTAAATGTCCACTTCAAACTTTATTTCAACTCTGTTTCATGCTGCTAATTAAGGCCATACTGTAACTCTTTTTCAGGCTGCTCTAAAAATGAAACCTGCCATTTAGCCAGACTCATTTCACCTCAGGGTGATAGTGTACACATCCCAGACTGTCACTGGGTATTATCAGACTATTCTGATGTGGGATTTTAAAATTAAAGGCTTAAATGTCATCTTAAAGCTATATTTCAACTCTGTTTCATGCTGCTAATTAAGGCCATACTGTAAGTCTTTTTCAGGCTGCTCTAAAAATGACACCTGCCATTTAGCCAGACTCATTTCACCTCAGGGTGATAGTGTACACATCCCAGACTGTCACTGGGTATTATCAGACTATTCTGATGTGGGATTTTAAAATTAAAGGCTTAAATGTCCTCTTAAAGCTATATTTCAAATCTGTTTCATGCTGCTAATAAAGGCCATACTGTAACTATTTTTCAGGCTGTTTTAGAAACGAAACCTCCCGTTTAGCCAGACTCATTTCACCTCAGGGTGATAGTGTAAACATCCCAGACTTTCACTGGGTATTATCAGACTATTCTGATGTAGGATTTTAAAATTAAAGGCTTAAATGTCCTCTTAAAGCTATATTTCAAATCTGTTTCATGCTGCTAATAAAGGCCATACTGTAACTCTTTTTCAGGCTGCTCTAAAAATGACACCTGCCATTTAGCCAGACTCATCTCACCACAGGGTGATAGTGTACACATCCCAGACTATCACTGCGCATTATCAGACTATTCTGATGTAGGATTTTAAAATTAAAGGCTTAAATGTCCTCTTAAAACTATATTTCAACTCTGTTTCATGCTGCTAATGAAGGCCATACTGTAACTCTTTTTCAGGCTGCTCTAAAAATGACACCTGCCATTTAGCCAGACTCATTTCACCTCAGGGTGATAGTGTACACATCCCAGACTGTCCCTGGGTATTATCAGACTATTCTGATGTGGGATTTTAAAATTAAAGGCTTAAATGTCCTCTTAAAGCTATATTTCAACTCTGTTTCATGCTGCTAATTAAGGCCATACTGTAACTCTTTTTCAGGCTGCTTTAGAAACGAAACCTCCCGTTTAGCCAGACTCATTTCACCTCAGGGTGATAGTATACACATCACAGACTGCCACTGGGAAATATCAGACTATTCTGATGTGGGATTTTAAAATTAAAGGCTTAAATGTCCACTTAAAGCTTTATTTCAACTCTGTTTCATGCTGCTAATTAAGGCCATACTGTAACTCTTTTTCAGGCTGCTCTAAAAATGACACCTGCCATTTAGCCATACTCATTTCACGTCAGGGTGATAGTGTACACATCCCAGACTGTCACTGGGTATTATCAGACTATTCTGATGTGGGATTTTAAAATTAAAGGCTTAAATGTCCACTTAAATCTATATTTCAACTATGTTTCATGCTGCTAATTAAGGCCATACTGTAACTCTTTTTCAGGCTGCTTTAGAAACGAAACCTCCCGTTTAGCCAGACTCATTTCACCTCAGGGTGATAGTATACACATCACAGACTGCCACTGGGAAATATCAGACTATTCTGATACGGGATTTTAAAATTAAATGCTTAAATGTCCACTTCAAGCTTTATTTCAACTCTGTTTCATGCTGCTAATTAAGGCCATACTGTAACTCTTTTTCAGGCTGCTCTAAAAATGACACCTGCCATTTAGCCATATTCATTTCACCTCAGGGTGATAGTGTACACATCCCAGACTGTCACTGGGTATTATCAGACTATTCTGATGTAGGATTTTAAAATTAAAGGCTTAAATGTCCACTTAAAGCTATATTTCAAATCTGTTTCATGCTGCTAATTAAGGCCATACTGTAACTCTTTTTCAGGCTGCTTTAGAAACGAAACCTCCCGTTTAGCCAGACTCATTTCACCTCAGGGTGATAGTATACACATCACAGACTGCCACTGGGAAATATCAGACTATTCTGTTACGGTATTTTAAAATTAAAGGCTTAAATGTCCACTTCAAACTTTATTTCAACTCTGTTTCATGCTGCTAATTAAGGCCATACTGTAACTCTTTTTCAGGCTGCTCTAAAAATGAAACCTGCCATTTAGCCAGACTCATTTCACCTCAGGGTGATAGTGTACACATCCCAGACTGTCACTGGGTATTATCAGACTATTCTGATGTGGGATTTTAAAATTAAAGGCTTAAATGTCATCTTAAAGCTATATTTCAACTCTGTTTCATGCTGCTAATTAAGGCCATACTGTAAGTCTTTTTCAGGCTGCTCTAAAAATGACACCTGCCATTTAGCCAGACTCATTTCACCTCAGGGTGATAGTGTACACATCCCAGACTGTCACTGGGTATTATCAGACTATTCTGATGTGGGATTTTAAAATTAAAGGCTTAAATGTCCTCTTAAAGCTATATTTCAAATCTGTTTCATGCTGCTAATAAAGGCCATACTGTAACTATTTTTCAGGCTGTTTTAGAAACGAAACCTCCCGTTTAGCCAGACTCATTTCACCTCAGGGTGATAGTGTAAACATCCCAGACTTTCACTGGGTATTATCAGACTATTCTGATGTAGGATTTTAAAATTAAAGGCTTAAATGTCCTCTTAAAGCTATATTTCAAATCTGTTTCATGCTGCTAATAAAGGCCATACTGTAACTCTTTTTCAGGCTGCTCTAAAAATGACACCTGCCATTTAGCCAGACTCATCTCACCACAGGGTGATAGTGTACACATCCCAGACTGTCACTGCGCATTATCAGACTATTCTGATGTAGGATTTTAAAATTAAAGGCTTAAATGTCCTCTTAAAACTATATTTCAACTCTGTTTCATGCTGCTAATGAAGGCCATACTGTAACTCTTTTTCAGGCTGCTCTAAAAATGACACCTGCCATTTAGCCAGACTCATTTCACCTCAGGGTGATAGTGTACACATCCCAGACTGTCACTGGGTATTATCAGACTATTCTGATGTGGGATTTTAAAATTAAAGGCTTAAATGTCCTCTTAAAGCTATATTTCAACTCTGTTTCATGCTGCTAATTAAGGCCATACTGTAACTCTTTTTCAGGCTGCTTTAGAAACGAAACCTCCCGTTTAGCCAGACTCATTTCACCTCAGGGTGATAGTATACACATCACAGACTGCCACTGGGAAATATCAGACTATTCTGTTACGGTATTTTAAAATTAAAGGCTTAAATGTCCACTTCAAACTTTATTTCAACTCTGTTTCATGCTGCTAATTAAGGCCATACTGTAACTCTTTTTCAGGCTGCTCTAAAAATGAAACCTGCCATTTAGCCAGACTCATTTCACCTCAGGGTGATAGTGTACACATCCCAGACTGTCACTGGGTATTATCAGACTATTCTGATGTGGGATTTTAAAATTAAAGGCTTAAATGTCATCTTAAAGCTATATTTCAACTCTGTTTCATGCTGCTAATTAAGGCCATACTGTAAGTCTTTTTCAGGCTGCTCTAAAAATGACACCTGCCATTTAGCCAGACTCATTTCACCTCAGGGTGATAGTGTACACATCCCAGACTGTCACTGGGTATTATCAGACTATTCTGATGTGGGATTTTAAAATTAAAGGCTTAAATGTCCTCTTAAAACTATATTTCAACTCTGTTTCATGCTGCTAATTAAGGGCATACTGTAACTCTTTTTCAGGCTGCTCTAAAAATGACACCTGCCATTTAGCCAGACTCATTTCACCTCAGGGTGATAGTGTACACATCCCAGACTGTCCCTGGGTATTATCAGACTATTCTGATGTGGGATTTTAAAATTAAAGGCTTAAATGTCCTCTTAAAGCTATATTTCAACTCTGTTTCATGCTGCTAATTAAGGCCATACTGTAACTCTTTTTCAGGCTGCTTTAGAAACGAAACCTCCCGTTTAGCCAGACTCATTTCACCTCAGGGTGATAGTATACACATCACAGACTGCCACTGGGAAATATCAGACTATTCTGATACGGGATTTTAAAATTAAATGCTTAAATGTCCACTTCAAGCTTTATTTCAACTCTGTTTCATGCTGCTAATTAAGGCCATACTGTAACTCTTTTTCAGGCTGCTCTAAAAATGACACCTGCCATTTAGCCATACTCATTTCACCTCAGGGTGATAGTGTACACATCCCAGACTGTCACTGGGTATTATCAGACTATTCTGATGTAGGATTTTAAAATTAAAGGCTTAAATGTCCACTTAAAGCTATATTTCAAATCTGTTTCATGCTGCTAATTAAGGCCATACTGTAACTCTTTTTCAGGCTGCTCTAAAAATGACACCTGCCATTTAGCCAGACTCATTTCACCTCAGGGTGATAGTGTACACATCCCAGACTTTCACTGGGTATTATCAGACTATTCTGATGTAGGATTTTAAAATTAAAGGCTTAAATGTCCTCTTAAAGCTATATTTCAAATCTGTTTCATGCTGCTAATAAAGGTCATACTGTAACTCTTTTTCAGGCTGCTCTAAAAATGACACCTGCCATTTAGCCAGACTCATTTCACGTCAGGGTGATAGTGTACACATCCCAGACTGTCACTGGGTATTATCAGACTATTCTGATGTGGGATTTTAAAATTAAAGGCTTAAATGTCCTCTTAAAGCTATATTTCAACTCTGTTTCATGCTGCTAATTAAGGCCATACTGTAACTCTTTTTCAGGCTGCTTTAGAAACGAAACCTCCCGTTTAGCCAGACTCATTTCACCTCAGGGTGATAGTATACACATCACAGACTGCCACTGGGAAATATCAGACTATTCTGTTACGGTATTTTAAAATTAAAGGCTTAAATGTCCACTTCAAACTTTATTTCAACTCTGTTTCATGCTGCTAATTAAGGCCATACTGTAACTCTTTTTCAGGCTGCTCTAAAAATGAAACCTGCCATTTAGCCAGACTCATTTCACCTCAGGGTGATAGTGTACACATCCCAGACTGTCACTGGGTATTATCAGACTATTCTGATGTGGGATTTTAAAATTAAAGGCTTAAATGTCCTCTTAAAGCTATATTTCAAATCTGTTTCATGCTGCTAATAAAGGCCATACTGTAACTATTTTTCAGGCTGTTTTAGAAACGAAACCTCCCGTTTAGCCAGACTCATTTCACCTCAGGGTGATAGTGTACACATCCCAGACTTTCACTGGGTATTATCAGACTATTCTGATGTAGGATTTTAAAATTAAAGGCTTAAATGTCCTCTTAAAGCTATATTTCAAATCTGTTTCATGCTGCTAATAAAGGCCATACTGTAACTCTTTTTCAGGCTGCTCTAAAAATGACACCTGCCATTTAGCCAGACTCATCTCACCACAGGGTGATAGTGTACACATCCCAGACTGTCACTGCGCATTATCAGACTATTCTGATGTAGGATTTTAAAATTAAAGGCTTAAATGTCCTCTTAAAACTATATTTCAACTCTGTTTCATGCTGCTAATGAAGGCCATACTGTAACTCTTTTTCAGGCTGCTCTAAAAATGACACCTGCCATTTAGCCAGACTCATTTCACCTCAGGGTGATAGTGTACACATCCCAGACTGTCCCTGGGTATTATCAGACTATTCTGATGTGGGATTTTAAAATTAAAGGCTTAAATGTCCTCTTAAAGCTATATTTCAACTCTGTTTCATGCTGCTAATTAAGGCCATACTGTAACTCTTTTTCAGGCTGCTTTAGAAACGAAACCTCCCGTTTAGCCAGACTCATTTCACCTCAGGGTGATAGTATACACATCACAGACTGCCACTGGGAAATATCAGACTATTCTGATACGGGATTTTAAAATTAAATGCTTAAATGTCCACTTCAAGCTTTATTTCAACTCTGTTTCATGCTGCTAATTAAGGCCATACTGTAACTCTTTTTCAGGCTGCTCTAAAAATGACACCTGCCATTTAGCCATACTCATTTCACCTCAGGGTGATAGTGTACACATCCCAGACTGTCACTGGGTATTATCAGACTATTCTGATGTAGGATTTTAAAATTAAAGGCTTAAATGTCCACTTAAAGCTATATTTCAAATCTGTTTCATGCTGCTAATTAAGGCCATACTGTAACTCTTTTTCAGGCTGCTCTAAAAATGACACCTGCCATTTAGCCAGACTCATTTCACCTCAGGGTGATAGTGTACACATCCCAGACTTTCACTGGGTATTATCAGACTATTCTGATGTAGGATTTTAAAATTAAAGGCTTAAATGTCCTCTTAAAGCTATATTTCAAATCTGTTTCATGCTGCTAATAAAGGTCATACTGTAACTCTTTTTCAGGCTGCTCTAAAAATGACACCTGCCATTTAGCCAGACTCATTTCACGTCAGGGTGATAGTGTACACATCCCAGACTGTCACTGGGTATTATCAGACTATTCTGATGTGGGATTTTAAAATTAAAGGCTTAAATGTCCTCTTAAAGCTATATTTCAACTCTGTTTCATGCTGCTAATTAAGGCCATACTGTAACTCTTTTTCAGGCTGCTTTAGAAACGAAACCTCCCGTTTAGCCAGACTCATTTCACCTCAGGGTGATAGTATACACATCACAGACTGCCACTGGGAAATATCAGACTATTCTGTTACGGTATTTTAAAATTAAAGGCTTAAATGTCCACTTCAAACTTTATTTCAACTCTGTTTCATGCTGCTAATTAAGGCCATACTGTAACTCTTTTTCAGGCTGCTCTAAAAATGAAACCTGCCATTTAGCCAGACTCATTTCACCTCAGGGTGATAGTGTACACATCCCAGACTGTCACTGGGTATTATCAGACTATTCTGATGTGGGATTTTAAAATTAAAGGCTTAAATGTCATCTTAAAGCTATATTTCAACTCTGTTTCATGCTGCTAATTAAGGCCATACTGTAAGTCTTTTTCAGGCTGCTCTAAAAATGACACCTGCCATTTAGCCAGACTCATTTCACCTCAGGGTGATAGTGTACACATCCCAGACTGTCACTGGGTATTATCAGACTATTCTGATGTGGGATTTTAAAATTAAAGGCTTAAATGTCCTCTTAAAACTATATTTCAACTCTGTTTCATGCTGCTAATTAAGGGCATACTGTAACTCTTTTTCAGGCTGCTCTAAAAATGACACCTGCCATTTAGCCAGACTCATTTCACCTCAGGGTGATAGTGTACACATCCCAGACTGTCCCTGGGTATTATCAGACTATTCTGATGTGGGATTTTAAAATTAAAGGCTTAAATGTCCTCTTAAAGCTATATTTCAACTCTGTTTCATGCTGCTAATTAAGGCCATACTGTAACTCTTTTTCAGGCTGCTTTAGAAACGAAACCTCCCGTTTAGCCAGACTCATTTCACCTCAGGGTGATAGTATACACATCACAGACTGCCACTGGGAAATATCAGACTATTCTGATACGGGATTTTAAAATTAAATGCTTAAATGTCCACTTCAAGCTTTATTTCAACTCTGTTTCATGCTGCTAATTAAGGCCATACTGTAACTCTTTTTCAGGCTGCTCTAAAAATGACACCTGCCATTTAGCCATACTCATTTCACCTCAGGGTGATAGTGTACACATCCCAGACTGTCACTGGGTATTATCAGACTATTCTGATGTAGGATTTTAAAATTAAAGGCTTAAATGTCCACTTAAAGCTATATTTCAAATCTGTTTCATGCTGCTAATTAAGGCCATACTGTAACTCTTTTTCAGGCTGCTCTAAAAATGACACCTGCCATTTAGCCAGACTCATTTCACCTCAGGGTGATAGTGTACACATCCCAGACTTTCACTGGGTATTATCAGACTATTCTGATGTAGGATTTTAAAATTAAAGGCTTAAATGTCCTCTTAAAGCTATATTTCAAATCTGTTTCATGCTGCTAATAAAGGTCATACTGTAACTCTTTTTCAGGCTGCTCTAAAAATGACACCTGCCATTTA
This sequence comes from Zingel zingel, assembly GCA_023566125.1. Taxonomy (NCBI): domain Eukaryota; kingdom Metazoa; phylum Chordata; class Actinopteri; order Perciformes; family Percidae; genus Zingel; species Zingel zingel. The sequence continues at coordinate 1,044,311 of JAKRKW010000026.1, forward strand.
GCCAGACTCATTTCACGTCAGGGTGATAGTGTAAACATCCCAGACTGTCACTGGGTATTATCAGACTATTCTGATGTGGGATTTTAAAATTAAAGGCTTAAATGTCCTCTTAAAGCTATATTTCAACTCTGTTTCATGCTGCTAATTAAGGCCATACTGTAACTCTTTTTCAGGCTGCTTTAGAAACGAAACCTCCCGTTTAGCCAGACTCATTTCACCTCAGGGTGATAGTATACACATCACAGACTGCCACTGGGAAATATCAGACTATTCTGTTACGGTATTTTAAAATTAAAGGCTTAAATGTCCACTTCAAACTTTATTTCAACTCTGTTTCATGCTGCTAATTAAGGCCATACTGTAACTCTTTTTCAGGCTGCTCTAAAAATGAAACCTGCCATTTAGCCAGACTCATTTCACCTCAGGGTGATAGTGTACACATCCCAGACTGTCACTGGGTATTATCAGACTATTCTGATGTGGGATTTTAAAATTAAAGGCTTAAATGTCATCTTAAAGCTATATTTCAACTCTGTTTCATGCTGCTAATTAAGGCCATACTGTAAGTCTTTTTCAGGCTGCTCTAAAAATGACACCTGCCATTTAGCCAGACTCATTTCACCTCAGGGTGATAGTGTACACATCCCAGACTGTCACTGGGTATTATCAGACTATTCTGATGTGGGATTTTAAAATTAAAGGCTTAAATGTCCTCTTAAAGCTATATTTCAAATCTGTTTCATGCTGCTAATAAAGGCCATACTGTAACTATTTTTCAGGCTGTTTTAGAAACGAAACCTCCCGTTTAGCCAGACTCATTTCACCTCAGGGTGATAGTGTACACATCCCAGACTTTCACTGGGTATTATCAGACTATTCTGATGTAGGATTTTAAAATTAAAGGCTTAAATGTCCTCTTAAAGCTATATTTCAAATCTGTTTCATGCTGCTAATAAAGGCCATACTGTAACTCTTTTTCAGGCTGCTCTAAAAATGACACCTGCCATTTAGCCAGACTCATTTCACCTCAGGGTGATAGTGTACACATCCCAGACTGTCACTGGGTATTATCAGACTATTCTGATGTGGGATTTTAAAATTAAAGGCTTAAATGTCCTCTTAAAGCTATATTTCAACTCTGTTTCATGCTGCTAATTAAGGCCATACTGTAACTCTTTTTCAGGCTGCTCTAAAAATGACACCTGCCATTTAGCCATACTCATTTCACCTCAGGGTGATAGTGTACACATCCCAGACTGTCACTGGGTATTATCAGACTATTCTGATGTGGGATTCTAAAATTAAAGGCTTAAATGTCCTCTTAAAGCTATATTTCAAATCTGTTGCATGCTGCTAATAAAGGCCATACTGTAACTCTTTTTCAGGCTGCTCTAAAAATGACACCTGCCATTTAGCCAGACTCATTTCACCTCAGGTTGATAGTGTACACATCCCAGACTGTCACTGGGTATTATCAGACTATTCTGATGTGGGATTTTAAAATTAAAGGCTTAAATGTCCACTTCAAACTTTATTTCAACTCTGTTTCATGCTGCTAATTAAGGCCATACTGTAACTCTTTTTCAGGCTGCTCTAAAAATGAAACCTGCCATTTAGCCAGACTCATTTCACCTCAGGGTGATAGTGTACACATCCCAGACTGTCACTGGGTATTATCAGACTATTCTGATGTGGGATTTTAAAATTAAAGGCTTAAATGTCATCTTAAAGCTATATTTCAACTCTGTTTCATGCTGCTAATTAAGGCCATACTGTAAGTCTTTTTCAGGCTGCTCTAAAAATGACACCTGCCATTTAGCCAGACTCATTTCACCTCAGGGTGATAGTGTACACATCCCAGACTGTCACTGGGTATTATCAGACTATTCTGATGTGGGATTTTAAAATTAAAGGCTTAAATGTCCTCTTAAAGCTATATTTCAAATCTGTTTCATGCTGCTAATAAAGGCCATACCGTAACTATTTTTCAGGCTGTTTTAGAAACGAAACCTCCCGTTTAGCCAGACTCATTTCACCTCAGGGTGATAGTGTACACATCCCAGACTTTCACTGGGTATTATCAGACTATTCTGATGTAGGATTTTAAAATTAAAGGCTTAAATGTCCTCTTAAAGCTATATTTCAAATCTGTTTCATGCTGCTAATAAAGGCCATACTGTAACTCTTTTTCAGGCTGCTCTAAAAATGACACCTGCCATTTAGCCAGACTCATTTCACCTCAGGGTGATAGTGTACACATCCCAGACTGTCACTGGGTATTATCAGACTATTCTGATGTGGGATTTTAAAATTAAAGGCTTAATTGTCCTCTTAAAGCTATATTTCAACTCTGTTTCATGCTGCTAATTAAGGCCATACTGTAACTCTTTTTCAGGCTGCTCTAAAAATGACACCTGCCATTTAGCCATACTCATTTCACCTCAGGGTGATAGTGTACACATCCCAGACTGTCACTGGGTATTATCAGACTATTCTGATGTGGGATTCTAAAATTAAAGGCTTAAATGTCCTCTTAAAGCTATATTTCAAATCTGTTTCATGCTGCTAATAAAGGCCATACTGTAACTCTTTTTCAGGCTGCTCTAAAAATGACACCTGCCATTTAGCCAGACTCATTTCACCTCAGGGTGATAGTGTACACATCCCAGACTGTCACTGGGTATTATCAGACTATTCTGATGTGGGATTTTAAAATTAAAGGCTTAAATGTCCTCTTAAAGCTATATTTCAACTCTGTTTCATGCTGCTAATTAAGGCCATACTGTAACTCTTTTTCAGGCTGCTCTAAAAATGACACCTGCCATTTAGCCAGACTCATTTCACCTCAGGGTGATAGTGTACACATCCCAGACTGTCACTGGGTATTATCAGACTATTCTGATGTGGGATTCTAAAATTAAAGGCTTAAATGTCCTCTTAAAGCTATATTTCAAATCTGTTTCATGCTGCTAATAAAGGCCATACTGTAACTCTTTTTCAGGCTGCTCTAAAAATGACACCTGCCATTTAGCCAGACTCATTTCACCTCAGGGTGATAGTGTACACATCCCAGACTGTCACTGGGTATTATCAGACTATTCTGATGTGGGATTTTAAAATTAAAGGCTTAAATGTCCACTTAAAGCTTTATTTCAACTCTGTTTCATGCTGCTAATTAAGGCCATACTGTAACTCTTTTTCAGGCTGCTCTAAAAATGACACCTGCCATTTAGCCATACTCATTTCACCTCAGGGTGATAGTGTACACATACCAGACTGTCACTGCGCATTATCAGACTATTCTGATGTAGGATTTTAAAATTAAAGGCTTAAATGTCCTCTTAAAGCCATATTTCAACTCTGTTTCATTCTGCTAATCAAGGCCATACTGTAACTCTTTTTCAGGCTGCTCTAAAAATGACACCTGCCATTTAGCCAGACTCCTTTCACCACAGGGTGATAGTGTACACATCCCAGACTGTCACTGCGCATTATCAGACTATTCTGATGTAGGATTTTACAATTAAAGGCTTAAATGTCCTCTTAAAGCTATATTTCAACTCTGTTTCATGCTGCTAATTAAGGCCATACTGTAACTCTTTTTCAGGCTGCTCTAAAAATGACACCTGCCATTTAGCCAGACTCATTTCACCTCAGGGTGATAGTGTACACATCCCAGACTGTCACTGGGTATTATCAGACTATTCTGATGTGGGATTCTAAAATTAAAGGCTTAAATGTCCTCTTAAAGCTATATTTCAAATCTGTTTCATGCTGCTAATAAAGGCCATACTGTAACTCTTTTTCAGGCTGCTCTAAAAATGACACCTGCCATTTAGCCAGACTCATTTCACCTCAGGGTGATAGTGTACACATCCCAGACTGTCACTGGGTATTATCAGACTATTCTGATGTAGGATTTTAAAATTAAAGGCTTAAATGTCCTCTTAAAGCTATATTTCAAATCTGTTTCATGCTGCTAATAAAGGCCATACTGTAACTCTTTTTCAGGCTGCTCTAAAAATGACACCTGCCATTTAGCCAGACTCATTTCACCTCAGGGTGATAGTGTACACATCCCAGACTGTCACTGGGTATTATCAGACTATTCTGATGTGGGATTTTAAAATTAAAGGCTTAAATGTCATCTTAAAGCTATATTTCAACTCTGTTTCATGCTGCTAATTAAGGCCATACTGTAAGTCTTTTTCAGGCTGCTCTAAAAATGACACCTGCCATTTAGCCAGACTCATTTCACCTCAGGGTGATAGTGTACACATCCCAGACTGTCACTGGGTATTATCAGACTATTCTGATGTGGGATTTTAAAATTAAAGGCTTAAATGTCCTCTTAAAGCTATATTTCAAATCTGTTTCATGCTGCTAATAAAGGCCATACTGTAACTATTTTTCAGGCTGTTTTAGAAACGAAACCTCCCGTTTAGCCAGACTCATTTCACCTCAGGGTGATAGTGTACACATCCCAGACTTTCACTGGGTATTATCAGACTATTCTGATGTAGGATTTTAAAATTAAAGGCTTAAATGTCCTCTTAAAGCTATATTTCAAATCTGTTTCATGCTGCTAATAAAGGCCATACTGTAACTCTTTTTCAGGCTGCTCTAAAAATGACACCTGCCATTTAGCCATACTCATTTCACCTCAGGGTGATAGTGTACACATCCCAGACTGTCACTGGGTATTATCAGACTATTCTGATGTGGGATTCTAAAATTAAAGGCTTAAATGTCCTCTTAAAGCTATATTTCAAATCTGTTTCATGCTGCTAATAAAGGCCATACTGTAACTCTTTTTCAGGCTGCTCTAAAAATGACACCTGCCATTTAGCCAGACTCATTTCACCTCAGGGTGATAGTGTACACATCCCAGACTGTCACTGGGTATTATCAGACTATTCTGATGTGGGATTTTAAAATTAAAGGCTTAAATGTCCTCTTAAAGCTATATTTCAACTCTGTTTCATGCTGCTAATTAAGGCCATACTGTAACTCTTTTTCAGGCTGCTCTAAAAATGACACCTGCCATTTAGCCAGACTCATTTCACCTCAGGGTGATAGTGTACACATCCCAGACTGTCACTGGGTATTATCAGACTATTCTGATGTGGGATTCTAAAATTAAAGGCTTAAATGTCCTCTTAAAGCTATATTTCAAATCTGTTTCATGCTGCTAATAAAGGCCATACTGTAACTCTTTTTCAGGCTGCTCTAAAAATGACACCTGCTATTTAGCCAGACTCATTTCACCTCAGGGTGATAGTGTACACATCCCAGACTGTCACTGGGTATTATCAGACTATTCTGATGTGGGATTTTAAAATTAAAGGCTTAAATGTCCACTTAAAGCTTTATTTCAACTCTGTTTCATGCTGCTAATTAAGGCCATACTGTAACTCTTTTTCAGGCTGCTCTAAAAATGACACCTGCCATTTAGCCATACTCATTTCACCTCAGGGTGATAGTGTACACATACCAGACTGTCACTGCGCATTATCAGACTATTCTGATGTAGGATTTTAAAATTAAAGGCTTAAATGTCCTCTTAAAGCCATATTTCAACTCTGTTTCATTCTGCTAATCAAGGCCATACTGTAACTCTTTTTCAGGCTGCTCTAAAAATGACACCTGCCATTTAGCCAGACTCCTTTCACCACAGGGTGATAGTGTACACATCCCAGACTGTCACTGCGCATTATCAGACTATTCTGATGTAGGATTTTACAATTAAAGGCTTAAATGTCCTCTTAAAGCTATATTTCAACTCTGTTTCATGCTGCTAATTAAGGCCATACTGTAACTCTTTTTCAGGCTGCTCTAAAAATGACACCTGCCATTTAGCCAGACTCATTTCACCTCAGGGTGATAGTGTACACATCCCAGACTGTCACTGGGTATTATCAGACTATTCTGATGTGGGATTCTAAAATTAAAGGCTTAAATGTCCTCTTAAAGCTATATTTCAAATCTGTTTCATGCTGCTAATAAAGGCCATACTGTAACTCTTTTTCAGGCTGCTCTAAAAATGACACCTGCCATTTAGCCAGACTCATTTCACCTCAGGGTGATAGTGTACACATCCCAGACTGTCACTGGGTATTTTCAGACTATTCTGATGTGGGATTTTAAAATTAAAGGCTTAAATGTCCACTTAAAGCTTTATTTCAACTCTGTTTCATGCTGCTAATTAAGGCCATACTGTAACTCTTTTTCAGGCTGCTCTAAAAATGACACCTGCCATTTAGCCATACTCATTTCACCTCAGGGTGATAGTGTACACATACCAGACTGTCACTGCGCATTATCAGACTATTCTGATGTAGGATTTTAAAATTAAAGGCTTAAATGTCCTCTTAAAGCCATATTTCAACTCTGTTTCATTCTGCTAATCAAGGCCATACTGTAACTCTATTTCAGGCTGCTCTAAAAATGACACCTGCCATTTAGCCAGACTCCTTTCACCACAGGGTGATAGTGTACACATCCCAGACTGTCACTGCGCATTATCAGACTATTCTGATGTAGGATTTTACAATTAAAGGCTTAAATGTCCTCTTAAAGCTATATTTCAACTCTGTTTCATGCTGCTAATTAAGGCCATACTGTAACTCTTTTTCAGGCTGCTCTAAAAATGACACCTGCCATTTAGCCAGACTCATTTCACCTCTGGGTGATAGTGTACACATCCCAGACTTTCACTGGGTATTATCAGACTATTCTGATGTGGGATTCTAAAATTAAAGGCTTAAATGTCCTCTTAAAGCTATATTTCAAATCTGTTTCATGCTGCTAATAAAGGCCATACTGTAACTCTTTTTCAGGCTGCTCTAAAAATGACACCTGCCATTTAGCCAGACTCATTTCACCTCAGGGTGATAGTGTACACATCCCAGACTGTCACTGGGTATTATCAGACTATTCTGATGTGGGATTTTAAAATTAAAGGCTTAAATGTCCACTTAAAGCTTTATTTCAACTCTGTTTCATGCTGCTAATTAAGGCCATACTGTAACTCTTTTTCAGGCTGCTCTAAAAATGACACCTGCCATTTAGCCATACTCATTTCACCTCAGGGTGATAGTGTACACATACCAGACTGTCACTGCGCATTATCAGACTATTCTGATGTAGGATTTTAAAATGAAAGGCTTAAATGTCCTCTTAAAGCCATATTTCAACTCTGTTTCATTCTGCTAATCAAGGCCATACTGTAACTCTATTTCAGGCTGCTCTAAAAATGACACCTGCCATTTAGCCAGACTCCTTTCACCACAGGGTGATAGTGTACACATCCCAGACTGTCACTGCGCATTATCAGACTATTCTGATGTAGGATTTTACAATTAAAGGCTTAAATGTCCTCTTAAAGCTATATTTCAACTCTGTTTCATGCTGCTAATTAAGGCCATACTGTAACTCTTTTTCAGGCTGCTCTAAAAATGACACCTGCCATTTAGCCAGACTCATTTCACCTCTGGGTGATAGTGTACACATCCCAGACTTTCACTGGGTATTATCAGACTATTCTGATGTAGGATTTTAAAATTAAAGGCTTAAATGTCCTCTTAAAACTATATTTCAACTCTGTTTCATGCTGCTAATGAAGGCCATACTGTAACTCTTTTTCAGGCTGCTCTAAAAATGACACCTGCCATTTAGCCAGACTCATTTCACCTCAGGGTGATAGTGTACACATCCCAGACTGTCCCTGGGTATTATCAGACTATTCTGATGTGGGATTTTAAAATTAAAGGCTTAAATGTCCTCTTAAAGCTATATTTCAACTCTGTTTCATGCTGCTAATTAAGGCCATACTGTAACTCTTTTTCAGGCTGCTTTAGAAACGAAACCTCCCGTTTAGCCAGACTCATTTCACCTCAGGGTGATAGTATACACATCACAGACTGCCACTGGGAAATATCAGACTATTCTGATGTGGGATTTTAAAATTAAAGGCTTAAATGTCCACTTAAAGCTTTATTTCAACTCTGTTTCATGCTGCTAATTAAGGCCATACTTTAACTCTTTTTCAGGCTGCTCTAAAAATGACACCTGCCATTTAGCCATACGCATTTCACCTCAGGGTGATAGTGTACACATCCCAGACTGTCACTGGGTATTATCAGACTATTCTGATGTGGGATTTTAAAATTAAAGGCTTAAATGTCCACTTAAATCTATATTTCAACTATGTTTCATGCTGCTAATTAAGGCCATACTGTAACTCTTTTTCAGGCTGCTCTAAAAATGACACCTGCCGTTTAGCCAGACTCATTTCACCACAGGGTGATAGTGTACACATACCAGACTGTCACTGCGCATTATCAGACTATTCTGATGTAGGATTTTAAAATTAAAGGCTTAAATGTCCTCTTAAAGCCATATTTCAACTCTGTTTCATTCTGCTAATCAAGGCCATACTGTAACTCTTTTTCAGGCTGCTCTAAAAATGACACCTGCCATTTAGCCAGACTCATTTCACCTCAGGGTGATAGTGTACACATCCCAGACTGTCACTGGGTATTATCAGACTATTCTGATGTGGGATTTTAAAATTAAAGGCTTAAATGTCCACTTAAAGCTTTATTTCAACTCTGTTTCATGCTGCTAATTAAGGCCATACTGTAACTCTTTTTCAGGCTGCTCTAAAAATGACACCTGCCATTTAGCCATACTCATTTCACCTCAGGGTGATAGTGTACACATACCAGACTGTCACTGCGCATTATCAGACTATTCTGATGTAGGATTTTAAAATGAAAGGCTTAAATGTCCTCTTAAAGCCATATTTCAACTCTGTTTCATTCTGCTAATCAAGGCCATACTGTAACTCTATTTCAGGCTGCTCTAAAAATGACACCTGCCATTTAGCCAGACTCCTTTCACCACAGGGTGATAGTGTACACATCCCAGACTGTCACTGCGCATTATCAGACTATTCTGATGTAGGATTTTACAATTAAAGGCTTAAATGTCCTCTTAAAGCTATATTTCAACTCTGTTTCATGCTGCTAATTAAGGCCATACTGTAACTCTTTTTCAGGCTGCTCTAAAAATGACACCTGCCATTTAGCCAGACTCATTTCACCTCTGGGTGATAGTGTACACATCCCAGACTTTCACTGGGTATTATCAGACTATTCTGATGTAGGATTTTAAAATTAAAGGCTTAAATGTCCTCTTAAAACTATATTTCAACTCTGTTTCATGCTGCTAATGAAGGCCATACTGTAACTCTTTTTCAGGCTGCTCTAAAAATGACACCTGCCATTTAGCCAGACTCATTTCACCTCAGGGTGATAGTGTACACATCCCAGACTGTCCCTGGGTATTATCAGACTATTCTGATGTGGGATTTTAAAATTAAAGGCTTAAATGTCCTCTTAAAGCTATATTTCAACTCTGTTTCATGCTGCTAATTAAGGCCATACTGTAACTCTTTTTCAGGCTGCTTTAGAAACGAAACCTCCCGTTTAGCCAGACTCATTTCACCTCAGGGTGATAGTATACACATCACAGACTGCCACTGGGAAATATCAGACTATTCTGATGTGGGATTTTAAAATTAAAGGCTTAAATGTCCACTTAAAGCTTTATTTCAACTCTGTTTCATGCTGCTAATTAAGGCCATACTTTAACTCTTTTTCAGGCTGCTCTAAAAATGACACCTGCCATTTAGCCATACGCATTTCACCTCAGGGTGATAGTGTACACATCCCAGACTGTCACTGGGTATTATCAGACTATTCTGATGTGGGATTTTAAAATTAAAGGCTTAAATGTCCACTTAAATCTATATTTCAACTATGTTTCATGCTGCTAATTAAGGCCATACTGTAACTCTTTTTCAGGCTGCTCTAAAAATGACACCTGCCGTTTAGCCAGACTCATTTCACCACAGGGTGATAGTGTACACATACCAGACTGTCACTGCGCATTATCAGACTATTCTGATGTAGGATTTTAAAATTAAAGGCTTAAATGTCCTCTTAAAGCCATATTTCAACTCTGTTTCATTCTGCTAATCAAGGCCATACTGTAACTCTTTTTCAGGCTGCTCTAAAAATGACACCTGCCATTTAGCCAGACTCCTTTCACCACAGGGTGATAGTGTACACATCCCAGACTGTCACTGCGCATTATCAGACTATTCTGATGTAGGATTTTAAAATTAAAGGCTTAAATGTCCTCTTAAAGCTATATTTCAACTCTGTTTCATGCTGCTAATTAAGGCCATACTGTAACTCTTTTTCAGGCTGCTCTAAAAATGACACCTGCCATTTAGCCAGACTCATTTCACCTCAGGGTGATAGTGTACACATCCCAGACTTTCACTGGGTATTATCAGACTATTCTGATGTAGGATTTTAAAATTAAAGGCTTAAATGTCCTCTTAAAACTATATTTCAACTCTGTTTCATGCTGCTAATGAAGGCCATACTGTAACTCTTTTTCAGGCTGCTCTAAAAATGACACCTGCCATTTAGCCAGACTCATTTCACCTCAGGGTGATAGTGTACACATCCCAGACTGTCCCTGGGTATTATCAGACTATTCTGATGTGGGATTTTAAAATTAAAGGCTTAAATGTCCTCTGAAAGCTATATTTCAACTCTGTTTCATGCTGCTAATTAAGGCCATACTGTAACTCTTTTTCAGGCTGCTTTAGAAACGAAACCTCCCGTTTAGCCAGACTCATTTCACCTCAGGGTGATAGTATACACATCACAGACTGCCACTGGGAAATATCAGACTATTCTGATACGGGATTTTAAAATTAAATGCTTAAATGTCCACTTCAAGCTTTATTTCAACTCTGTTTCATGCTGCTAATTAAGGCCATACTGTAACTCTTTTTCAGGCTGCTCTAAAAATGACACCTGCCATTTAGCCATACTCATTTCACCTCAGGGTGATAGTGTACACATCCCAGACTGTCACTGGGTATTATCAGACTATTCTGATGTAGGATTTTAAAATTAAAGGCTTAAATGTCCTCTTAAAGCTATATTTCAAATCTGTTTCATGCTGCTAATAAAGGCCATACTGTAACTATTTTTCAGGCTGTTTTAGAAACGAAACCTCCCGTTTAGCCAGACTCATTTCACCTCAGGGTGATAGTGTACACATCCCAGACTTTCACTGGGTATTATCAGACTATTCTGATGTAGGATTTTAAAATTAAAGGCTTAAATGTCCTCTTAAAGCTATATTTCAAATCTGTTTCATGCTGCTAATAAAGGCCATACTGTAACTCTTTTTCAGGCTGCTCTAAAAATGACACCTGCCATTTAGCCAGACTCATTTCACCTCAGGGTGATAGTGTACACATCCCAGACTGTCAATGGGTATTATCAGACTATTCTGATGTGGGATTCTAAAATTAAAGGCTTAAATGTCCTCTTAAAGCTATATTTCAAATCTGTTTCATGCTGCTAATAAAGGCCATACTGTAACTCTTTTTCAGGCTGCTCTAAAAATGACACCTGCCATTTAGCCAGACTCATTTCACCTCAGGGTGATAGTGTACACATCCCAGACTGTCACTGGGTATTATCAGACTATTCTGATGTGGGATTCTAAAATTAAAGGCTTAAATGTCCTCTTAAAGCTATATTTCAAATCTGTTTCATGCTGCTAATAAAGGCCAGACTGTAACTCTTTTTCAGGCTGCTCTAAAAATGACACCTGCCATTTAGCCAGACTCATTTCACCACAGGGTGATAGTGTACACATCCCAGACTGTCACTGCGCATTATCAGACTATTCTGATGTAGGATTTTACAATTAAAGGCTTAAATGTCCTCTTAAAGCCATATTTCAACTCTGTTTCATTCTGCTAATCAAGGCCATACTGTAACTCTTTTTCAGGCTGCTCTAAAAATGACACCTGCCATTTAGCCAGACTCCTTTCACCACAGGGTGATAGTGTACACATCCCAGACTGTCACTGCGCATTATCAGACTATTCTGATGAAGGATTTTAAAATTAAAGGCTTAAATGTCCTCTTAAAGCTATATTTCAACTCTGTTTCATGCTGCTAATTAAGGCCATACTGTAACTCTTTTTCAGGCTGCTCTAAAAATGACACCTGCCATTTAGCCAGACTCATTTCACCTCAGGGTGATAGTGTACACATCCCAGACTTTCACTGGGTATTATCAGACTATTCTGATGTAGGATTTTAAAATTAAAGGCTTAAATGTCCTCTTAAAACTATATTTCAACTCTGTTTCATGCTGCTAATGAAGGCCATACTGTAACTCTTTTTCAGGATGCTCTAAAAATGACACCTGCCATTTAGCCAGACTCATTTCACCTCAGGGTGATAGTGTACACATCCCAGACTGTCCCTGGGTATTATCAGACTATTCTGATGTGGGATTTTAAAATTAAAGGCTTAAATGTCCTCTGAAAGCTATATTTCAACTCTGTTTCATGCTGCTAATTAAGGCCATACTGTAACTCTTTTTCAGGCTGCTTTAGAAACGAAACCTCCCGTTTAGCCAGACTCATTTCACCTCAGGGTGATAGTATACACATCACAGACTGCCACTGGGAAATATCAGACTATTCTGATACGGGATTTTAAAATTAAATGCTTAAATGTCCACTTCAAGCTTTATTTCAACTCTGTTTCATGCTGCTAATTAAGGCCATACTGTAACTCTTTTTCAGGCTGCTCTAAAAATGACACCTGCCATTTAGCCAGACTCATTTCACCTCAGGGTGATAGTGTACACATCCCAGACTTTCACTGGGTATTATCAGACTATTCTGATGTAGGATTTTAAAATTAAAGGCTTAAATGTCCTCTTAAAACTATATTTCAACTCTGTTTCATGCTGCTAATGAAGGCCATACTGTAACTCTTTTTCAGGCTGCTCTAAAAATGACACCTGCCATTTAGCCAGACTCATTTCACCTCAGGGTGATAGTGTACACATCCCAGACTGTCCCTGGGTATTATCAGACTATTCTGATGTGGGATTTTAAAATTAAAGGCTTAAATGTCCTCTGAAAGCTATATTTCAACTCTGTTTCATGCTGCTAATTAAGGCCATACTGTAACTCTTTTTCAGGCTGCTTTAGAAACGAAACCTCCCGTTTAGCCAGACTCATTTCACCTCAGGGTGATAGTATACACATCACAGACTGCCACTGGGAAATATCAGACTATTCTGATACGGGATTTTAAAATTAAATGCTTAAATGTCCACTTCAAGCTTTATTTCAACTCTGTTTCATGCTGCTAATTAAGGCCATACTGTAACTCTTTTTCAGGCTGCTCTAAAAATGACACCTGCCATTTAGCCATACTCATTTCACCTCAGGGTGATAGTGTACACATCCCAGACTGTCACTGGGTATTATCAGACTATTCTGATGTAGGATTTTAAAATTAAAGGCTTAAATGTCCTCTTAAAGCTATATTTCAAATCTGTTTCATGCTGCTAATAAAGGCCATACTGTAACTATTTTTCAGGCTGTTTTAGAAACGAAACCTCCCGTTTAGCCAGACTCATTTCACCTCAGGGTGATAGTGTACACATCCCAGACTTTCACTGGGTATTATCAGACTATTCTGATGTAGGATTTTAAAATTAAAGGCTTAAATGTCCTCTTAAAGCTATATTTCAAATCTGTTTCATGCTGCTAATAAAGGCCATACTGTAACTCTTTTTCAGGCTGCTCTAAAAATGACACCTGCCATTTAGCCAGACTCATTTCACCTCAGGGTGATAGTGTACACATCCCAGACTGTCAATGGGTATTATCAGACTATTCTGATGTGGGATTCTAAAATTAAAGGCTTAAATGTCCTCTTAAAGCTATATTTCAAATCTGTTTCATGCTGCTAATAAAGGCCATACTGTAACTCTTTTTCAGGCTGCTCTAAAAATGACACCTGCCATTTAGCCAGACTCATTTCACCTCAGGGTGATAGTGTACACATCCCAGACTGTCACTGGGTATTATCAGACTATTCTGATGTGGGATTCTAAAATTAAAGGCTTAAATGTCCTCTTAAAGCTATATTTCAAATCTGTTTCATGCTGCTAATAAAGGCCAGACTGTAACTCTTTTTCAGGCTGCTCTAAAAATGACACCTGCCATTTAGCCAGACTCATTTCACCACAGGGTGATAGTGTACACATCCCAGACTGTCACTGCGCATTATCAGACTATTCTGATGTAGGATTTTACAATTAAAGGCTTAAATGTCCTCTTAAAGCCATATTTCAACTCTGTTTCATTCTGCTAATCAAGGCCATACTGTAACTCTTTTTCAGGCTGCTCTAAAAATGACACCTGCCATTTAGCCAGACTCCTTTCACCACAGGGTGATAGTGTACACATCCCAGACTGTCACTGCGCATTATCAGACTATTCTGATGAAGGATTTTAAAATTAAAGGCTTAAATGTCCTCTTAAAGCTATATTTCAACTCTGTTTCATGCTGCTAATTAAGGCCATACTGTAACTCTTTTTCAGGCTGCTCTAAAAATGACACCTGCCATTTAGCCAGACTCATTTCACCTCAGGGTGATAGTGTACACATCCCAGACTTTCACTGGGTATTATCAGACTATTCTGATGTAGGATTTTAAAATTAAAGGCTTAAATGTCCTCTTAAAACTATATTTCAACTCTGTTTCATGCTGCTAATGAAGGCCATACTGTAACTCTTTTTCAGGATGCTCTAAAAATGACACCTGCCATTTAGCCAGACTCATTTCACCTCAGGGTGATAGTGTACACATCCCAGACTGTCCCTGGGTATTATCAGACTATTCTGATGTGGGATTTTAAAATTAAAGGCTTAAATGTCCTCTGAAAGCTATATTTCAACTCTGTTTCATGCTGCTAATTAAGGCCATACTGTAACTCTTTTTCAGGCTGCTTTAGAAACGAAACCTCCCGTTTAGCCAGACTCATTTCACCTCAGGGTGATAGTATACACATCACAGACTGCCACTGGGAAATATCAGACTATTCTGATACGGGATTTTAAAATTAAATGCTTAAATGTCCACTTCAAGCTTTATTTCAACTCTGTTTCATGCTGCTAATTAAGGCCATACTGTAACTCTTTTTCAGGCTGCTCTAAAAATGACACCTGCCATTTAGCCAGACTCATTTCACCTCAGGGTGATAGTGTACACATCCCAGACTTTCACTGGGTATTATCAGACTATTCTGATGTAGGATTTTAAAATTAAAGGCTTAAATGTCCTCTTAAAACTATATTTCAACTCTGTTTCATGCTGCTAATGAAGGCCATACTGTAACTCTTTTTCAGGCTGCTCTAAAAATGACACCTGCCATTTAGCCAGACTCATTTCACCTCAGGGTGATAG
Source organism: Zingel zingel (assembly GCA_023566125.1). NCBI lineage: Eukaryota > Metazoa > Chordata > Actinopteri > Perciformes > Percidae > Zingel > Zingel zingel. The sequence continues at coordinate 1,059,692 of JAKRKW010000026.1, forward strand.
TGTACACATCCCAGACTGTCCCTGGGTATTATCAGACTATTCTGATGTGGGATTTTAAAATTAAAGGCTTAAATGTCCTCTGAAAGCTATATTTCAACTCTGTTTCATGCTGCTAATTAAGGCCATACTGTAACTCTTTTTCAGGCTGCTTTAGAAACGAAACCTCCCGTTTAGCCAGACTCATTTCACCTCAGGGTGATAGTATACACATCACAGACTGCCACTGGGAAATATCAGACTATTCTGATACGGGATTTTAAAATTAAATGCTTAAATGTCCACTTCAAGCTTTATTTCAACTCTGTTTCATGCTGCTAATTAAGGCCATACTGTAACTCTTTTTCAGGCTGCTCTAAAAATGACACCTGCCATTTAGCCATACTCATTTCACCTCAGGGTGATAGTGTACACATCCCAGACTGTCACTGGGTATTATCAGACTATTCTGATGTAGGATTTTAAAATTAAAGGCTTAAATGTCCTCTTAAAGCTATATTTCAAATCTGTTTCATGCTGCTAATAAAGGCCATACTGTAACTATTTTTCAGGCTGTTTTAGAAACGAAACCTCCCGTTTAGCCAGACTCATTTCACCTCAGGGTGATAGTGTACACATCCCAGACTTTCACTGGGTATTATCAGACTATTCTGATGTAGGATTTTAAAATTAAAGGCTTAAATGTCCTCTTAAAGCTATATTTCAAATCTGTTTCATGCTGCTAATAAAGGCCATACTGTAACTCTTTTTCAGGCTGCTCTAAAAATGACACCTGCCATTTAGCCAGACTCATTTCACCTCAGGGTGATAGTGTACACATCCCAGACTGTCACTGGGTATTATCAGACTATTCTGATGTGGGATTCTAAAATTAAAGGCTTAAATGTCCTCTTAAAGCTATATTTCAAATCTGTTTCATGCTGCTAATAAAGGCCATACTGTAACTCTTTTTCAGGCTGCTCTAAAAATGACACCTGCCATTTAGCCAGACTCATTTCACCTCAGGGTGATAGTGTACACATCCCAGACTGTCATTGGGTATTATCAGACTATTCTGATGTGGGATTCTAAAATTAAAGGCTTAAATGTCCTCTTAAAGCTATATTTCAAATCTGTTTCATGCTGCTAATAAAGGCCAGACTGTAACTCTTTTTCAGGCTGCTCTAAAAATGACACCTGCCATTTAGCCAGACTCATTTCACCACAGGGTGATAGTGTACACATCCCAGACTGTCACTGCGCATTATCAGACTATTCTGATGTAGGATTTTACAATTAAAGGCTTAAATGTCCTCTTAAAGCCATATTTCAACTCTGTTTCATTCTGCTAATCAAGGCCATACTGTAACTCTTTTTCAGGCTGCTCTAAAAATGACACCTGCCATTTAGCCAGACTCCTTTCACCACAGGGTGATAGTGTACACATCCCAGACTGTCACTGCGCATTATCAGACTATTCTGATGAAGGATTTTAAAATTAAAGGCTTAAATGTCCTCTTAAAGCTATATTTCAACTCTGTTTCATGCTGCTAATTAAGGCCATACTGTAACTCTTTTTCAGGCTGCTCTAAAAATGACACCTGCCATTTAGCCAGACTCATTTCACCTCAGGGTGATAGTGTACACATCCCAGACTTTCACTGGGTATTATCAGACTATTCTGATGTAGGATTTTAAAATTAAAGGCTTAAATGTCCTCTTAAAACTATATTTCAACTCTGTTTCATGCTGCTAATGAAGGCCATACTGTAACTCTTTTTCAGGATGCTCTAAAAATGACACCTGCCATTTAGCCAGACTCATTTCACCTCAGGGTGATAGTGTACACATCCCAGACTGTCCCTGGGTATTATCAGACTATTCTGATGTGGGATTTTAAAATTAAAGGCTTAAATGTCCTCTGAAAGCTATATTTCAACTCTGTTTCATGCTGCTAATTAAGGCCATACTGTAACTCTTTTTCAGGCTGCTTTAGAAACGAAACCTCCCGTTTAGCCAGACTCATTTCACCTCAGGGTGATAGTATACACATCACAGACTGCCACTGGGAAATATCAGACTATTCTGATACGGGATTTTAAAATTAAATGCTTAAATGTCCACTTCAAGCTTTATTTCAACTCTGTTTCATGCTGCTAATTAAGGCCATACTGTAACTCTTTTTCAGGCTGCTCTAAAAATGACACCTGCCATTTAGCCATACTCATTTCACCTCAGGGTGATAGTGTACACATCCCAGACTGTCACTGGGTATTATCAGACTATTCTGATGTAGGATTTTAAAATTAAAGGCTTAAATGTCCACTTAAAGCTATATTTCAACTCTGTTTCATGCTGCTAATTAAGGCCATACTGTAACTCTTTTTCAGGCTGCTTTAGAAACGAAACCTCCCGTTTAGCCAGACTCATTTCACCTCAGGGTGATAGTATACACATCCCAGACTGTCACTGGGTATTATCAGACTATTCTGATGTAGGATTTTAAAATTAAAGGCTTAAATGTCATCTTAAAGCTATATTTCAACTCTGTTTCATGCTGCTAATTAAGGCCATACTGTAACTCTTTTTCAGGCTGCTCTAAAAATGACACCTGCCATTTAGCCAGACTCATTTCACCTCAGGGTGATAGTGTACACATCCCAGACTGTCACTGGGTATTATCAGACTATTCTGATGTGGGATTTTAAAATTAAAGGCTTAAATGTCCTCTTAAAGCTATATTTCAAATCTGTTTCATGCTGCTAATAAAGGCCATACTGTAACTATTTTTCAGGCTGTTTTAGAAACGAAACCTCCCGTTTAGCCAGACTCATTTCACCTCAGGGTGATAGTGTACACATCCCAGACTTTCACTGGGTATTATCAGACTATTCTGATGTAGGATTTTAAAATTAAAGGCTTAAATGTCCTCTTAAAGCTATATTTCAAATCTGTTTCATGCTGCTAATAAAGGCCATACTGTAACTCTTTTTCAGGCTGCTCTAAAAATGACACCTGCCATTTAGCCAGACTCATTTCACCTCAGGGTGATAGTGTACACATCCCAGACTGTCACTGGGTATTATCAGACTATTCTGATGTGGGATTTTAAAATTAAAGGCTTAAATGTCCTCTTAAAGCTATATTTCAACTCTGTTTCATGCTGCTAATTAAGGCCATACTGTAACTCTTTTTCAGGCTGCTCTAAAAATGACACCTGCCATTTAGCCATACTCATTTCACCTCAGGGTGATAGTGTACACATCCCAGACTGTCACTGGGTATTATCAGACTATTCTGATGTGGGATTTTAAAATTAAAGGCTTAAATGTCCTCTTAAAGCTATATTTCAAATCTGTTTCATGCTGCTAATAAAGGCCATACTGTAACTATTTTTCAGGCTGTTTTAGAAACGAAACCTCCCGTTTAGCCAGACTCATTTCACCTCAGGGTGATAGTGTACACATCCCAGACTTTCACTGGGTATTATCAGACTATTCTGATGTAGGATTTTAAAATTAAAGGCTTAAATGTCCTCTTAAAGCTATATTTCAAATCTGTTTCATGCTGCTAATAAAGGCCATACTGTAACTCTTTTTCAGGCTGCTCTAAAAATGACACCTGCCATTTAGCCAGACTCATTTCACCTCAGGGTGATAGTGTACACATCCCAGACTGTCACTGGGTATTATCAGACTATTCTGATGTGGGATTTTAAAATTAAAGGCTTAAATGTCCTCTTAAAGCTATATTTCAACTCTGTTTCATGCTGCTAATTAAGGCCATACTGTAACTCTTTTTCAGGCTGCTCTAAAAATGACACCTGCCATTTAGCCATACTCATTTCACCTCAGGGTGATAGTGTACACATCCCAGACTGTCACTGGGTATTATCAGACTATTCTGATGTGGGATTCTAAAATTAAAGGCTTAAATGTCCTCTTAAAGCTATATTTCAAATCTTTTTCATGCTGCTAATAAAGGCCATACTGTAACTCTTTTTCAGGCTGCTCTAAAAATGACACCTGCCATTTAGCCAGACTCATTTCACCTCAGGGTGATAGTGTACACATCCCAGACTGTCACTGGGTATTATCAGACTATTCTGATGTGGGATTTTAAAATTAAAGGCTTAAATGTCCTCTTAAAGCTATATTTCAACTCTGTTTCATGCTGCTAATTAAGGCCATACTGTAACTCTTTTTCAGGCTGCTCTAAAAATGACACCTGCCATTTAGCCAGACTCATTTCACCTCAGGGTGATAGTGTACACATCCCAGACTGTCACTGGGTATTATCAGACTATTCTGATGTGGGATTCTAAAATTAAAGGCTTAAATGTCCTCTTAAAGCTATATTTCAAATCTGTTTCATGCTGCTAATAAAGGCCATACTGTAACTCTTTTTCAGGCTGCTCTAAAAATGACACCTGCCATTTAGCCAGACTCATTTCACCTCACGGTGATAGTGTACACATCCCAGACTGTCACTGGGTATTATCAGACTATTCTGATGTGGGATTTTAAAATTAAAGGCTTAAATGTCCACTTAAAGCTTTATTTCAACTCTGTTTCATGCTGCTAATTAAGGCCATACTGTAACTCTTTTTCAGGCTGCTCTAAAAATGACACCTGCCATTTAGCCATACTCATTTCACCTCAGGGTGATAGTGTACACATACCAGACTGTCACTGCGCATTATCAGACTATTCTGATGTAGGATTTTAAAATTAAAGGCTTAAATGTCCTCTTAAAGCCATATTTCAACTCTGTTTCATTCTGCTAATCAAGGCCATACTGTAACTATTTTTCAGGCTGCTCTAAAAATGACACCTGCCATTTAGCCAGACTCATTTCACCTCAGGGTGATAGTGTACACATCCCAGACTTTCACTGGGTATTATCAGACTATTCTGATGTAGGATTTTAAAATTAAAGGCTTAAATGTCATCTTAAAGCTATATTTCAACTCTGTTTCATGCTGCTAATTAAGGCCATACTGTAACTCTTTTTCAGGCTGCTCTAAAAATGACACCTGCCATTTAGCCAGACTCATTTCACCTCAGGGTGATAGTGTACACATCCCAGACTGTCACTGGGTATTATCAGACTATTCTGATGTGGGATTTTAAAATTAAAGGCTTAAATGTCCTCTTAAAGCTATATTTCAAATCTGTTTCATGCTGCTAATAAAGGCCATACTGTAACTATTTTTCAGGCTGTTTTAGAAACGAAACCTCCCGTTTAGCCAGACTCATTTCACCTCAGGGTGATAGTGTACACATCCCAGACTTTCACTGGGTATTATCAGACTATTCTGATGTAGGATTTTAAAATTAAAGGCTTAAATGTCCTCTTAAAGCTATATTTCAAATCTGTTTCATGCTGCTAATAAAGGCCATACTGTAACTCTTTTTCAGGCTGCTCTAAAAATGACACCTGCCATTTAGCCAGACTCATTTCACCTCAGGGTGATAGTGTACACATCCCAGACTGTCACTGGGTATTATCAGACTATTCTGATGTGGGATTTTAAAATTAAAGGCTTAAATGTCCTCTTAAAGCTATATTTCAACTCTGTTTCATGCTGCTAATTAAGGCCATACTGTAACTCTTTTTCAGGCTGCTCTAAAAATGACACCTGCCATTTAGCCATACTCATTTCACCTCAGGGTGATAGTGTACACATCCCAGACTGTCACTGGGTATTATCAGACTATTCTGATGTAGGATTTTAAAATTAAAGGCTTAAATGTCCACTTAAAGCTATATTTCAACTCTGTTTCATGCTGCTAATTAAGGCCATACTGTAACTATTTTTCAGGCTGTTTTAGAAACGAAACCTCCCGTTTAGCCAGACTCATTTCACCTCAGGGTGATAGTGTACACATCCCAGACTTTCACTGGGTATTATCAGACTATTCTGATGTAGGATTTTAAAATTAAAGGCTTAAATGTCCTCTTAAAGCTATATTTCAAATCTGTTTCATGCTGCTAATAAAGGCCATACTGTAACTCTTTTTCAGGCTGCTCTAAAAATGACACCTGCCATTTAGCCAGACTCATTTCACCTCAGGGTGATATTGTACACATCCCAGACTGTCACTGGGTATTATCAGACTATTCTGATGTGGGATTCTAAAATTAAAGGCTTAAATGTCCTCTTAAAGCTATATTTCAAATCTGTTTCATGCTGCTAATAAAGGCCATACTGTAACTATTTTTCAGGCTGTTTTAGAAACGAAACCTCCCGTTTAGCCAGACTCATTTCACCTCAGGGTGATAGTGTACACATCCCAGACTTTCACTGGGTATTATCAGACTATTCTGATGTAGGATTTTAAAATTAAAGGCTTAAATGTCCTCTTAAAGCTATATTTCAAATCTGTTTCATGCTGCTAATAAAGGCCATACTGTAACTCTTTTTCAGGCTGCTCTAAAAATGACACCTGCCATTTAGCCAGACTCATTTCACCTCAGGGTGATAGTGTACACATCCCAGACTGTCACTGGGTATTATCAGACTATTCTGATGTGGGATTCTAAAATTAAAGGCTTAAATGTCCTCTTAAAGCTATATTTCAAATCTGTTTCATGCTGCTAATAAAGGCCATACTGTAACTCTTTTTCAGGCTGCTCTAAAAATGACACCTGCCATTTAGCCAGACTCATTTCACCTCAGGGTGATAGTGTACACATCCCAGACTGTCATTGGGTATTATCAGACTATTCTGATGTGGGATTCTAAAATTAAAGGCTTAAATGTCCTCTTAAAGCTATATTTCAAATCTGTTTCATGCTGCTAATAAAGGCCAGACTGTAACTCTTTTTCAGGCTGCTCTAAAAATGACACCTGCCATTTAGCCAGACTCATTTCACCACAGGGTGATAGTGTACACATCCCAGACTGTCACTGCGCATTATCAGACTATTCTGATGTAGGATTTTACAATTAAAGGCTTAAATGTCCTCTTAAAGCCATATTTCAACTCTGTTTCATTCTGCTAATCAAGGCCATACTGTAACTCTTTTTCAGGCTGCTCTAAAAATGACACCTGCCATTTAGCCAGACTCCTTTCACCACAGGGTGATAGTGTACACATCCCAGACTGTCACTGCGCATTATCAGACTATTCTGATGAAGGATTTTAAAATTAAAGGCTTAAATGTCCTCTTAAAGCTATATTTCAACTCTGTTTCATGCTGCTAATTAAGGCCATACTGTAACTCTTTTTCAGGCTGCTCTAAAAATGACACCTGCCATTTAGCCAGACTCATTTCACCTCAGGGTGATAGTGTACACATCCCAGACTTTCACTGGGTATTATCAGACTATTCTGATGTAGGATTTTAAAATTAAAGGCTTAAATGTCCTCTTAAAACTATATTTCAACTCTGTTTCATGCTGCTAATGAAGGCCATACTGTAACTCTTTTTCAGGATGCTCTAAAAATGACACCTGCCATTTAGCCAGACTCATTTCACCTCAGGGTGATAGTGTACACATCCCAGACTGTCCCTGGGTATTATCAGACTATTCTGATGTGGGATTTTAAAATTAAAGGCTTAAATGTCCTCTGAAAGCTATATTTCAACTCTGTTTCATGCTGCTAATTAAGGCCATACTGTAACTCTTTTTCAGGCTGCTTTAGAAACGAAACCTCCCGTTTAGCCAGACTCATTTCACCTCAGGGTGATAGTATACACATCACAGACTGCCACTGGGAAATATCAGACTATTCTGATACGGGATTTTAAAATTAAATGCTTAAATGTCCACTTCAAGCTTTATTTCAACTCTGTTTCATGCTGCTAATTAAGGCCATACTGTAACTCTTTTTCAGGCTGCTCTAAAAATGACACCTGCCATTTAGCCATACTCATTTCACCTCAGGGTGATAGTGTACACATCCCAGACTGTCACTGGGTATTATCAGACTATTCTGATGTAGGATTTTAAAATTAAAGGCTTAAATGTCCACTTAAAGCTATATTTCAACTCTGTTTCATGCTGCTAATTAAGGCCATACTGTAACTCTTTTTCAGGCTGCTTTAGAAACGAAACCTCCCGTTTAGCCAGACTCATTTCACCTCAGGGTGATAGTATACACATCCCAGACTGTCACTGGGTATTATCAGACTATTCTGATGTAGGATTTTAAAATTAAAGGCTTAAATGTCATCTTAAAGCTATATTTCAACTCTGTTTCATGCTGCTAATTAAGGCCATACTGTAACTCTTTTTCAGGCTGCTCTAAAAATGACACCTGCCATTTAGCCAGACTCATTTCACCTCAGGGTGATAGTGTACACATCCCAGACTGTCACTGGGTATTATCAGACTATTCTGATGTGGGATTTTAAAATTAAAGGCTTAAATGTCCTCTTAAAGCTATATTTCAAATCTGTTTCATGCTGCTAATAAAGGCCATACTGTAACTATTTTTCAGGCTGTTTTAGAAACGAAACCTCCCGTTTAGCCAGACTCATTTCACCTCAGGGTGATAGTGTACACATCCCAGACTTTCACTGGGTATTATCAGACTATTCTGATGTAGGATTTTAAAATTAAAGGCTTAAATGTCCTCTTAAAGCTATATTTCAAATCTGTTTCATGCTGCTAATAAAGGCCATACTGTAACTCTTTTTCAGGCTGCTCTAAAAATGACACCTGCCATTTAGCCAGACTCATTTCACCTCAGGGTGATAGTGTACACATCCCAGACTGTCACTGGGTATTATCAGACTATTCTGATGTGGGATTTTAAAATTAAAGGCTTAAATGTCCTCTTAAAGCTATATTTCAACTCTGTTTCATGCTGCTAATTAAGGCCATACTGTAACTCTTTTTCAGGCTGCTCTAAAAATGACACCTGCCATTTAGCCATACTCATTTCACCTCAGGGTGATAGTGTACACATCCCAGACTGTCACTGGGTATTATCAGACTATTCTGATGTGGGATTTTAAAATTAAAGGCTTAAATGTCCTCTTAAAGCTATATTTCAAATCTGTTTCATGCTGCTAATAAAGGCCATACTGTAACTATTTTTCAGGCTGTTTTAGAAACGAAACCTCCCGTTTAGCCAGACTCATTTCACCTCAGGGTGATAGTGTACACATCCCAGACTTTCACTGGGTATTATCAGACTATTCTGATGTAGGATTTTAAAATTAAAGGCTTAAATGTCCTCTTAAAGCTATATTTCAAATCTGTTTCATGCTGCTAATAAAGGCCATACTGTAACTCTTTTTCAGGCTGCTCTAAAAATGACACCTGCCATTTAGCCAGACTCATTTCACCTCAGGGTGATAGTGTACACATCCCAGACTGTCACTGGGTATTATCAGACTATTCTGATGTGGGATTTTAAAATTAAAGGCTTAAATGTCCTCTTAAAGCTATATTTCAACTCTGTTTCATGCTGCTAATTAAGGCCATACTGTAACTCTTTTTCAGGCTGCTCTAAAAATGACACCTGCCATTTAGCCATACTCATTTCACCTCAGGGTGATAGTGTACACATCCCAGACTGTCACTGGGTATTATCAGACTATTCTGATGTGGGATTCTAAAATTAAAGGCTTAAATGTCCTCTTAAAGCTATATTTCAAATCTTTTTCATGCTGCTAATAAAGGCCATACTGTAACTCTTTTTCAGGCTGCTCTAAAAATGACACCTGCCATTTAGCCAGACTCATTTCACCTCAGGGTGATAGTGTACACATCCCAGACTGTCACTGGGTATTATCAGACTATTCTGATGTGGGATTTTAAAATTAAAGGCTTAAATGTCCTCTTAAAGCTATATTTCAACTCTGTTTCATGCTGCTAATTAAGGCCATACTGTAACTCTTTTTCAGGCTGCTCTAAAAATGACACCTGCCATTTAGCCAGACTCATTTCACCTCAGGGTGATAGTGTACACATCCCAGACTGTCACTGGGTATTATCAGACTATTCTGATGTGGGATTCTAAAATTAAAGGCTTAAATGTCCTCTTAAAGCTATATTTCAAATCTGTTTCATGCTGCTAATAAAGGCCATACTGTAACTCTTTTTCAGGCTGCTCTAAAAATGACACCTGCCATTTAGCCAGACTCATTTCACCTCAGGGTGATAGTGTACACATCCCAGACTGTCACTGGGTATTATCAGACTATTCTGATGTGGGATTTTAAAATTAAAGGCTTAAATGTCCACTTAAAGCTTTATTTCAACTCTGTTTCATGCTGCTAATTAAGGCCATACTGTAACTCTTTTTCAGGCTGCTCTAAAAATGACACCTGCCATTTAGCCATACTCATTTCACCTCAGGGTGATAGTGTACACATACCAGACTGTCACTGCGCATTATCAGACTATTCTGATGTAGGATTTTAAAATTAAAGGCTTAAATGTCCTCTTAAAGCCATATTTCAACTCTGTTTCATTCTGCTAATCAAGGCCATACTGTAACTATTTTTCAGGCTGCTCTAAAAATGACACCTGCCATTTAGCCAGACTCATTTCACCTCAGGGTGATAGTGTACACATCCCAGACTTTCACTGGGTATTATCAGACTATTCTGATGTAGGATTTTAAAATTAAAGGCTTAAATGTCATCTTAAAGCTATATTTCAACTCTGTTTCATGCTGCTAATTAAGGCCATACTGTAACTCTTTTTCAGGCTGCTCTAAAAATGACACCTGCCATTTAGCCAGACTCATTTCACCTCAGGGTGATAGTGTACACATCCCAGACTGTCACTGGGTATTATCAGACTATTCTGATGTGGGATTTTAAAATTAAAGGCTTAAATGTCCTCTTAAAGCTATATTTCAAATCTGTTTCATGCTGCTAATAAAGGCCATACTGTAACTATTTTTCAGGCTGTTTTAGAAACGAAACCTCCCGTTTAGCCAGACTCATTTCACCTCAGGGTGATAGTGTACACATCCCAGACTTTCACTGGGTATTATCAGACTATTCTGATGTAGGATTTTAAAATTAAAGGCTTAAATGTCCTCTTAAAGCTATATTTCAAATCTGTTTCATGCTGCTAATAAAGGCCATACTGTAACTCTTTTTCAGGCTGCTCTAAAAATGACACCTGCCATTTAGCCAGACTCATTTCACCTCAGGGTGATAGTGTACACATCCCAGACTGTCACTGGGTATTATCAGACTATTCTGATGTGGGATTTTAAAATTAAAGGCTTAAATGTCCTCTTAAAGCTATATTTCAACTCTGTTTCATGCTGCTAATTAAGGCCATACTGTAACTCTTTTTCAGGCTGCTCTAAAAATGACACCTGCCATTTAGCCATACTCATTTCACCACAGGGTGATAGTGTACACATCCCAGACTGTCACTGCGCATTATCAGACTATTCTGATGCAGGATTTTAAAATTAAAGGCTTAAATGTCCTCTGAAAGCTATATTTCAACTCTGTTTCATGCTGCTAATTAAGGCCATACTGTAACTCTTTTTCAGGCTGCTTTAGAAACGAAACCTCCCGTTTAGCCAGACTCATTTCACCTCAGGGTGATAGTATACACATCACAGACTGCCACTGGGAAATATCAGACTATTCTGATACGGGATTTTAAAATTAAATGCTTAAATGTCCACTTCAAGCTTTATTTCAACTCTGTTTCATGCTGCTAATTAAGGCCATACTGTAACTCTTTTTCAGGCTGCTCTAAAAATGACACCTGCCATTTAGCCATACTCATTTCACCTCAGGGTGATAGTGTACACATCCCAGACTGTCACTGGGTATTATCAGACTATTCTGATGTAGGATTTTAAAATTAAAGGCTTAAATGTCCACTTAAAGCTATATTTCAACTCTGTTTCATGCTGCTAATTAAGGCCATACTGTAACTCTTTTTCAGGCTGCTTTAGAAACGAAAACTCCCGTTTAGCCAGACTCATTTCACCTCAGGGTGATAGTATACACATCCCAGACTGTCACTGGGTATTATCAGACTATTCTGATGTAGGATTTTAAAATTAAAGGCTTAAATGTCATCTTAAAGCTATATTTCAACTCTGTTTCATGCTGCTAATTAAGGCCATACTGTAACTCTTTTTCAGGCTGCTCTAAAAATGACACCTGCCATTTAGCCAGACTCATTTCACCTCAGGGTGATAGTGTACACATCCCAGACTGTCACTGGGTATTATCAGACTATTCTGATGTGGGATTTTAAAATTAAAGGCTTAAATGTCCTCTTAAAGCTATATTTCAAATCTGTTTCATGCTGCTAATAAAGGCCATACTGTAACTATTTTTCAGGCTGTTTTAGAAACGAAACCTCCCGTTTAGCCAGACTCATTTCACCTCAGGGTGATAGTGTACACATCCCAGACTTTCACTGGGTATTATCAGACTATTCTGATGTAGGATTTTAAAATTAAAGGCTTAAATGTCCTCTTAAAGCTATATTTCAAATCTGTTTCATGCTGCTAATAAAGGCCATACTGTAACTCTTTTTCAGGCTGCTCTAAAAATGACACCTGCCATTTAGCCAGACTCATTTCACCTCAGGGTGATAGTGTACACATCCCAGACTGTCACTGGGTATTATCAGACTATTCTGATGTGGGATTTTAAAATTAAAGGCTTAAATGTCCTCTTAAAGCTATATTTCAACTCTGTTTCATGCTGCTAATTAAGGCCATACTGTAACTCTTTTTCAGGCTGCTCTAAAAATGACACCTGCCATTTAGCCATACTCATTTCACCACAGGGTGATAGTGTACACATCCCAGACTGTCACTGCGCATTATCAGACTATTCTGATGCAGGATTTTAAAATTAAAGGCTTAAATGTCCTCTTAAAGCTATATTTCAACTCTGTTTCATGCTGCTAATTAAGGCCATACTGTAACTCTTTTTCAGGCTGCTCTAAAAATGACACCTGCCATTTAGCCAGACTCATTTCACCTCAGGGTGATAGTGTACACATCCCAGACTGTCCCTGGGTATTATCAGACTATTCTGATGTGGGATTTTAAAATTAAAGGCTTAAATGTCCTCTTAAAGCTATATTTCAACTCTGTTTCATGCTGCTAATTAAGGCCATACTGTAACTCTTTTTCAGGCTGCTCTAAAAATGACACCTGCCATTTAGCCATACTCATTTCACCACAGGGTGATAGTGTACACATCCCAGACTGTCACTGCGCATTATCAGACTATTCTGATGCAGGATTTTAAAATTAAAGGCTTAAATGTCCTCTTAAAGCTATATTTCAACTCTGTTTCATGCTGCTAATTAAGGCCATACTGTAACTCTTTTTCAGGCTGCTCTAAAAATGACACCTGCCATTTAGCCAGACTCATTTCACCTCAGGGTGATAGTGTACACATCCCAGACTGTCCCTGGGTATTATCAGACTATTCTGATGTGGGATTTTAAAATTAAAGGCTTAAATGTCCTCTTAAAGCTATATTTCAACTCTGTTTCATGCTGCTAATTAAGGCCATACTGTAACTCTTTTTCAGGCTGCTTTAGAAACGAAACCTCCCGTTTAGCCAGACTCATTTCACCTCAGGGTGATAGTATACACATCACAGACTGCCACTCGGAAATATCAGACTATTCTGATGTGGGATTTTAAAATTAAAGGCTTAAATGTCCACTTAAAGCTTTATTTCAACTCTGTTTCATGCTGCTAATTAAGGCCATACTTTAACTCTTTTTCAGGCTGCTCTAAAAATGACACCTGCCATTTAGCCATACGCATTTCACCTCAGGGTGATAGTGTACACATCCCAGACTGTCACTGGGTATTATCAGACTATTCTGATGTGGGATTTTAAAATTAAAGGCTTAAATGTCCACTTAAATCTATATTTCAACTATGTTTCATGCTGCTAATTAAGGCCATACTGTAACTCTTTTTCAGGCTGCTCTAAAAATGACACCTGCCGATTAGCCAGACTCATTTCACCACAGGGTGATAGTGTACACATACCAGACTGTCACTGCGCATTATCAGACTATTCTGATGTAGGATTTTAAAATTAAAGGCTTAAATGTCCTCTTAAAGCCATATTTCAACTCTGTTTCATTCTGCTAATCAAGGCCATTCGGTAACTCTTTTTCAGGCTGCTCTAAAAATGACACCTGCCATTTAGCCAGACTCCTTTCACCACAGGGTGATAGTGTACACATCCCAGACTGTCACTGCGCATTATCAGACTATTCTGATGTAGGATTTTAAAATTAAAGGCTTAAATGTCCTCTTAAAGCTATATTTCAACTCTGTTTCATGCTGCTAATTAAGGCCATACTGTAACTCTTTTTCAGGCTGCTCTAAAAATGACACCTGCCATTTAGCCAGACTCATTTCACCTCAGGGTGATAGTGTACACATCCCAGACTTTCACTGGGTATTATCAGACTATTCTGATGTAGGATTTTAAAATTAAAGGCTTAAATGTCCTCTTAAAACTATATTTCAACTCTGTTTCATGCTGCTAATGAAGGCCATACTGTAACTCTTTTTCAGGCTGCTCTAAAAATGACACCTGCCATTTAGCCAGACTCATTTCACCTCAGGGTGATAGTGTACACATCCCAGACTGTCACTGGGTATTATCAGACTATTCTGATGTGGGATTTTAAAATTAAAGGCTTAAATGTCCTCTTAAAGCTATATTTCAACTCTGTTTCATGCTGCTAATTAAGGCCATACTGTAACTCTTTTTCAGGCTGCTCTAAAAATGACACCTGCCATTTAGCCAGACTCATTTCACCTCAGGGTGATAGTGTACACATCCCAGACTGTCACTGGGTATTATCAGACTATTCTGATGTGGGATTCTAAAATTAAAGGCTTAAATGTCCTCTTAAAGCTATATTTCAAATCTGTTTCATGCTGCTAATAAAGGCCATACTGTAACTCTTTTTCAGGCTGCTCTAAAAATGACACCTGCCATTTAGCCAGACTCATTTCACCTCAGGGTGATAGTGTACACATCCCAGACTGTCACTGGGTATTATCAGACTATTCTGATGTGGGATTTTAAAATTAAAGGCTTAAATGTCCACTTAAAGCTTTATTTCAACTCTGTTTCATGCTGCTAATTAAGGCCATACTGTAACTCTTTTTCAGGCTGCTCTAAAAATGACACCTGCCATTTAGCCATACTCATTTCACCTCAGGGTGATAGTGTACACATACCAGACTGTCACTGCGCATTATCAGACTATTCTGATGTAGGATTTTAAAATTAAAGGCTTAAATGTCCTCTTAAAGCCATATTTCAACTCTGTTTCATTCTGCTAATCAAGGCCATACTGTAACTCTTTTTCAGGCTGCTCTAAAAATGACACCTGCCATTTAGCCAGACTCCTTTCACCACAGGGTGATAGTGTACACATCCCAGACTGTCACTGCGCATTATCAGACTATTCTGATGTAGGATTTTACAATTAAAGGCTTAAATGTCCTCTTAAAGCTATATTTCAACTCTGTTTCATGCTGCTAATTAAGGCCATACTGTAACTCTTTTTCAGGCTGCTCTAAAAATGACACCTGCCATTTAGCCAGACTCATTTCACCTCAGGGTGATAGTGTACACATCCCAGACTTTCACTGGGTATTATCAGACTATTCTGATGTAGGATTTTAAAATTAAAGGCTTAAATGTCCTCTTAAAACTATATTTCAACTCTGTTTCATGCTGCTAATGAAGGCCATACTGTAACTCTTTTTCAGGCTGCTCTAAAAATGACACCTGCCATTTAGCCAGACTCATTTCACCTCAGGGTGATAGTGTACACATCCCAGACTGTCCCTGGGTATTATCAGACTATTCTGATGTGGGATTTTAAAATTAAAGGCTTAAATGTCCTCTTAAAGCTATATTTCAACTCTGTTTCATGCTGCTAATTAAGGCCATACTGTAACTCTTTTTCAGGCTGCTTTAGAAACGAAACCTCCCGTTTAGCCAGACTCATTTCACCTCAGGGTGATAGTATACACATCACAGACTGCCACTGGGAAATATCAGACTTTTCTGATGTGGGATTTTAAAATTAAAGGCTTAAATGTCCACTTAAAGCTTTATTTCAACTCTGTTTCATGCTGCTAATTAAGGCCATACTTTAACTCTTTTTCAGGCTGCTCTAAAAATGACACCTGCCATTTAGCCATACGCATTTCACCTCAGGGTGATAGTGTACACATCCCAGACTGTCACTGGGTATTATCAGACTATTCTGATGTGGGATTTTAAAATTAAAGGCTTAAATGTCCACTGAAATCTATATTTCAACTATGTTTCATGCTGCTAATTAAGGCCATACTGTAACTCTTTTTCAGGCTGCTCTAAAAATGACACCTGCCGTTTAGCCAGACTCATTTCACCACAGGGTGATAGTGTACACATACCAGACTGTCACTGCGCATTATCAGACTATTCTGATGTAGGATTTTAAAATTAAAGGCTTAAATGTCCTCTTAAAGCCATATTTCAACTCTGTTTCATTCTGCTAATCAAGGCCATACTGTAACTCTTTTTCAGGCTGCTCTAAAAATGACACCTGCCATTTAGCCAGACTCCTTTCACCACAGGGTGATAGTGTACACATCCCAGACTGTCACTGCGCATTATCAGACTATTCTGATGTAGGATTTTAAAATTATAGGCTTAAATGTCCTCTTAAAGCTATATTTCAACTCTGTTTCATGCTGCTAATTAAGGCCATACTGTAACTCTTTTTCAGGCTGCTCTAAAAATGACACCTGCCATTTAGCCAGACTCATTTCACCTCAGGGTGATAGTGTACACATCCCAGACTTTCACTGGGTATTATCAGACTATTCTGATGTAGGATTTTAAAATTAAAGGCTTAAATGTCCTCTTAAAACTATATTTCAACTCTGTTTCATGCTGCTAATGAAGGCCATACTGTAACTCTTTTTCAGGCTGCTCTAAAAATGACACCTGCCATTTAGCCAGACTCATTTCACCTCAGGGTGATAGTGTACACATCCCAGACTGTCCCTGGGTATTATCAGACTATTCTGATGTGGGATTTTAAAATTAAAGGCTTAAATGTCCTCTTAAAGCTATATTTCAACTCTGTTTCATGCTGCTAATTAAGGCCATACTGTAACTCTTTTTCAGGCTGCTTTAGAAACGAAACCTCCCGTTTAGCCAGACTCATTTCACCTCAGGGTGATAGTATACACATCACAGACTGCCACTGGGAAATATCAGACTATTCTGATGTGGGATTTTAAAATTAAAGGCTTAAATGTCCACTTAAAGCTTTATTTCAACTCTGTTTCATGCTGCTAATTAAGGCCATACTGTAACTCTTTTTCAGGCTGCTCTAAAAATGACACCTGCCATTTAGCCATACTCATTTCACCACAGGGTGATAGTGTACACATCCCAGACTGTCACTGGGTATTATCAGACTATTCTGATGTGGGATTTTAAAATTAAAGGCTTAAATGTCCTCTTAAAGCCATATTTCAACTCTGTTTCATTCTGCTAATCAAGGCCATACTGTAACTCTTTTTCAGGCTGCTCTAAAAATGACACCTGCCATTTAGCCAGACTCCTTTCACCACAGGGTGATAGTGTACACATCCCAGACTGTCACTGGGTATTATCAGACTATTCTGATGTGGGATTTTAAAATTAAAGGCTTAAATGTCCACTGAAATCTATATTTCAACTATGTTTCATGCTGCTAATTAAGGCCATACTGTAACTCTTTTTCAGGCTGCTCTAAAAATGACACCTGCCGTTTAGCCAGACTCATTTCACCACAGGGTGATAGTGTACACATACCAGACTGTCACTGCGCATTATCAGACTATTCTGATGTAGGATTTTAAAATTAAAGGCTTAAATGTCCTCTTAAAGCCATATTTCAACTCTGTTTCATTCTGCTAATCAAGGCCATACTGTAACTCTTTTTCAGGCTGCTCTAAAAATGACACCTGCCATTTAGCCAGACTCCTTTCACCACAGGGTGATAGTGTACACATCCCAGACTGTCACTGCGCATTATCAGACTATTCTGATGTAGGATTTTAAAATTATAGGCTTAAATGTCCTCTTAAAGCTATATTTCAACTCTGTTTCATGCTGCTAATTAAGGCCATACTGTAACTCTTTTTCAGGCTGCTCTAAAAATGACACCTGCCATTTAGCCAGACTCATTTCACCTCAGGGTGATAGTGTACACATCCCAGACTTTCACTGGGTATTATCAGACTATTCTGATGTAGGATTTTAAAATTAAAGGCTTAAATGTCCTCTTAAAACTATATTTCAACTCTGTTTCATGCTGCTAATGAAGGCCATACTGTAACTCTTTTTCAGGCTGCTCTAAAAATGACACCTGCCATTTAGCCAGACTCATTTCACCTCAGGGTGATAGTGTACACATCCCAGACTGTCCCTGGGTATTATCAGACTATTCTGATGTGGGATTTTAAAATTAAAGGCTTAAATGTCCTCTTAAAGCTATATTTCAACTCTGTTTCATGCTGCTAATTAAGGCCATACTGTAACTCTTTTTCAGGCTGCTTTAGAAACGAAACCTCCCGTTTAGCCAGACTCATTTCACCTCAGGGTGATAGTATACACATCACAGACTGCCACTGGGAAATATCAGACTATTCTGATGTGGGATTTTAAAATTAAAGGCTTAAATGTCCACTTAAAGCTTTATTTCAACTCTGTTTCATGCTGCTAATTAAGGCCATACTGTAACTCTTTTTCAGGCTGCTCTAAAAATGACACCTGCCATTTAGCCATACTCATTTCACCTCAGGGTGATAGTGTACACATCCCAGACTGTCACTGGGTATTATCAGACTATTCTGATGTGGGATTTTAAAATTAAAGGCTTAAATGTCCTCTTAAAGCCATATTTCAACTCTGTTTCATTCTGCTAATCAAGGCCATACTGTAACTCTTTTTCAGGCTGCTCTAAAAATGACACCTGCCATTTAGCCAGACTCCTTTCACCACAGGGTGATAGTGTACACATCCCAGACTGTCACTGCGCATTATCAGACTATTCTGATGTAGGATATTAAAATTAAAGGCTTAAATGTCCTCTTAAAGCTATATTTCAACTCTGTTTCATGCTGCTAATTAAGGCCATACTGTAACTCTTTTTCAGGCTGCTCTAAAAATGACACCTGCCATTTAGCCAGACTCATTTCACCTCAGGGTGATAGTGTACACATCCCAGACTTTCACTGGGTATTATCAGACTATTCTGATGTAGGATTTTAAAATTAAAGGCTTAAATGTCCTCTGAAAGCTATATTTCAACTCTGTTTCATGCTGCTAATTAAGGCCATACTGTAACTCTTTTTCAGGCTGCTTTAGAAACGAAACCTCCCGTTTAGCCAGACTCATTTCACCTCAGGGTGATAGTATACACATCACAGACTGCCACTGGGAAATATCAGACTATTCTGATACGGGATTTTAAAATTAAATGCTTAAATGTCCACTTCAAGCTTTATTTCAACTCTGTTTCATGCTGCTAATTAAGGCCATACTGTAACTCTTTTTCAGGCTGCTCTAAAAATGACACCTGCCATTTAGCCATACTCATTTCACCTCAGGGTGATAGTGTACACATCCCAGACTGTCACTGGGTATTATCAGACTATTCTGATGTAGGATTTTAAAATTAAAGGCTTAAATGTCCACTTAAAGCTATATTTCAACTCTGTTTCATGCTGCTAATTAAGGCCATACTGTAACTCTTTTTCAGGCTGCTTTAGAAACGAAACCTCCCGTTTAGCCAGACTCATTTCACCTCAGGGTGATAGTATACACATCCCAGACTGTCACTGGGTATTATCAGACTATTCTGATGTAGGATTTTAAAATTAAAGGCTTAAATGTCATCTTAAAGCTATATTTCAACTCTGTTTCATGCTGCTAATTAAGGCCATACTGTAACTCTTTTTCAGGCTGCTCTAAAAATGACACCTGCCATTTAGCCAGACTCATTTCACCTCAGGGTGATAGTGTACACATCCCAGACTGTCACTGGGTATTATCAGACTATTCTGATGTGGGATTTTAAAATTAAAGGCTTAAATGTCCTCTTAAAGCTATATTTCAAATCTGTTTCATGCTGCTAATAAAGGCCATACTGTAACTATTTTTCAGGCTGTTTTAGAAACGAAACCTCCCGTTTAGCCAGACTCATTTCACCTCAGGGTGATAGTGTACACATCCCAGACTTTCACTGGGTATTATCAGACTATTCTGATGTAGGATTTTAAAATTAAAGGCTTAAATGTCCTCTTAAAGCTATATTTCAAATCTGTTTCATGCTGCTAATAAAGGCCATACTGTAACTCTTTTTCAGGCTGCTCTAAAAATGACACCTGCCATTTAGCCAGACTCATTTCACCTCAGCGTGATAGTGTACACATCCCAGACTGTCACTGGGTATTATCAGACTATTCTGATGTGGGATTTTAAAATTAAAGGCTTAAATGTCCTCTTAAAGCTATATTTCAACTCTGTTTCATGCTGCTAATTAAGGCCATACTGTAACTCTTTTTCAGGCTGCTCTAAAAATGACACCTGCCATTTAGCCATACTCATTTCACCTCAGGGTGATAGTGTACACATCCCAGACTCTCACTGGGTATTAACAGACTATTCTGATGTGGGATTTTAAAATTAAAGGCTTAAATGTCCTCTTAAAGCTATATTTCAAATCTGTTTCATGCTGCTAATAAAGGCCATACTGTAACTATTTTTCAGGCTGTTTTAGAAACGAAACCTCCCGTTTAGCCAGAATCATTTCACCTCAGGGTGATAGTGTACACATCCCAGACTTTCACTGGGTATTATCAGACTATTCTGATGTAGGATTTTAAAATTAAAGGCTTAAATGTCCTCTTAAAGCTATATTTCAAATCTGTTTCATGCTGCTAATAAAGGCCATACTGTAACTCTTTTTCAGGCTGCTCTAAAAATGACACCTGCCATTTAGCCATACTCATTTCACCTCAGGGTGATAGTGTACACATACCAGACTGTCACTGCGCATTATCAGACTATTCTGATGTAGGATTTTAAAATTAAAGGCTTAAATGTCCTCTTAAAGCCATATTTCAACTCTGTTTCATTCTGCTAATCAAGGCCATACTGTAACTATTTTTCAGGCTGCTCTAAAAATGACACCTGCCATTTAGCCAGACTCATTTCACCTCAGGGTGATAGTGTACACATCCCAGACTTTCACTGGGTATTATCAGACTATTCTGATGTAGGATTTTAAAATTAAAGGCTTAAATGTCCTCTTAAAACTATATTTCAACTCTGTTTCATGCTGCTAATGAAGGCCATACTGTAACTCTTTTTCAGGCTGCTCTAAAAATGACACCTGCCATTTAGCCAGACTCATTTCACCTCAGGGTGATAGTGTACACATCCCAGACTGTCCCTGGGTATTATCAGACTATTCTGATGTGGGATTTTAAAATTAAAGGCTTAAATGTCCTCTTAAAGCTATATTTCAACTCTGTTTCATGCTGCTAATTAAGGCCATACTGTAACTCTTTTTCAGGCTGCTTTAGAAACGAAACCTCCCGTTTAGCCAGACTCATTTCACCTCAGGGTGATAGTATACACATCACAGACTGCCACTGGGAAATATCAGACTATTCTGATACGGGATTTTAAAATTAAATGCTTAAATGTCCACTTCAAGCTTTATTTCAACTCTGTTTCATGCTGCTAATTAAGGCCATACTGTAACTCTTTTTCAGGCTGCTCTAAAAATGACACCTGCCATTTAGCCATACTCATTTCACCTCAGGGTGATAGTGTACACATCCCAGACTGTCACTGGGTATTATCAGACTATTCTGATGTAGGATTTTAAAATTAAAGGCTTAAATGTCCACTTAAAGCTATATTTCAACTCTGTTTCATGCTGCTAATTAAGGCCATACTGTAACTCTTTTTCAGGCTGCTTTAGAAACGAAACCTCCCGTTTAGCCAGACTCATTTCACCTCAGGGTGATAGTATACACATCCCAGACTGTCACTGGGTATTATCAGACTATTCTGATGTAGGATTTTAAAATTAAAGGCTTAAATGTCATCTTAAAGCTATATTTCAACTCTGTTTCATGCTGCTAATTAAGGCCATACTGTAACTCTTTTTCAGGCTGCTCTAAAAATGACACCTGCCATTTAGCCAGACTCATTTCACCTCAGGGTGATAGTGTACACATCCCAGACTGTCACTGGGTATTATCAGACTATTCTGATGTGGGATTTTAAAATTAAAGGCTTAAATGTCCTCTTAAAGCTATATTTCAAATCTGTTTCATGCTGCTAATAAAGGCCATACTGTAACTATTTTTCAGGCTGTTTTAGAAACGAAACCTCCCGTTTAGCCAGACTCATTTCACCTCAGGGTGATAGTGTACACATCCCAGACTTTCACTGGGTATTATCAGACTATTCTGATGTAGGATTTTAAAATTAAAGGCTTAAATGTCCTCTTAAAGCTATATTTCAAATCTGTTTCATGCTGCTAATAAAGGCCATACTGTAACTCTTTTTCAGGCTGCTCTAAAAATGACACCTGCCATTTAGCCAGACTCATTTCACCTCAGGGTGATAGTGTACACATCCCAGACTGTCACTGGGTATTATCAGACTATTCTGATGTGGGATTTTAAAATTAAAGGCTTAAATGTCCTCTTAAAGCTATATTTCAACTCTGTTTCATGCTGCTAATTAAGGCCATACTGTAACTCTTTTTCAGGCTGCTCTAAAAATGACACCTGCCATTTAGCCATACTCATTTCACCACAGGGTGATAGTGTACACATCCCAGACTGTCACTGCGCATTATCAGACTATTCTGATGCAGGATTTTAAAATTAAAGGCTTAAATGTCCTCTTAAAGCTATATTTCAACTCTGTTTCATGCTGCTAATTAAGGCCATACTGTAACTCTTTTTCAGGCTGCTCTAAAAATGACACCTGCCATTTAGCCAGACTCATTTCACCTCAGGGTGATAGTGTACACATCCCAGACTGTCCCTGGGTATTATCAGACTATTCTGATGTGGGATTTTAAAATTAAAGGCTTAAATGTCCTCTTAAAGCTATATTTCAACTCTGTTTCATGCTGCTAATTAAGGCCATACTGTAACTCTTTTTCAGGCTGCTTTAGAAACGAAACCTCCCGTTTAGCCAGACTCATTTCACCTCAGGGTGATAGTATACACATCACAGACTGCCACTGGGAAATATCAGACTATTCTGATACGGGATTTTAAAATTAAATGCTTAAATGTCCACTTCAAGCTTTATTTCAACTCTGTTTCATGCTGCTAATTAAGGCCATACTGTAACTCTTTTTCAGGCTGCTCTAAAAATGACACCTGCCATTTAGCCATACTCATTTCACCTCAGGGTGATAGTGTACACATCCCAGACTGTCACTGGGTATTATCAGACTATTCTGATGTAGGATTTTAAAATTAAAGGCTTAAATGTCCACTTAAAGCTATATTTCAACTCTGTTTCATGCTGCTAATTAAGGCCATACTGTAACTCTTTTTCAGGCTGCTTTAGAAACGAAACCTCCCGTTTAGCCAGACTCATTTCACCTCAGGGTGATAGTATACACATCCCAGACTGTCACTGGGTATTATCAGACTATTCTGATGTAGGATTTTAAAATTAAAGGCTTAAATGTCATCTTAAAGCTATATTTCAACTCTGTTTCATGCTGCTAATTAAGGCCATACTGTAACTCTTTTTCAGGCTGCTCTAAAAATGACACCTGCCATTTAGCCAGACTCATTTCACCTCAGGGTGATAGTGTACACATCCCAGACTGTCACTGGGTATTATCAGACTATTCTGATGTGGGATTTTAAAATTAAAGGCTTAAATGTCCTCTTAAAGCTATATTTCAAATCTGTTTCATGCTGCTAATAAAGGCCATACTGTAACTATTTTTCAGGCTGTTTTAGAAACGAAACCTCCCGTTTAGCCAGACTCATTTCACCTCAGGGTGATAGTGTACACATCCCAGACTTTCACTGGGTATTATCAGACTATTCTGATGTAGGATTTTAAAATTAAAGGCTTAAATGTCCTCTTAAAGCTATATTTCAAATCTGTTTCATGCTGCTAATAAAGGCCATACTGTAACTCTTTTTCAGGCTGCTCTAAAAATGACACCTGCCATTTAGCCAGACTCATTTCACCTCAGGGTGATAGTGTACACATCCCAGACTGTCACTGGGTATTATCAGACTATTCTGATGTGGGATTTTAAAATTAAAGGCTTAAATGTCCTCTTAAAGCTATATTTCAACTCTGTTTCATGCTGCTAATTAAGGCCATACTGTAACTCTTTTTCAGGCTGCTCTAAAAATGACACCTGCCATTTAGCCATACTCATTTCACCACAGGGTGATAGTGTACACATCCCAGACTGTCACTGCGCATTATCAGACTATTCTGATGCAGGATTTTAAAATTAAAGGCTTAAATGTCCTCTTAAAGCTATATTTCAACTCTGTTTCATGCTGCTAATTAAGGCCATACTGTAACTCTTTTTCAGGCTGCTCTAAAAATGACACCTGCCATTTAGCCAGACTCATTTCACCTCAGGGTGATAGTGTACACATCCCAGACTGTCCCTGGGTATTATCAGACTATTCTGATGTGGGATTTTAAAATTAAAGGCTTAAATGTCCTCTGAAAGCTATATTTCAACTCTGTTTCATGCTGCTAATTAAGGCCATACTGTAACTCTTTTTCAGGCTGCTTTAGAAACGAAACCTCCCGTTTAGCCAGACTCATTTCACCTCAGGGTGATAGTATACACATCACAGACTGCCACTGGGAAATATCAGACTATTCTGATACGGGATTTTAAAATTAAATGCTTAAATGTCCACTTCAAGCTTTATTTCAACTCTGTTTCATGCTGCTAATTAAGGCCATACTGTAACTCTTTTTCAGGCTGCTCTAAAAATGACACCTGCCATTTAGCCATACTCATTTCACCTCAGGGTGATAGTGTACACATCCCAGACTGTCACTGGGTATTATCAGACTATTCTGATGTAGGATTTTAAAATTAAAGGCTTAAATGTCCACTTAAAGCTATATTTCAACTCTGTTTCATGCTGCTAATTAAGGCCATACTGTAACTCTTTTTCAGGCTGCTTTAGAAACGAAAACTCCCGTTTAGCCAGACTCATTTCACCTCAGGGTGATAGTATACACATCCCAGACTGTCACTGGGTATTATCAGACTATTCTGATGTAGGATTTTAAAATTAAAGGCTTAAATGTCATCTTAAAGCTATATTTCAACTCTGTTTCATGCTGCTAATTAAGGCCATACTGTAACTCTTTTTCAGGCTGCTCTAAAAATGACACCTGCCATTTAGCCAGACTCATTTCACCTCAGGGTGATAGTGTACACATCCCAGACTGTCACTGGGTATTATCAGACTATTCTGATGTGGGATTTTAAAATTAAAGGCTTAAATGTCCTCTTAAAGCTATATTTCAAATCTGTTTCATGCTGCTAATAAAGGCCATACTGTAACTATTTTTCAGGCTGTTTTAGAAACGAAACCTCCCGTTTAGCCAGACTCATTTCACCTCAGGGTGATAGTGTACACATCCCAGACTTTCACTGGGTATTATCAGACTATTCTGATGTAGGATTTTAAAATTAAAGGCTTAAATGTCCTCTTAAAGCTATATTTCAAATCTGTTTCATGCTGCTAATAAAGGCCATACTGTAACTCTTTTTCAGGCTGCTCTAAAAATGACACCTGCCATTTAGCCAGACTCATTTCACCTCAGGGTGATAGTGTACACATCCCAGACTGTCACTGGGTATTATCAGACTATTCTGATGTGGGATTTTAAAATTAAAGGCTTAAATGTCCTCTTAAAGCTATATTTCAACTCTGTTTCATGCTGCTAATTAAGGCCATACTGTAACTCTTTTTCAGGCTGCTCTAAAAATGACACCTGCCATTTAGCCAGACTCATTTCACCTCAGGGTGATAGTGTACACATCCCAGACTGTCCCTGGGTATTATCAGACTATTCTGATGTGGGATTTTAAAATTAAAGGCTTAAATGTCCTCTTAAAGCTATATTTCAACTCTGTTTCATGCTGCTAATTAAGGCCATACTGTAACTCTTTTTCAGGCTGCTCTAAAAATGACACCTGCCATTTAGCCATACTCATTTCACCACAGGGTGATAGTGTACACATCCCAGACTGTCACTGCGCATTATCAGACTATTCTGATGCAGGATTTTAAAATTAAAGGCTTAAATGTCCTCTTAAAGCTATATTTCAACTCTGTTTCATGCTGCTAATTAAGGCCATACTGTAACTCTTTTTCAGGCTGCTCTAAAAATGACACCTGCCATTTAGCCAGACTCATTTCACCTCAGGGTGATAGTGTACACATCCCAGACTGTCCCTGGGTATTATCAGACTATTCTGATGTGGGATTTTAAAATTAAAGGCTTAAATGTCCTCTTAAAGCTATATTTCAACTCTGTTTCATGCTGCTAATTAAGGCCATACTGTAACTCTTTTTCAGGCTGCTTTAGAAACGAAACCTCCCGTTTAGCCAGACTCATTTCACCTCAGGGTGATAGTATACACATCACAGACTGCCACTGGGAAATATCAGACTATTCTGATGTGGGATTTTAAAATTAAATGCTTAAATGTCCACTTAAAGCTTTATTTCAACTCTGTTTCATGCTGCTAATTAAGGCCATACTTTAACTCTTTTTCAGGCTGCTCTAAAAATGACACCTGCCATTTAGCCATACGCATTTCACCTCAGGGTGATAGTGTACACATCCCAGACTGTCACTGGGTATTATCAGACTATTCTGATGTGGGATTTTAAAATTAAAGGCTTAAATGTCCACTTAAATCTATATTTCAACTATGTGTCATGCTGCTAATTAAGGCCATACTGTAACTCTTTTTCAGGCTGCTCTAAAAATGACACCTGCCGATTAGCCAGACTCATTTCACCACAGGGTGATAGTGTACACATACCAGACTGTCACTGCGCATTATCAGACTATTCTGATGTAGGATTTTAAAATTAAAGGCTTAAATGTCCTCTTAAAGCCATATTTCAACTCTGTTTCATTCTGCTAATCAAGGCCATACTGTAACTCTTTTTCAGGCTGCTCTAAAAATGACACCTGCCATTTAGCCAGACTCCTTTCACCACAGGGTGATAGTGTACACATCCCAGACTGTCACTGCGCATTATCAGACTATTCTGATGTAGGATTTTAAAATTAAAGGCTTAAATGTCCTCTTAAAGCTATATTTCAACTCTGTTTCATGCTGCTAATTAAGGCCATACTGTAACTCTTTTTCAGGCTGCTCTAAAAATGACACCTGCCATTTAGCCAGACTCATTTCACCTCAGGGTGATAGTGTACACATCCCAGACTTTCACTGGGTATTATCAGACTATTCTGATGTAGGATTTTAAAATTAAAGGCTTAAATGTCCTCTTAAAACTATATTTCAACTCTGTTTCATGCTGCTAATGAAGGCCATACTGTAACTCTTTTTCAGGCTGCTCTAAAAATGACACCTGCCATTTAGCCAGACTCATTTCACCTCAGGGTGATAGTGTACACATCCCAGACTGTCACTGGGTATTATCAGACTATTCTGATGTGGGATTTTAAAATTAAAGGCTTAAATGTCCTCTTAAAGCTATATTTCAACTCTGTTTCATGCTGCTAATTAAGGCCATACTGTAACTCTTTTTCAGGCTGCTCTAAAAATGACACCTGCCATTTAGCCAGACTCATTTCACCTCAGGGTGATAGTGTACACATCCCAGACTGTCACTGGGTATTATCAGACTATTCTGATGTGGGATTCTAAAATTAAAGGCTTAAATGTCCTCTTAAAGCTATATTTCAAATCTGTTTCATGCTGCTAATAAAGGCCATACTGTAACTCTTTTTCAGGCTGCTCTAAAAATGACACCTGCCATTTAGCCAGACTCATTTCACCTCAGGGTGATAGTGTACACATCCCAGACTGTCACTGGGTATTATCAGACTATTCTGATGTGGGATTTTAAAATTAAAGGCTTAAATGTCCACTTAAAGCTTTATTTCAACTCTGTTTCATGCTGCTAATTAAGGCCATACTGTAACTCTTTTTCAGGCTGCTCTAAAAATGACACCTGCCATTTAGCCATACTCATTTCACCTCAGGGTGATAGTGTACACATACCAGACTGTCACTGCGCATTATCAGACTATTCTGATGTAGGATTTTACAATTAAAGGCTTAAATGTCCTCTTAAAGCCATATTTCAACTCTGTTTCATTCTGCTAATCAAGGCCATACTGTAACTCTTTTTCAGGCTGCTCTAAAAATGACACCTGCCATTTAGCCAGACTCCTTTCACCACAGGGTGATAGTGTACACATCCCAGACTGTCACTGCGCATTATCAGACTATTCTGATGTAGGATTTTACAATTAAAGGCTTAAATGTCCTCTTAAAGCTATATTTCAACTCTGTTTCATGCTGCTAATTAAGGCCATACTGTAACTCTTTTTCAGGCTGCTCTAAAAATGACACCTGCCATTTAGCCAGACTCATTTCACCTCAGGGTGATAGTGTACACATCCCAGACTTTCACTGGGTATTATCAGACTATTCTGATGTAGGATTTTAAAATTAAAGGCTTAAATGTCCTCTTAAAACTATATTTCAACTCTGTTTCATGCTGCTAATGAAGGCCATACTGTAACTCTTTTTCAGGCTGCTCTAAAAATGACACCTGCCATTTAGCCAGACTCATTTCACCTCAGGGTGATAGTGTACACATCCCAGACTGTCCCTGGGTATTATCAGACTATTCTGATGTGGGATTTTAAAATTAAAGGCTTAAATGTCCTCTTAAAGCTATATTTCAACTCTGTTTCATGCTGCTAATTAAGGCCATACTGTAACTCTTTTTCAGGCTGCTTTAGAAACGAAACCTCCCGTTTAGCCAGACTCATTTCACCTCAGGGTGATAGTATACACATCACAGACTGCCACTGGGAAATATCAGACTATTCTGATGTGGGATTTTAAAATTAAAGGCTTAAATGTCCACTTAAAGCTTTATTTCAACTCTGTTTCATGCTGCTAATTAAGGCCATACTTTAACTCTTTTTCAGGCTGCTCTAAAAATGACACCTGCCATTTAGCCATACGCATTTCACCTCAGGGTGATAGTGTACACATCCCAGACTGTCACTGGGTATTATCAGACTATTCTGATGTGGGATTTTAAAATTAAAGGCTTAAATGTCCACTGAAATCTATATTTCAACTATGTTTCATGCTGCTAATTAAGGCCATACTGTAACTCTTTTTCAGGCTGCTCTAAAAATGACACCTGCCGTTTAGCCAGACTCATTTCACCACAGGGTGATAGTGTACACATACCAGACTGTCACTGCGCATTATCAGACTATTCTGATGTAGGATTTTAAAATTAAAGGCTTAAATGTCCTCTTAAAGCCATATTTCAACTCTGTTTCATTCTGCTAATCAAGGCCATACTGTAACTCTTTTTCAGGCTGCTCTAAAAATGACACCTGCCATTTAGCCAGACTCCTTTCACCACAGGGTGATAGTGTACACATCCCAGACTGTCACTGCGCATTATCAGACTATTCTGATGTAGGATTTTAAAATTATAGGCTTAAATGTCCTCTTAAAGCTATATTTCAACTCTGTTTCATGCTGCTAATTAAGGCCATACTGTAACTCTTTTTCAGGCTGCTCTAAAAATGACACCTGCCATTTAGCCAGACTCATTTCACCTCAGGGTGATAGTGTACACATCCCAGACTTTCACTGGGTATTATCAGACTATTCTGATGTAGGATTTTAAAATTAAAGGCTTAAATGTCCTCTTAAAACTATATTTCAACTCTGTTTCATGCTGCTAATGAAGGCCATACTGTAACTCTTTTTCAGGCTGCTCTAAAAATGACACCTGCCATTTAGCCAGACTCATTTCACCTCAGGGTGATAGTGTACACATCCCAGACTGTCCCTGGGTATTATCAGACTATTCTGATGTGGGATTTTAAAATTAAAGGCTTAAATGTCCTCTTAAAGCTATATTTCAACTCTGTTTCATGCTGCTAATTAAGGCCATACTGTAACTCTTTTTCAGGCTGCTTTAGAAACGAAACCTCCCGTTTAGCCAGACTCATTTCACCTCAGGGTGATAGTATACACATCACAGACTGCCACTGGGAAATATCAGACTATTCTGATGTGGGATTTTAAAATTAAAGGCTTAAATGTCCACTTAAAGCTTTATTTCAACTCTGTTTCATGCTGCTAATTAAGGCCATACTGTAACTCTTTTTCAGGCTGCTCTAAAAATGACACCTGCCATTTAGCCATACTCATTTCACCACAGGGTGATAGTGTACACATCCCAGACTGTCACTGGGTATTATCAGACTATTCTGATGTGGGATTTTAAAATTAAAGGCTTAAATGTCCTCTTAAAGCCATATTTCAACTCTGTTTCATTCTGCTAATCAAGGCCATACTGTAACTCTTTTTCAGGCTGCTCTAAAAATGACACCTGCCGTTTAGCCAGACTCATTTCACCACAGGGTGATAGTGTACACATACCAGACTGTCACTGCGCATTATCAGACTATTCTGATGTAGGATTTTAAAATTAAAGGCTTAAATGTCCTCTTAAAGCCATATTTCAACTCTGTTTCATTCTGCTAATCAAGGCCATACTGTAACTCTTTTTCAGGCTGCTCTAAAAATG
Source organism: Zingel zingel (assembly GCA_023566125.1). Classification (NCBI taxonomy): domain Eukaryota; kingdom Metazoa; phylum Chordata; class Actinopteri; order Perciformes; family Percidae; genus Zingel; species Zingel zingel. The sequence continues at coordinate 1,090,555 of JAKRKW010000026.1, forward strand.
ACACCTGCCATTTAGCCAGACTCCTTTCACCACAGGGTGATAGTGTACACATCCCAGACTGTCACTGCGCATTATCAGACTATTCTGATGTAGGATTTTAAAATTATAGGCTTAAATGTCCTCTTAAAGCTATATTTCAACTCTGTTTCATGCTGCTAATTAAGGCCATACTGTAACTCTTTTTCAGGCTGCTCTAAAAATGACACCTGCCATTTAGCCAGACTCATTTCACCTCAGGGTGATAGTGTACACATCCCAGACTTTCACTGGGTATTATCAGACTATTCTGATGTAGGATTTTAAAATTAAAGGCTTAAATGTCCTCTTAAAACTATATTTCAACTCTGTTTCATGCTGCTAATGAAGGCCATACTGTAACTCTTTTTCAGGCTGCTCTAAAAATGACACCTGCCATTTAGCCAGACTCATTTCACCTCAGGGTGATAGTGTACACATCCCAGACTGTCCCTGGGTATTATCAGACTATTCTGATGTGGGATTTTAAAATTAAAGGCTTAAATGTCCTCTTAAAGCTATATTTCAACTCTGTTTCATGCTGCTAATTAAGGCCATACTGTAACTCTTTTTCAGGCTGCTTTAGAAACGAAACCTCCCGTTTAGCCAGACTCATTTCACCTCAGGGTGATAGTATACACATCACAGACTGCCACTGGGAAATATCAGACTATTCTGATGTGGGATTTTAAAATTAAAGGCTTAAATGTCCACTTAAAGCTTTATTTCAACTCTGTTTCATGCTGCTAATTAAGGCCATACTGTAACTCTTTTTCAGGCTGCTCTAAAAATGACACCTGCCATTTAGCCATACTCATTTCACCACAGGGTGATAGTGTACACATCCCAGACTGTCACTGGGTATTATCAGACTATTCTGATGTGGGATTTTAAAATTAAAGGCTTAAATGTCCTCTTAAAGCCATATTTCAACTCTGTTTCATTCTGCTAATCAAGGCCATACTGTAACTCTTTTTCAGGCTGCTCTAAAAATGACACCTGCCATTTAGCCAGACTCCTTTCACCACAGGGTGATAGTGTACACATCCCAGACTGTCACTGGGTATTATCAGACTATTCTGATGTGGGATTTTAAAATTAAAGGCTTAAATGTCCACTGAAATCTATATTTCAACTATGTTTCATGCTGCTAATTAAGGCCATACTGTAACTCTTTTTCAGGCTGCTCTAAAAATGACACCTGCCGTTTAGCCAGACTCATTTCACCACAGGGTGATAGTGTACACATACCAGACTGTCACTGCGCATTATCAGACTATTCTGATGTAGGATTTTAAAATTAAAGGCTTAAATGTCCTCTTAAAGCCATATTTCAACTCTGTTTCATTCTGCTAATCAAGGCCATACTGTAACTCTTTTTCAGGCTGCTCTAAAAATGACACCTGCCATTTAGCCAGACTCCTTTCACCACAGGGTGATAGTGTACACATCCCAGACTGTCACTGCGCATTATCAGACTATTCTGATGTAGGATTTTAAAATTATAGGCTTAAATGTCCTCTTAAAGCTATATTTCAACTCTGTTTCATGCTGCTAATTAAGGCCATACTGTAACTCTTTTTCAGGCTGCTCTAAAAATGACACCTGCCATTTAGCCAGACTCATTTCACCTCAGGGTGATAGTGTACACATCCCAGACTTTCACTGGGTATTATCAGACTATTCTGATGTAGGATTTTAAAATTAAAGGCTTAAATGTCCTCTTAAAACTATATTTCAACTCTGTTTCATGCTGCTAATGAAGGCCATACTGTAACTCTTTTTCAGGCTGCTCTAAAAATGACACATGCCATTTAGCCAGACTCATTTCACCTCAGGGTGATAGTGTACACATCCCAGACTGTCCCTGGGTATTATCAGACTATTCTGATGTGGGATTTTAAAATTAAAGGCTTAAATGTCCTCTTAAAGCTATATTTCAACTCTGTTTCATGCTGCTAATTAAGGCCATACTGTAACTCTTTTTCAGGCTGCTTTAGAAACGAAACCTCCCGTTTAGCCAGACTCATTTCACCTCAGGGTGATAGTATACACATCACAGACTGCCACTGGGAAATATCAGACTATTCTGATGTGGGATTTTAAAATTAAAGGCTTAAATGTCCACTTAAAGCTTTATTTCAACTCTGTTTCATGCTGCTAATTAAGGCCATACTGTAACTCTTTTTCAGGCTGCTCTAAAAATGACACCTGCCATTTAGCCATACTCATTTCACCTCAGGGTGATAGTGTACACATCCCAGACTGTCACTGGGTATTATCAGACTATTCTGATGTGGGATTTTAAAATTAAAGGCTTAAATGTCCTCTTAAAGCCATATTTCAACTCTGTTTCATTCTGCTAATCAAGGCCATACTGTAACTCTTTTTCAGGCTGCTCTAAAAATGACACCTGCCATTTAGCCAGACTCCTTTCACCACAGGGTGATAGTGTACACATCCCAGACTGTCACTGCGCATTATCAGACTATTCTGATGTAGGATATTAAAATTAAAGGCTTAAATGTCCTCTTAAAGCTATATTTCAACTCTGTTTCATGCTGCTAATTAAGGCCATACTGTAACTCTTTTTCAGGCTGCTCTAAAAATGACACCTGCCATTTAGCCAGACTCATTTCACCTCAGGGTGATAGTGTACACATCCCAGACTTTCACTGGGTATTATCAGACTATTCTGATGTAGGATTTTAAAATTAAAGGCTTAAATGTCCTCTGAAAGCTATATTTCAACTCTGTTTCATGCTGCTAATTAAGGCCATACTGTAACTCTTTTTCAGGCTGCTTTAGAAACGAAACCTCCCGTTTAGCCAGACTCATTTCACCTCAGGGTGATAGTATACACATCACAGACTGCCACTGGGAAATATCAGACTATTCTGATACGGGATTTTAAAATTAAATGCTTAAATGTCCACTTCAAGCTTTATTTCAACTCTGTTTCATGCTGCTAATTAAGGCCATACTGTAACTCTTTTTCAGGCTGCTCTAAAAATGACACCTGCCATTTAGCCATACTCATTTCACCTCAGGGTGATAGTGTACACATCCCAGACTGTCACTGGGTATTATCAGACTATTCTGATGTAGGATTTTAAAATTAAAGGCTTAAATGTCCACTTAAAGCTATATTTCAACTCTGTTTCATGCTGCTAATTAAGGCCATACTGTAACTCTTTTTCAGGCTGCTTTAGAAACGAAACCTCCCGTTTAGCCAGACTCATTTCACCTCAGGGTGATAGTATACACATCCCAGACTGTCACTGGGTATTATCAGACTATTCTGATGTAGGATTTTAAAATTAAAGGCTTAAATGTCATCTTAAAGCTATATTTCAACTCTGTTTCATGCTGCTAATTAAGGCCATACTGTAACTCTTTTTCAGGCTGCTCTAAAAATGACACCTGCCATTTAGCCAGACTCATTTCACCTCAGGGTGATAGTGTACACATCCCAGACTGTCACTGGGTATTATCAGACTATTCTGATGTGGGATTTTAAAATTAAAGGCTTAAATGTCCTCTTAAAGCTATATTTCAAATCTGTTTCATGCTGCTAATAAAGGCCATACTGTAACTATTTTTCAGGCTGTTTTAGAAACGAAACCTCCCGTTTAGCCAGACTCATTTCACCTCAGGGTGATAGTGTACACATCCCAGACTTTCACTGGGTATTATCAGACTATTCTGATGTAGGATTTTAAAATTAAAGGCTTAAATGTCCTCTTAAAGCTATATTTCAAATCTGTTTCATGCTGCTAATAAAGGCCATACTGTAACTCTTTTTCAGGCTGCTCTAAAAATGACACCTGCCATTTAGCCAGACTCATTTCACCTCAGGGTGATAGTGTACACATCCCAGACTGTCACTGGGTATTATCAGACTATTCTGATGTGGGATTTTAAAATTAAAGGCTTAAATGTCCTCTTAAAGCTATATTTCAACTCTGTTTCATGCTGCTAATTAAGGCCATACTGTAACTCTTTTTCAGGCTGCTCTAAAAATGACACCTGCCATTTAGCCATACTCATTTCACCTCAGGGTGATAGTGTACACATCCCAGACTGTCACTGGGTATTATCAGACTATTCTGATGTAGGATTTTAAAATTAAAGGCTTAAATGTCCACTTAAAGCTATATTTCAACTCTGTTTCATGCTGCTAATTAAGGCCATACTGTAACTCTTTTTCAGGCTGCTTTAGAAACGAAACCTCCCGTTTAGCCAGACTCATTTCACCTCAGGGTGATAGTATACACATCCCAGACTGTCACTGGGTATTATCAGACTATTCTGATGTAGGATTTTAAAATTAAAGGCTTAAATGTCATCTTAAAGCTATATTTCAACTCTGTTTCATGCTGCTAATTAAGGCCATACTGTAACTCTTTTTCAGGCTGCTCTAAAAATGACACCTGCCATTTAGCCAGACTCATTTCACCTCAGGGTGATAGTGTACACATCCCAGACTGTCACTGGGTATTATCAGACTATTCTGATGTGGGATTTTAAAATTAAAGGCTTAAATGTCCTCTTAAAGCTATATTTCAAATCTGTTTCATGCTGCTAATAAAGGCCATACTGTAACTATTTTTCAGGCTGTTTTAGAAACGAAACCTCCCGTTTAGCCAGACTCATTTCACCTCAGGGTGATAGTGTACACATCCCAGACTTTCACTGGGTATTATCAGACTATTCTGATGTAGGATTTTAAAATTAAAGGCTTAAATGTCCTCTTAAAGCTATATTTCAAATCTGTTTCATGCTGCTAATAAAGGCCATACTGTAACTCTTTTTCAGGCTGCTCTAAAAATGACACCTGCCATTTAGCCAGACTCATTTCACCTCAGGGTGATAGTGTACACATCCCAGACTGTCACTGGGTATTATCAGACTATTCTGATGTGGGATTTTAAAATTAAAGGCTTAAATGTCCTCTTAAAGCTATATTTCAACTCTGTTTCATGCTGCTAATTAAGGCCATACTGTAACTCTTTTTCAGGCTGCTCTAAAAATGACACCTGCCATTTAGCCATACTCATTTCACCTCAGGGTGATAGTGTACACATCCCAGACTCTCACTGGGTATTAACAGACTATTCTGATGTGGGATTTTAAAATTAAAGGCTTAAATGTCCTCTTAAAGCTATATTTCAAATCTGTTTCATGCTGCTAATAAAGGCCATACTGTAACTATTTTTCAGGCTGTTTTAGAAACGAAACCTCCCGTTTAGCCAGAATCATTTCACCTCAGGGTGATAGTGTACACATCCCAGACTTTCACTGGGTATTATCAGACTATTCTGATGTAGGATTTTAAAATTAAAGGCTTAAATGTCCTCTTAAAGCTATATTTCAAATCTGTTTCATGCTGCTAATAAAGGCCATACTGTAACTCTTTTTCAGGCTGCTCTAAAAATGACACCTGCCATTTAGCCAGACTCATTTCACCTCAGGGTGATAGTGTACACATCCCAGACTGTCACTGGGTATTATCAGACTATTCTGATGTGGGATTTTAAAATTAAAGGCTTAAATGTCCTCTTAAAGCTATATTTCAACTCTGTTTCATGCTGCTAATTAAGGCCATACTGTAACTCTTTTTCAGGCTGCTCTAAAAATGACACCTGCCATTTAGCCATACTCATTTCACCTCAGGGTGATAGTGTACACATCCCAGACTCTCACTGGGTATTATCAGACTATTCTGATGTGGGATTTTAAAATTAAAGGCTTAAATGTCCACTTAAATCTATATTTCAACTATGTTTCATGCTGCTAATTAAGGCCATACTGTAACTCTTTTTCAGGCTGCTCTAAAAATGACACCTGCCGTTTAGCCAGACTCATTTCACCACAGGGTGATAGTGTACACATACCAGACTGTCACTGCGCATTATCAGACTATTCTGATGTAGGATTTTAAAATTAAAGGCTTAAATGTCCTCTTAAAGCCATATTTCAACTCTGTTTCATTCTGCTAATCAAGGCCATACTGTAACTCTTTTTCAGGCTGCTCTAAAAATGACACCTGCCATTTAGCCAGACTCCTTTCACCACAGGGTGATAGTGTACACATCCCAGACTGTCACTGCGCATTATCAGACTATTCTGATGTAGGATTTTACAATTAAAGGCTTAAATGTCCTCTTAAAGCTATATTTCAACTCTGTTTCATGCTGCTAATTAAGGCCATACTGTAACTCTTTTTCAGGCTGCTTTAGAAACGAAACCTCCCGTTTAGCCAGACTCATTTCACCTCAGGGTGATAGTATACACATCACAGACTGCCACTGGGAAATATCAGACTATTCTGATGTGGGATTTTAAAATTAAAGGCTTAAATGTCCACTTAAAGCTTTATTTCAACTCTGTTTCATGCTGCTAATTAAGGCCATACTGTAACTCTTTTTCAGGCTGCTCTAAAAATGACACCTGCCATTTAGCCATACGCATTTCACCTCAGGGTGATAGTGTACACATCCCAGACTGTCACTGGGTATTATCAGACTATTCTGATGTGGGATTTTAAAATTAAAGGCTTAAATGTCCACTTAAATCTATATTTCAACTATGTTTCATGCTGCTAATTAAGGCCATACTGTAACTCTTTTTCAGGCTGCTCTAAAAATGACACCTGCCGTTTAGCCAGACTCATTTCACCACAGGGTGATAGTGTACACATACCAGACTGTCACTGCGCATTATCAGACTATTCTGATGTAGGATTTTAAAATTAAAGGCTTAAATGTCCTCTTAAAGCCATATTTCAACTCTGTTTCATTCTGCTAATCAAGGCCATACTGTAACTCTTTTTCAGGCTGCTCTAAAAATGACACCTGCCATTTAGCCATACTCATTTCACCTCAGGGTGATAGTGTACACATCCCAGACTGTCACTAGGTATTATCAGACTATTCTGATGTGGGATTCTAAAATTAAAGGCTTAAATGTCCTCTTAAAGCTATATTTCAACTCTGTTTCATGCTGCTAATAAAGGCCATACTGTAACTCTTTTTCAGGCTGCTCTAAAAATGACACCTGCCATTTAGCCAGACTCATTTCACCTCAGGGTGATAGTGTACACATCCCAGACTGTCACTGGGTATTATCAGACTATTCTGATGTGGGATTTTAAAATTAAAGGCTTAAATGTCCTCTTAAAGCTATATTTCAAATCTGTTTCATGCTGCTAATAAAGGCCATACTGTAACTATTTTTCAGGCTGTTTTAGAAACGAAACCTCCCGTTTAGCCAGACTCATTTCACCTCAGGGTGATAGTGTACACATCCCAGACTTTCACTGGGTATTATCAGACTATTCTGATGTAGGATTTTAAAATTAAAGGCTTAAATGTCCTCTTAAAGCTATATTTCAAATCTGTTTCATGCTGCTAATAAAGGCCATACTGTAACTCTTTTTCAGGCTGCTCTAAAAATGACACCTGCCATTTAGCCAGACTCATTTCACCTCAGGGTGATAGTGTACACATCCCAGACTGTCACTGGGTATTATCAGACTATTCTGATGTGGGATTTTAAAATTAAAGGCTTAAATGTCCTCTTAAAGCTATATTTCAACTCTGTTTCATGCTGCTAATTAAGGCCATACTGTAACTCTTTTTCAGGCTGCTCTAAAAATGACACCTGCCATTTAGCCATACTCATTTCACCTCAGGGTGATAGTGTACACATCCCAGACTCTCACTGGGTATTAACAGACTATTCTGATGTGGGATTTTAAAATTAAAGGCTTAAATGTCCTCTTAAAGCTATATTTCAAATCTGTTTCATGCTGCTAATAAAGGCCATACTGTAACTATTTTTCAGGCTGTTTTAGAAACGAAACCTCCCGTTTAGCCAGAATCATTTCACCTCAGGGTGATAGTGTACACATCCCAGACTTTCACTGGGTATTATCAGACTATTCTGATGTAGGATTTTAAAATTAAAGGCTTAAATGTCCTCTTAAAGCTATATTTCAAATCTGTTTCATGCTGCTAATAAAGGCCATACTGTAACTCTTTTTCAGGCTGCTCTAAAAATGACACCTGCCATTTAGCCAGACTCATTTCACCTCAGGGTGATAGTGTACACATCCCAGACTGTCACTGGGTATTATCAGACTATTCTGATGTGGGATTTTAAAATTAAAGGCTTAAATGTCCTCTTAAAGCTATATTTCAACTCTGTTTCATGCTGCTAATTAAGGCCATACTGTAACTCTTTTTCAGGCTGCTCTAAAAATGACACCTGCCATTTAGCCATACTCATTTCACCTCAGGGTGATAGTGTACACATCCCAGACTCTCACTGGGTATTATCAGACTATTCTGATGTGGGATTTTAAAATTAAAGGCTTAAATGTCCACTTAAATCTATATTTCAACTATGTTTCATGCTGCTAATTAAGGCCATACTGTAACTCTTTTTCAGGCTGCTCTAAAAATGACACCTGCCGTTTAGCCAGACTCATTTCACCACAGGGTGATAGTGTACACATACCAGACTGTCACTGCGCATTATCAGACTATTCTGATGTAGGATTTTAAAATTAAAGGCTTAAATGTCCTCTTAAAGCCATATTTCAACTCTGTTTCATTCTGCTAATCAAGGCCATACTGTAACTCTTTTTCAGGCTGCTCTAAAAATGACACCTGCCATTTAGCCAGACTCCTTTCACCACAGGGTGATAGTGTACACATCCCAGACTGTCACTGCGCATTATCAGACTATTCTGATGTAGGATTTTACAATTAAAGGCTTAAATGTCCTCTTAAAGCTATATTTCAACTCTGTTTCATGCTGCTAATTAAGGCCATACTGTAACTCTTTTTCAGGCTGCTTTAGAAACGAAACCTCCCGTTTAGCCAGACTCATTTCACCTCAGGGTGATAGTATACACATCACAGACTGCCACTGGGAAATATCAGACTATTCTGATGTGGGATTTTAAAATTAAAGGCTTAAATGTCCACTTAAAGCTTTATTTCAACTCTGTTTCATGCTGCTAATTAAGGCCATACTGTAACTCTTTTTCAGGCTGCTCTAAAAATGACACCTGCCATTTAGCCATACGCATTTCACCTCAGGGTGATAGTGTACACATCCCAGACTGTCACTGGGTATTATCAGACTATTCTGATGTGGGATTTTAAAATTAAAGGCTTAAATGTCCACTTAAATCTATATTTCAACTATGTTTCATGCTGCTAATTAAGGCCATACTGTAACTCTTTTTCAGGCTGCTCTAAAAATGACACCTGCCGTTTAGCCAGACTCATTTCACCACAGGGTGATAGTGTACACATACCAGACTGTCACTGCGCATTATCAGACTATTCTGATGTGGGATTTTAAAATTAAAGGCTTAAATGTCCACTTAAATCTATATTTCAACTATGTTTCATGCTGCTAATTAAGGCCATACTGTAACTCTTTTTCAGGCTGCTCTAAAAATGACACCTGCCGTTTAGCCAGACTCATTTCACCACAGGGTGATAGTCTACACATACCAGACTGTCACTGCGCATTATCAGACTATTCTGATGTGGGATTCTAAAATTAAAGGCTTAAATGTCCTCTTAAAGCTATATTTCAAATCTGTTTCATGCTGCTAATAAAGGCCATACTGTAACTCTTTTTCAGGCTGCTCTAAAAATGACACCTGCCATTTAGCCAGACTCATTTCACCTCAGGGTGATAGTGTACACATCCCAGACTGTCACTGGGTATTATCAGACTATTCTGATGTGGGATTTTAAAATTAAAGGCTTAAATGTCCTCTTAAAGCTATATTTCAAATCTGTTTCATGCTGCTAATAAAGGCCATACTGTAACTATTTTTCAGGCTGTTTTAGAAACGAAACCTCCCGTTTAGCCAGACTCATTTCACCTCAGGGTGATAGTGTACACATCCCAGACTTTCACTGGGTATTATCAGACTATTCTGATGTAGGATTTTAAAATTAAAGGCTTAAATGTCCTCTTAAAGCTATATTTCAAATCTGTTTCATGCTGCTAATAAAGGCCATACTGTAACTCTTTTTCAGGCTGCTCTAAAAATGACACCTGCCATTTAGCCAGACTCATTTCACCTCAGGGTGATAGTGTACACATCCCAGACTGTCACTGGGTATTATCAGACTATTCTGATGTGGGATTTTAAAATTAAAGGCTTAAATGTCCTCTTAAAGCTATATTTCAACTCTGTTTCATGCTGCTAATTAAGGCCATACTGTAACTCTTTTTCAGGCTGCTCTAAAAATGACACCTGCCATTTAGCCATACTCATTTCACCTCAGGGTGATAGTGTACACATCCCAGACTCTCACTGGGTATTAACAGACTATTCTGATGTGGGATTTTAAAATTAAAGGCTTAAATGTCCTCTTAAAGCTATATTTCAAATCTGTTTCATGCTGCTAATAAAGGCCATACTGTAACTATTTTTCAGGCTGTTTTAGAAACGAAACCTCCCGTTTAGCCAGAATCATTTCACCTCAGGGTGATAGTGTACACATCCCAGACTTTCACTGGGTATTATCAGACTATTCTGATGTAGGATTTTAAAATTAAAGGCTTAAATGTCCTCTTAAAGCTATATTTCAAATCTGTTTCATGCTGCTAATAAAGGCCATACTGTAACTCTTTTTCAGGCTGCTCTAAAAATGACACCTGCCATTTAGCCAGACTCATTTCACCTCAGGGTGATAGTGTACACATCCCAGACTGTCACTGGGTATTATCAGACTATTCTGATGTGGGATTTTAAAATTAAAGGCTTAAATGTCCTCTTAAAGCTATATTTCAACTCTGTTTCATGCTGCTAATTAAGGCCATACTGTAACTCTTTTTCAGGCTGCTCTAAAAATGACACCTGCCATTTAGCCAGACTCATTTCACCTCAGGGTGATAGTGTACACATCCCAGACTGTCACTGGGTATTATCAGACTATTCTGATGTGGGATTTTAAAATTAAAGGCTTAAATGTCCTCTTAAAGCTATATTTCAACTCTGTTTCATGCTGCTAATTAAGGCCATACTGTAACTCTTTTTCAGGCTGCTCTAAAAATGACACCTGCCATTTAGCCATACTCATTTCACCTCAGGGTGATAGTGTACACATCCCAGACTCTCACTGGGTATTAACAGACTATTCTGATGTGGGATTTTAAAATTAAAGGCTTAAATGTCCTCTTAAAGCTATATTTCAAATCTGTTTCATGCTGCTAATAAAGGCCATACTGTAACTATTTTTCAGGCTGTTTTAGAAACGAAACCTCCCGTTTAGCCAGAATCATTTCACCTCAGGGTGATAGTGTACACATCCCAGACTTTCACTGGGTATTATCAGACTATTCTGATGTAGGATTTTAAAATTAAAGGCTTAAATGTCCTCTTAAAGCTATATTTCAAATCTGTTTCATGCTGCTAATAAAGGCCATACTGTAACTCTTTTTCAGGCTGCTCTAAAAATGACACCTGCCATTTAGCCAGACTCATTTCACCTCAGGGTGATAGTGTACACATCCCAGACTGTCACTGGGTATTATCAGACTATTCTGATGTGGGATTTTAAAATTAAAGGCTTAAATGTCCTCTTAAAGCTATATTTCAACTCTGTTTCATGCTGCTAATTAAGGCCATACTGTAACTCTTTTTCAGGCTGCTCTAAAAATGACACCTGCCATTTAGCCATACTCATTTCACCTCAGGGTGATAGTGTACACATCCCAGACTCTCACTGGGTATTATCAGACTATTCTGATGTGGGATTTTAAAATTAAAGGCTTAAATGTCCACTTAAATCTATATTTCAACTATGTTTCATGCTGCTAATTAAGGCCATACTGTAACTCTTTTTCAGGCTGCTTTAGAAACGAAACCTCCCGTTTAGCCAGACTCATTTCACCTCAGGGTGATAGTATACACATCACAGACTGCCACTGGGAAATATCAGACTATTCTGATGTGGGATTTTAAAATTAAAGGCTTAAATGTCCACTTAAAGCTTTATTTCAACTCTGTTTCATGCTGCTAATTAAGGCCATACTGTAACTCTTTTTCAGGCTGCTCTAAAAATGACACCTGCCATTTAGCCATACGCATTTCACCTCAGGGTGATAGTGTACACATCCCAGACTGTCACTGGGTATTATCAGACTATTCTGATGTGGGATTTTAAAATTAAAGGCTTAAATGTCCACTTAAATCTATATTTCAACTATGTTTCATGCTGCTAATTAAGGCCATACTGTAACTCTTTTTCAGGCTGCTCTAAAAATGACACCTGCCGTTTAGCCAGACTCATTTCACCACAGGGTGATAGTGTACACATACCAGACTGTCACTGCGCATTATCAGACTATTCTGATGTAGGATTTTAAAATTAAAGGCTTAAATGTCCTCTTAAAGCCATATTTCAACTCTGTTTCATTCTGCTAATCAAGGCCATACTGTAACTCTTTTTCAGGCTGCTCTAAAAATGACACCTGCCATTTAGCCATACTCATTTCACCTCAGGGTGATAGTGTACACATCCCAGACTGTCACTGGGTATTATCAGACTATTCTGATGTGGGATTCTAAAATTAAAGGCTTAAATGTCCTCTTAAAGCTATATTTCAAATCTGTTTCATGCTGCTAATAAAGGCCATACTGTAACTCTTTTTCAGGCTGCTCTAAAAATGACACCTGCCATTTAGCCAGACTCATTTCACCTCAGGGTGATAGTGTACACATCCCAGACTGTCACTGGGTATTATCAGACTATTCTGATGTGGGATTTTAAAATTAAAGGCTTAAATGTCCTCTTAAAGCTATATTTCAACTCTGTTTCATGCTGCTAATTAAGGCCATACTGTAACTCTTTTTCAGGCTGCTCTAAAAATGACACCTGCCATTTAGCCAGACTCATTTCACCACAGGGTGATAGTGTACACATCCCAGACTGTCACTGCGCATTATCAGACTATTCTGATGTAGGATTTTACAATTAAAGGCTTAAATGTCCTCTTAAAGCTATATTTCAACTCTGTTTCATGCTGCTAATTAAGGCCATACTGTAACTCTTTTTCAGGCTGCTTTAGAAACGAAACCTCCCGTTTAGCCAGACTCATTTCACCTCAGGGTGATAGTATACACATCACAGACTGCCACTGGGAAATATCAGACTATTCTGATGTGGGATTTTAAAATTAAAGGCTTAAATGTCCACTTAAAGCTTTATTTCAACTCTGTTTCATGCTGCTAATTAAGGCCATACTGTAACTCTTTTTCAGGCTGCTCTAAAAATGACACCTGCCATTTAGCCATACGCATTTCACCTCAGGGTGATAGTGTACACATCCCAGACTGTCACTGGGTATTATCAGACTATTCTGATGTGGGATTTTAAAATTAAAGGCTTAAATGTCCACTTAAATCTATATTTCAACTATGTTTCATGCTGCTAATTAAGGCCATACTGTAACTCTTTTTCAGGCTGCTCTAAAAATGACACCTGCCGTTTAGCCAGACTCATTTCACCACAGGGTGATAGTGTACACATACCAGACTGTCACTGCGCATTATCAGACTATTCTGATGTAGGATTTTAAAATTAAAGGCTTAAATGTCCTCTTAAAGCCATATTTCAACTCTGTTTCATTCTGCTAATCAAGGCCATACTGTAACTCTTTTTCAGGCTGCTCTAAAAATGACACCTGCCATTTAGCCATACTCATTTCACCTCAGGGTGATAGTGTACACATCCCAGACTGTCACTGGGTATTATCAGACTATTCTGATGTGGGATTCTAAAATTAAAGGCTTAAATGTCCTCTTAAAGCTATATTTCAAATCTGTTTCATGCTGCTAATAAAGGCCATACTGTAACTCTTTTTCAGGCTGCTCTAAAAATGACACCTGCCATTTAGCCAGACTCATTTCACCTCAGGGTGATAGTGTACACATCCCAGACTGTCACTGGGTATTATCAGACTATTCTGATGTGGGATTTTAAAATTAAAGGCTTAAATGTCCTCTTAAAGCTATATTTCAACTCTGTTTCATGCTGCTAATTAAGGCCATACTGTAACTCTTTTTCAGGCTGCTCTAAAAATGACACCTGCCATTTAGCCAGACTCATTTCACCTCAGGGTGATAGTGTACACATCCCAGACTGTCACTGGGTATTATCAGACTATTCTGATGTGGGATTCTAAAATTAAAGGCTTAAATGTCCTCTTAAAGCTATATTTCAAATCTGTTTCATGCTGCTAATAAAGGCCATACTGTAACTCTTTTTCAGGCTGCTCTAAAAATGACACCTGCCATTTAGCCAGACTCATTTCACCTCAGGGTGATAGTGTACACATCCCAGACTGTCACTGGGTATTATCAGACTATTCTGATGTGGGATTTTAAAATTAAAGGCTTAAATGTCCACTTAAAGCTTTATTTCAACTCTGTTTCATGCTGCTAATTAAGGCCATACTGTAACTCTTTTTCAGGCTGCTTTAGAAACGAAACCTCCCGTTTAGCCAGACTCATTTCACCTCAGGGTGATAGTATACACATCACAGACTGCCACTGGGAAATATCAGACTATTCTGATGTGGGATTTTAAAATTAAAGGCTTAAATGTCCACTTAAAGCTTTATTTCAACTCTGTTTCATGCTGCTAATTAAGGCCATACTTTAACTCTTTTTCAGGCTGCTCTAAAAATGACACCTGCCATTTAGCCATACGCATTTCACCTCAGGGTGATAGTGTACACATCCCAGACTGTCACTGGGTATTATCAGACTATTCTGATGTGGGATTTTAAAATTAAAGGCTTAAATGTCCACTTAAATCTATATTTCAACTATGTTTCATGCTGCTAATTAAGGCCATACTGTAACTCTTTTTCAGGCTGCTCTAAAAATGACACCTGCCGTTTAGCCAGACTCATTTCACCACAGGGTGATAGTGTACACATACCAGACTGTCACTGCGCATTATCAGACTATTCTGATGTAGGATTTTAAAATTAAAGGCTTAAATGTCCTCTTAAAGCCATATTTCAACTCTGTTTCATTCTGCTAATCAAGGCCATACTGTAAATCTTTTTCAGGCTGCTCTAAAAATGACATCTGCCATTTAGCCAGACTCCTTTCACCACAGGGTGATAGTGTACACATCCCAGACTGTCACTGCGCATTATCAGACTATTCTGATGTAGGATTTTAAAATTAAAGGCTTAAATGTCCTCTTAAAGCTATATTTCAACTCTGTTTCATGCTGCTAATTAAGGCCATACTGTAACTCTTTTTCAGGCTGCTCTAAAAATGACACCTGCCATTTAGCCAGACTCATTTCACCTCAGGGTGATAGTGTACACATCCCAGACTGTCACTGGGTATTATCAGACTATTCTGATGTGGGATTTTAAAATTAAAGGCTTAAATGTCCACTTAAAGCTTTATTTCAACTCTGTTTCATGCTGCTAATTAAGGCCATACTGTAACTCTTTTTCAGGCTGCTCTAAAAATGACACCTGCCATTTAGCCATACTCATGTCACCTCAGGGTGATAGTGTACACATACCAGACTGTCACTGCGCATTATCAGACTATTCTGATGTAGGATTTTAAAATTAAAGGCTTAAATGTCCTCTTAAAGCCATATTTCAACTCTGTTTCATTCTGCTAATCAAGGCCATACTGTAACTCTTTTTCAGGCTGCTCTAAAAATGACACCTGCCATTTAGCCAGACTCCTTTCACCACAGGGTGATAGTGTACACATCCCAGACTGTCACTGCGCATTATCAGACTATTCTGATGTAGGATTTTACAATTAAAGGCTTAAATGTCCTCTTAAAGCTATATTTCAACTCTGTTTCATGCTGCTAATTAAGGCCATACTGTAACTCTTTTTCAGGCTGCTCTAAAAATGACACCTGCCATTTAGCCAGACTCATTTCACGTCAGGGTGATAGTGTACACATCCCAGACTTTCACTGGGTATTATCAGACTATTCTGATGTAGGATTTTAAAATTAAAGGCTTAAATGTCCTCTTAAAACTATATTTCAACTCTGTTTCATGCTGTTAATGAAGGCCATACTGTAACTCTTTTTCAGGCTGCTCTAAAAATGACACCTGCCATTTAGCCAGACTCATTTCACCTCAGGGTGATAGTGTACACATCCCAGACTGTCACTGGGTATTATCAGACTATTCTGATGTGGGATTTTAAAATTAAAGGCTTAAATGTCCACTTAAAGCTTTATTTCAACTCTGTTTCATGCTGCTAATTAAGGCCATACTGTAACTCTTTTTCAGGCTGCTCTAAAAATGACACCTGCCATTTAGCCATACTCATGTCACCTCAGGGTGATAGTGTACACATACCAGACTGTCACTGCGCATTATCAGACTATTCTGATGTAGGATTTTAAAATTAAAGGCTTAAATGTCCTCTTAAAGCCATATTTCAACTCTGTTTCATTCTGCTAATCAAGGCCATACTGTAACTCTTTTTCAGGCTGCTCTAAAAATGACACCTGCCATTTAGCCAGACTCCTTTCACCACAGGGTGATAGTGTACACATCCCAGACTGTCACTGCGCATTATCAGACTATTCTGATGTAGGATTTTACAATTAAAGGCTTAAATGTCCTCTTAAAGCTATATTTCAACTCTGTTTCATGCTGCTAATTAAGGCCATACTGTAACTCTTTTTCAGGCTGCTCTAAAAATGACACCTGCCATTTAGCCAGACTCATTTCACGTCAGGGTGATAGTGTACACATCCCAGACTTTCACTGGGTATTATCAGACTATTCTGATGTAGGATTTTAAAATTAAAGGCTTAAATGTCCTCTTAAAACTATATTTCAACTCTGTTTCATGCTGCTAATGAAGGCCATACTGTAACTCTTTTTCAGGCTGCTCTAAAAATGACACCTGCCATTTAGCCAGACTCATTTCACCTCAGGGTGATAGTGTACACATCCCAGACTGTCCCTGGGTATTATCAGACTATTCTGATGTGGGATTTTAAAATTAAAGGCTTAAATGTCCTCTTAAAGCTATATTTCAACTCTGTTTCATGCTGCTAATTAAGGCCATACTGTATCTCTTTTTCAGGCTGCTTTAGAAACGAAACCTCCCGTTTAGCCAGACTCATTTCACCTCAGGGTGATAGTGTACACATACCAGACTGTCACTGCGCATTATCAGACTATTCTGATGTAGGATTTTAAAATTAAAGGCTTAAATGTCCTCTTAAAGCTATATTTCAACTCTGTTTCATGCTGCTAATTAAGGCCATACTGTAACTCTTTTTCAGGCTGCTCTAAAAATGACACCTGCCATTTAGCCAGACTCATTTCACCTCAAGGTGATAGTGTACACATCCCAGACTGTCACTGGGTATTATCAGACTATTCTGATGTGGGATTTTAAAATTAAAGGCTTAAATGTCCACTTAAAGCTTTATTTCAACTCTGTTTCATGCTGCTAATTAAGGCCATACTGTAACTCTTTTTCAGGCTGCTCTAAAAATGACACCTGCCATTTAGCCATACTCATGTCACCTCAGGGTGATAGTGTACACATCCCAGACTGTCACTGGGTATTATCAGACTATTCTGATGTGGGATTTTAAAATTAAAGGCTTAAATGTCCACTTAAAGCTTTATTTCAACTCTGTTTCATGCTGCTAATTAAGGCCATACTGTAACTCTTTTTCAGGCTGCTCTAAAAATGACACCTGCCATTTAGCCATACTCATGTCACCTCAGGGTGATAGTGTACACATACCAGACTGTCACTGCGCATTATCAGACTATTCTGATGTAGGATTTTAAAATTAAAGGCTTAAATGTCCTCTTAAAGCCATATTTCAACTCTGTTTCATTCTGCTAATCAAGGCCATACTGTAACTCTTTTTCAGGCTGCTCTAAAAATGACACCTGCCATTTAGCCAGACTCATTTCACGTCAGGGTGATAGTGTACACATCCCAGACTTTCACTGGGTATTATCAGACTATTCTGATGTAGGATTTTAAAATTAAAGGCTTAAATGTCCTCTTAAAACTATATTTCAACTCTGTTTCATGCTGTTAATGAAGGCCATACTGTAACTCTTTTTCAGGCTGCTCTAAAAATGACACCTGCCATTTAGCCAGACTCCTTTCACCTCAGGGTGATAGTGTACACATCCCAGACTGTCCCTGGGTATTATCAGACTATTCTGATGTGGGATTTTAAAATTAAAGGCTTAAATGTCCTCTTAAAGCTATATTTCAACTCTGTTTCATGCTGCTAATTAAGGCCATACTGTAACTCTTTTTCAGGCTGCTTTAGAAACGTAACCTCCCGTTTAGCCAGACTCATTTCACCTCAGGGTGATAGTATACACATCACAGACTGCCACTGGGAAATATCAGACTATTCTGATGTGGGATTTTAAAATTAAAGGCTTAAATGTCCACTTAAAGCTTTATTTCAACTCTGTTTCATGCTGCTAATTAAGGCCATACTTTAACTCTTTTTCAGGCTGCTCTAAAAATGACACCTGCCATTTAGCCATACGCATTTCACCTCAGGGTGATAGTGTACACATCCCAGACTGTCACTGGGTATTATCAGACTATTCTGATGTGGGATTTTAAAATTAAAGGCTTAAATGTCCACTTAAATCTATATTTCAACTATGTTTCATGCTGCTAATTAAGGCCATACTGTAACTCTTTTTCAGGCTGCTCTAAAAATGACACCTGCCGTTTAGCCAGACTCATTTCACCACAGGGTGATAGTGTACACATACCAGACTGTCACTGCGCATTATCAGACTATTCTGATGTAGGATTTTAAAATTAAAGGCTTAAATGTCCTCTTAAAGCCATATTTCAACTCTGTTTCATTCTGCTAACCAAGGCCATACTGTAACTCTTTTTCAGGCTGCTCTAAAAATGACACCTGCCATTTAGCCAGACTCCTTTCACCACAGGGTGATAGTGTACACATCCCAGACTGTCACTGCGCATTATCAGACTATTCTGATGTAGGATTTTAAAATTAAAGGCTTAAATGTCCTCTTAAAGCTATATTTCAACTCTGTTTCATGCTGCTAATTAAGGCCATACTGTAACTCTTTTTCAGGCTGCTCTAAAAATGACACCTGCCATTTAGCCAGACTCATTTCACCTCAGGGTGATAGTGTACACATCCCAGACTGTCACTGGGTATTATCAGACTATTCTGATGTGGGATTTTAAAATTAAAGGCTTAAATGTCCACTTAAAGCTTTATTTCAACTCTGTTTCATGCTGCTAATTAAGGCCATACTGTAACTCTTTTTCAGGCTGCTCTAAAAATGACACCTGCCATTTAGCCATACTCATGTCACCTCAGGGTGATAGTGTACACATACCAGACTGTCACTGCGCATTATCAGACTATTCTGATGTAGGATTTTAAAATTAAAGGCTTAAATGTCCTCTTAAAGCCATATTTCAACTCTGTTTCATTCTGCTAATCAAGGCCATACTGTAACTCTTTTTCAGGCTGCTCTAAAAATGACACCTGCCATTTAGCCAGACTCCTTTCACCACAGGGTGATAGTGTACACATCCCAGACTGTCACTGCGCATTATCAGACTATTCTGATGTAGGATCTTACAATTAAAGGCTTAAATGTCCTCTTAAAGCTATATTTCAACTCTGTTTCATGCTGCTAATTAAGGCCATACTGTAACTCTTTTTCAGGCTGCTCTAAAAATGACACCTGCCATTTAGCCAGACTCATTTCACGTCAGGGTGATAGTGTACACATCCCAGACTTTCACTGGGTATTATCAGACTATTCTGATGTAGGATTTTAAAATTAAAGGCTTAAATGTCCTCTTAAAACTATATTTCAACTCTGTTTCATGCTGCTAATGAAGGCCATACTGTAACTCTTTTTCAGGCTGCTCTAAAAATGACACCTGCCATTTAGCCAGACTCATTTCACCTCAGGGTGATAGTGTACACATCCCAGACTGTCCCTGGGTATTATCAGACTATTCTGATGTGGGATTTTAAAATTAAAGGCTTAAATGTCCTCTTAAAGCTATATTTCAACTCTGTTTCATGCTGCTAATTAAGGCCATACTGTAACTCTTTTTCAGGCTGCTTTAGAAACGAAACCTCCCGTTTAGCCAGACTCATTTCACCTCAGGGTGATAGTATACACATCACAGACTGCCACTTGGAAATATCAGACTATTCTGATGTGGGATTTTAAAATTAAAGGCTTAAATGTCCACTTAAAGCTTTATTTCAACTCTGTTTCATGCTGCTAATTAAGGCCATACTGTAACTCTTTTTCAGGCTGCTCTAAAAATGACACCTGCCATTTAGCCATACTCATTTCACCTCAGGGTGATAGTGTACACATCCCAGACTGTCACTGGGTATTATCAGACTATTCTGATGTGGGATTTTAAAATTAAAGGCTTAAATGTCCACTTAAATCTATCTTTCAACTATGTTTCATGCTGCTAATTAAGGCCATACTGTAACTCTTTTTCAGGCTGCTCTAAAAATGACACCTGCCGTTTAGCCAGACTCATTTCACCACAGGGTGATAGTGTACACATACCAGACTGTCACTGCGCATTATCAGACTATTCTGATGTAGGATTTTAAAATTAAAGGCTTAAATGTCCTCTTAAAGCCATATTTCAACTCTGTTTCATTCTGCTAATCAAGGCAATACTGTAACTCTTTTTCAGGCTGCTCTAAAAATGACACCTGCCATTTAGCCAGACTCCTTTCACCACAGGGTGATAGTGTACACATCCCAGACTGTCACTGTGCATTATCAGACTATTCTGATGTAGGATTTTAAAATTAAAGGCTTAAATGTCCTCTTAAAGCTATATTTCAACTCTGTTTCATGCTGCTAATTAAGGCCATACTGTAACTCTTTTTCAGGCTGCTCTAAAAATGACACCTGCCATTTAGCCAGACTCATTTCACCTCAGGGTGATAGTGTACACATCCCAGACTTTCACTGGGTATTATCAGACTATTCTGATGTAGGATTTTAAAATTAAAGGCTTAAATGTCCTCTGAAAGCTATATTTCAACTATGTTTCATGCTGCTAATTAAGGCCATACTGTAACTCTTTTTCAGGCTGCTTTAGAAACGAAACCTCCCGTTTAGCCAGACTCATTTCACCTCAGGGTGATAGTATACACATCACATACTGCCACTGGGAAATATCAGACTATTCTGATACGGGATTTTAAAATTAAATGCTTAAATGTCCACTTCAAGCTTTATTTCAACTCTGTTTCATGCTGCTAATTAAGGCCATACTGTAACTCTTTTTCAGGCTGCTCTAAAAATGACACCTGCCATTTAGCCATACTCATTTTACCTCAGGGTGATAGTGTACACATCCCAGACTGTCACTGGGTATTATCAGACTATTCTGATGTAGGATTTTAAAATTAAAGGCTTAAATGTCCACTTAAAGCTATATTTCAACTCTGTTTCATGCTGCTAATTAAGGCCATACTGTAACTCTTTTTCAGGCTGCTTTAGAAACGAAACCTCCCGTTTAGCCAGACTCATTTCACCTCAGGGTGATAGTATACACATCCCAGACTGTCACTGGGTATTATCAGACTATTCTGATGTAGGATTTTAAAATTAAAGGCTTAAATGTCATCTTAAAGCTATATTTGAACTCTGTTTCATGCTGCTAATTAAGGCCATACTGTAACTCTTTTTCAGGCTGCTCTAAAAATGACACCTGCCATTTAGCCAGACTCATTTCACCTCAGGGTGATAGTGTACACATCCCAGACTGTCACTGGGTATTATCAGACTATTCTGATGTGGGATTTTAAAATTAAAGGCTTAAATGTCCTCTTAAAGCTATATTTCAAATCTGTTTCATGCTGCTAATAAAGGCCATACTCTAACTATTTTTCAGGCTGTTTTAGAAACGAAACCTCCCGTTTAGCCAGACTCATTTCACCTCAGGGTGATAGTGTACACATCCCAGACTTTCACTGGGTATTATCAGACTATTCTGATGTAGGATTTTAAAATTAAAGGCTTAAATGTCCTCTTAAAGCTATATTTCAAATCTGTTTCATGCTGCTAATAAAGGCCATACTTTAACTCTTTTTCAGGCTGCTCTAAAAATGACACCTGCCATTTAGCCATACGCATTTCACCTCAGGGTGATAGTGTACACATCCCAGACTGTCACTGGGTATTATCAGACTATTCTGATGTGGGATTTTAAAATTAAAGGCTTAAATGTCCACTTAAATCTATATTTCAACTATGTTTCATGCTGCTAATTAAGGCCATACTGTAACTCTTTTTCAGGCTGCTCTAAAAATGACACCTGCCGTTTAGCCAGACTCATTTCACCACAGGGTGATAGTGTACACATACCAGACTGTCACTGCGCATTATCAGACTATTCTGATGTAGGATTTTAAAATTAAAGGCTTAAATGTCCTCTTAAAGCTATATTTCAACTCTGTTTCATGCTGCTAATTAAGGCCATACTGTAACTCTTTTTCAGGCTGCTCTAAAAATGACACCTGCCATTTAGCCAGACTCATTTCACCTCAGGGTGATAGTGTACACATCCCAGACTTTCACTGGGTATTATCAGACTATTCTGATGTAGGATTTTAAAATTAAAGGCTTAAATGTCCTCTTAAAACCATATTTCAACTCGGTTTCATGCTGCTAATGAAGGCCATACTGTAACTCTTTTTCAGGCTGCTCTAAAAATGACACCTGCCATTTAGCCAGACTCATTTCACCTCAGGGTGATAGTGTACACATCCCAGACTGTCCCTGGGTATTATCAGACTATTCTGATGTGGGATTTTAAAATTAAAGGCTTAAATGTCCTCTTAAAGCTATATTTCAACTCTGTTTCATGCTGCTAATTAAGGCCATACTGTAACTCTTTTTCAGGCTGCTTTAGAAACGAAACCTCCCGTTTAGCCAGACTCATTTCACCTCAGGGTGATAGTATACACATCACAGACTGCCACTTGGAAATATCAGACTATTCTGATGTGGGATTTTAAAATTAAAGGCTTAAATGTCCACTTAAAGCTTTATTTCAACTCTGTTTCATGCTGCTAATTAAGGCCATACTGTAACTCTTTTTCAGGCTGCTCTAAAAATGACACCTGCCATTTAGCCATACTCATTTCACCTCAGGGTGATAGTGTACACATCCCAGACTGTCACTGGGTATTATCAGACTATTCTGATGTGGGATTTTAAAATTAAAGGCTTAAATGTCCTTTTAAAGCTATATTTCAACTCTGTTTCATGCTGCTAATTAAGGCCATACTGTAACTCTTTTTCAGGCTGCTCTAAAAATGACACCTGCCATTTAGCCAGACTCATTTCACCTCAGGGTGATAGTGTACACATCCCAGACTGTCACTGGGTATTATCAGACTATTCTGATGTGGGATTTTAAAATTAAAGGCTTAAATGTCCTCTTAAAGCTATATTTCAAATCTGTTTCATGCTGCTAATAAAGGCCATACTCTAACTATTTTTCAGGCTGTTTTAGAAACGAAACCTCCCGTTTAGCCAGACTCATTTCACCTCAGGGTGATAGTATACACATCACAGACTGCCACTTGGAAATATCAGACTATTCTGATGTGGGATTTTAAAATTAAAGGCTTAAATGTCCACTTAAAGCTTTATTTCAACTCTGTTTCATGCTGCTAATTAAGGCCATACTGTAACTCTTTTTCAGGCTGCTCTAAAAATGACACCTGCCATTTAGCCATACTCATTTCACCTCAGGGTGATAGTGTACACATCCCAGACTGTCACTGGGTATTATCAGACTATTCTGATGTGGGATTTTAAAATTAAAGGCTTAAATGTCCTTTTAAAGCTATATTTCAACTCTGTTTCATGCTGCTAATTAAGGCCATACTGTAACTCTTTTTCAGGCTGCTCTAAAAATGACACCTGCCATTTAGCCAGACTCATTTCACCTCAGGGTGATAGTGTACACATCCCAGACTGTCACTGGGTATTATCAGACTATTCTGATGTGGGATTTTAAAATTAAAGGCTTAAATGTCCACTTAAATCTATATTTCAACTATGTTTCATGCTGCTAATTAAGGCCATACTGTAACTCTTTTTCAGGCTGCTCTAAAAATGACACCTGCCGTTTAGCCAGACTCATTTCACCACAGGGTGATAGTGTACACATACCAGACTGTCACTGCGCATTATCAGACTATTCTGATGTAGGATTTTAAAATTAAAGGCTTAAATGTCCTCTTAAAGCCATATTTCAACTCTGTTTCATTCTGCTAATCAAGGCCATACTGTAACTCTTTTTCAGGCTGCTCTAAAAATGACACCTGCCATTTAGCCAGACTCCTTTCACCACAGGGTGATAGTGTACACATCCCAGACTGTCACTGCGCATTATCAGACTATTCTGATGTAGGATTTTAAAATTAAAGGCTTAAATGTCCTCTTAAAGCTATATTTCAACTCTGTTTCATGCTGCTAATTAAGGCCATACTGTAACTCTTTTTCAGGCTGCTCTAAAAATGACACCTGCCATTTAGCCAGACTCATTTCACCTCAGGGTGATAGTGTACACATCCCAGACTTTCACTGGGTATTATCAGACTATTCTGATGTAGGATTTTAAAATTAAAGGCTTAAATGTCCTCTGAAAGCTATATTTCAACTATGTTTCATGCTGCTAATTAAGGCCATACTGTAACTCTTTTTCAGGCTGCTTTAGAAACGAAACCTCCCGTTTAGCCAGACTCATTTCACCTCAGGGTGATAGTATACACATCACATACTGCCACTGGGAAATATCAGACTATTCTGATACGGGATTTTAAAATTAAATGCTTAAATGTCCACTTCAAGCTTTATTTCAACTCTGTTTCATGCTGCTAATTAAGGCCATACTGTAACTCTTTTTCAGGCTGCTCTAAAAATGACACCTGCCATTTAGCCATACTCATTTTACCTCAGGGTGATAGTGTACACATCCCAGACTGTCACTGGGTATTATCAGACTATTCTGATGTAGGATTTTAAAATTAAAGGCTTAAATGTCCACTTAAAGCTATATTTCAACTCTGTTTCATGCTGCTAATTAAGGCCATACTGTAACTCTTTTTCAGGCTGCTTTAGAAACGAAACCTCCCGTTTAGCCAGACTCATTTCACCTCAGGGTGATAGTATACACATCCCAGACTGTCACTGGGTATTATCAGACTATTCTGATGTAGGATTTTAAAATTAAAGGCTTAAATGTCATCTTAAAGCTATATTTGAACTCTGTTTCATGCTGCTAATTAAGGCCATACTGTAACTCTTTTTCAGGCTGCTCTAAAAATGACACCTGCCATTTAGCCAGACTCATTTCACCTCAGGGTGATAGTGTACACATCCCAGACTGTCACTGGGTATTATCAGACTATTCTGATGTGGGATTTTAAAATTAAAGGCTTAAATGTCCTCTTAAAGCTATATTTCAAATCTGTTTCATGCTGCTAATAAAGGCCATACTCTAACTATTTTTCAGGCTGTTTTAGAAACGAAACCTCCCGTTTAGCCAGACTCATTTCACCTCAGGGTGATAGTGTACACATCCCAGACTTTCACTGGGTATTATCAGACTATTCTGATGTAGGATTTTAAAATTAAAGGCTTAAATGTCCTCTTAAAGCTATATTTCAAATCTGTTTCATGCTGCTAATAAAGGCCATACTTTAACTCTTTTTCAGGCTGCTCTAAAAATGACACCTGCCATTTAGCCATACGCATTTCACCTCAGGGTGATAGTGTACACATCCCAGACTGTCACTGGGTATTATCAGACTATTCTGATGTGGGATTTTAAAATTAAAGGCTTAAATGTCCACTTAAATCTATATTTCAACTATGTTTCATGCTGCTAATTAAGGCCATACTGTAACTCTTTTTCAGGCTGCTCTAAAAATGACACCTGCCGTTTAGCCAGACTCATTTCACCACAGGGTGATAGTGTACACATACCAGACTGTCACTGCGCATTATCAGACTATTCTGATGTAGGATTTTAAAATTAAAGGCTTAAATGTCCTCTTAAAGCCATATTTCAACTCTGTTTCATTCTGCTAATCAAGGCCATACTGTAACTCTTTTTCAGGCTGCTCTAAAAATGACACCTGCCATTTAGCCAGACTCCTTTCACCACAGGGTGATAGTGTACACATCCCAGACTGTCACTGCGCATTATCAGACTATTCTGATGTAGGATTTTAAAATTAAAGGCTTAAATGTCCTCTTAAAGCTATATTTCAACTCTGTTTCATGCTGCTAATTAAGGCCATACTGTAACTCTTTTTCAGGCTGCTCTAAAAATGACACCTGCCATTTAGCCAGACTCATTTCACCTCAGGGTGATAGTGTACACATCCCAGACTTTCACTGGGTATTATCAGACTATTCTGATGTAGGATTTTAAAATTAAAGGCTTAAATGTCCTCTTAAAACTATATTTCAACTCTGTTTCATGCTGCTAATGAAGGCCATACTGTAACTCTTTTTCAGGCTGCTCTAAAAATGACACCTGCCATTTAGCCAGACTCATTTCACCTCAGGGTGATAGTGTACACATCCCAGACTGTCCCTGGGTATTATCAGACTATTCTGATGTGGGATTTTAAAATTAAAGGCTTAAATGTCCTCTTAAAGCTATATTTCAACTCTGTTTCATGCTGCTAATTAAGGCCATACTGTAACTCTTTTTCAGGCTGCTTTAGAAACGAAACCTCCCGTTTAGCCAGACTCATTTCACCTCAGGGTGATAGTATACACATCACAGACTGCCACTTGGAAATATCAGACTATTCTGATGTGGGATTTTAAAATTAAAGGCTTAAATGTCCACTTAAAGCTTTATTTCAACTCTGTTTCATGCTGCTAATTAAGGCCATACTGTAACTCTTTTTCAGGCTGCTCTAAAAATGACACCTGCCATTTAGCCATACTCATTTCACCTCAGGGTGATAGTGTACACATCCCAGACTGTCACTGGGTATTATCAGACTATTCTGATGTGGGATTTTAAAATTAAAGGCTTAAATGTCCTTTTAAAGCTATATTTCAACTCTGTTTCATGCTGCTAATTAAGGCCATACTGTAACTCTTTTTCAGGCTGCTCTAAAAATGACACCTGCCATTTAGCCAGACTCATTTCACCTCAGGGTGATAGTGTACACATCCCAGACTGTCACTGGGTATTATCAGACTATTCTGATGTGGGATTTTAAAATTAAAGGCTTAAATGTCCTCTTAAAGCTATATTTCAAATCTGTTTCATGCTGCTAATAAAGGCCATACTCTAACTATTTTTCAGGCTGTTTTAGAAACGAAACCTCCCGTTTAGCCAGACTCATTTCACCTCAGGGTGATAGTATACACATCACAGACTGCCACTTGGAAATATCAGACTATTCTGATGTGGGATTTTAAAATTAAAGGCTTAAATGTCCACTTAAAGCTTTATTTCAACTCTGTTTCATGCTGCTAATTAAGGCCATACTGTAACTCTTTTTCAGGCTGCTCTAAAAATGACACCTGCCATTTAGCCATACTCATTTCACCTCACGGTGATAGTGTACACATCCCAGACTGTCACTGGGTATTATCAGACTATTCTGATGTGGGATTTTAAAATTAAAGGCTTAAATGTCCTTTTAAAGCTATATTTCAACTCTGTTTCATGCTGCTAATTAAGGCCATACTGTAACTCTTTTTCAGGCTGCTCTAAAAATGACACCTGCCATTTAGCCAGACTCATTTCACCTCAGGGTGATAGTGTACACATCCCAGACTGTCACTGGGTATTATCAGACTATTCTGATGTGGGATTTTAAAATTAAAGGCTTAAATGTCCTCTTAAAGCTATATTTCAAATCTGTTTCATGCTGCTAATAAAGGCCATACTCTAACTATTTTTCAGGCTGTTTTAGAAACGAAACCTCCCGTTTAGCCAGACTCATTTCACCTCAGGGTGATAGTGTACACATCCCAGACTGTCACTGGGTATTATCAGACTATTCTGATGTGGGATTTTAAAATTAAAGGCTTAAATGTCCACTTAAATCTATATTTCAACTATGTTTCATGCTGCTAATTAAGGCCATACTGTAACTCTTTTTCAGGCTGCTCTAAAAATGACACCTGCCGTTTAGCCAGACTCATTTCACCACAGGGTGATAGTGTACACATACCAGACTGTCACTGCGCATTATCAGACTATTCTGATGTAGGATTTTAAAATTAAAGGCTTAAATGTCCTCTTAAAGCCATATTTCAACTCTGTTTCATTCTGCTAATCAAGGCCATACTGTAACTCTTTTTCAGGCTGCTCTAAAAATGACACCTGCCATTTAGCCAGACTCCTTTCACCACAGGGTGATAGTGTACACATCCCAGACTGTCACTGCGCATTATCAGACTATTCTGATGTAGGATTTTAAAATGAAAGGCTTAAATGTCCTCTTAAAGCTATATTTCAACTCTGTTTCATGCTGCTAATTAAGGCCATACTGTAACTCTTTTTCAGGCTGCTCTAAAAATGACACCTGCCATTTAGCCAGACTCATTTCACCTCAGGGTGATAGTGTACACATCCCAGACTTTCACTGGGTATTATCAGACTATTCTGATGTAGGATTTTAAAATTAAAGGCTTAAATGTCCTCTTAAAACTATATTTCAACTCTGTTTCATGCTGCTAATGAAGGCCATACTGTAACTCTTTTTCAGGCTGCTCTAAAAATGACACCTGCCATTTAGCCAGACTCATTTCACCTCAGGGTGATAGTGTACACATCCCAGACTGTCCCTGGGTATTATCAGACTATTCTGATGTGGGATTTTAAAATTAAAGGCTTAAATGTCCTCTTAAAGCTATATTTCAACTCTGTTTCATGCTGCTAATTAAGGCCATACTGTAACTCTTTTTCAGGCTGCTTTAGAAACGAAACCTCCCGTTTAGCCAGACTCATTTCACCTCAGGGTGATAGTATACACATCACAGACTGCCACTTGGAAATATCAGACTATTCTGATGTGGGATTTTAAAATTAAAGGCTTAAATGTCCACTTAAAGCTTTATTTCAACTCTGTTTCATGCTGCTAATTAAGGCCATACTGTAACTCTTTTTCAGGCTGCTCTAAAAATGACACCTGCCATTTAGCCATACTCATTTCACCTCAGGGTGATAGTGTACACATCCCAGACTGTCACTGGGTATTATCAGACTATTCTGATGTGGGATTTTAAAATTAAAGGCTTAAATGTCCACTTAAATCTATATTTCAACTATGTTTCATGCTGCTAATTAAGGCCATACTGTAACTCTTTTTCAGGCTGCTCTAAAAATGACACCTGCCGTTTAGCCAGACTCATTTCACCACAGGGTGATAGTGTACACATACCAGACTGTCACTGCGCATTATCAGACTATTCTGATGTAGGATTTTAAAATTAAAGGCTTAAATGTCCTCTTAAAGCCATATTTCAACTCTGTTTCATTCTGCTAATCAAGGCCATACTGTAACTCTTTTTCAGGCTGCTCTAAAAATGACACCTGCCATTTAGCCAGACTCCTTTCACCACAGGGTGATAGTGTACACATCCCAGACTGTCACTGCGCATTATCAGACTATTCTGATGTAGGATTTTAAAATTAAAGGCTTAAATGTCCTCTTAAAGCTATATTTCAACTCTGTTTCATGCTGCTAATTAAGGCCATACTGTAACTCTTTTTCAGGCTGCTCTAAAAATGACACCTGCCATTTAGCCAGACTCATTTCACCTCAGGGTGATAGTGTACACATCCCAGACTTTCACTGGGTATTATCAGACTATTCTGATGTAGGATTTTAAAATTAAAGGCTTAAATGTCCTCTGAAAGCTATATTTCAACTATGTTTCATGCTGCTAATTAAGGCCATACTGTAACTCTTTTTCAGGCTGCTTTAGAAACGAAACCTCCCGTTTAGCCAGACTCATTTCACCTCAGGGTGATAGTATACACATCACATACTGCCACTGGGAAATATCAGACTATTCTGATACGGGATTTTAAAATTAAATGCTTAAATGTCCACTTCAAGCTTTATTTCAACTCTGTTTCATGCTGCTAATTAAGGCCATACTGTAACTCTTTTTCAGGCTGCTCTAAAAATGACACCTGCCATTTAGCCATACTCATTTTACCTCAGGGTGATAGTGTACACATCCCAGACTGTCACTGGGTATTATCAGACTATTCTGATGTAGGATTTTAAAATTAAAGGCTTAAATGTCCACTTAAAGCTATATTTCAACTCTGTTTCATGCTGCTAATTAAGGCCATACTGTAACTCTTTTTCAGGCTGCTTTAGAAACGAAACCTCCCGTTTAGCCAGACTCATTTCACCTCAGGGTGATAGTATACACATCCCAGACTGTCACTGGGTATTATCAGACTATTCTGATGTAGGATTTTAAAATTAAAGGCTTAAATGTCATCTTAAAGCTATATTTCAACTCTGTTTCATGCTGCTAATTAAGGCCATACTGTAACTCTTTTTCAGGCTGCTCTAAAAATGACACCTGCCATTTAGCCAGACTCATTTCACCTCAGGGTGATAGTGTACACATCCCAGACTGTCACTGGGTATTATCAGACTATTCTGATGTGGGATTTTAAAATTAAAGGCTTAAATGTCCTCTTAAAGCTATATTTCAAATCTGTTTCATGCTGCTAATAAAGGCCATACTCTAACTATTTTTCAGGCTGTTTTAGAAACGAAACCTCCCGTTTAGCCAGACTCATTTCACCTCAGGGTGATAGTGTACACATCCCAGACTTTCACTGGGTATTATCAGACTATTCTGATGTAGGATTTTAAAATTAAAGGCTTAAATGTCCTCTTAAAGCTATATTTCAAATCTGTTTCATGCTGCTAATAAAGGCCATACTGTAACTCTTTTTCAGGCTGCTCTAAAAATGACACCTGCCATTTAGCCAGACTCATTTCACCTCAGGGTGATAGTGTACACATCCCAGACTTTCACTGGGTATTATCAGACTATTCTGATGTAGGATTTTAAAATTAAAGGCTTAAATGTCCTCTGAAAGCTATATTTCAACTATGTTTCATGCTGCTAATTAAGGCCATACTGTAACTCTTTTTCAGGCTGCTTTAGAAACGAAACCTCCCGTTTAGCCAGACTCATTTCACCTCAGGGTGATAGTATACACATCACATACTGCCACTGGGAAATATCAGACTATTCTGATACGGGATTTTAAAATTAAATGCTTAAATGTCCACTTCAAGCTTTATTTCAACTCTGTTTCATGCTGCTAATTAAGGCCATACTGTAACTCTTTTTCAGGCTGCTCTAAAAATGACACCTGCCATTTAGCCATACTCATTTTACCTCAGGGTGATAGTGTACACATCCCAGACTGTCACTGGGTATTATCAGACTATTCTGATGTAGGATTTTAAAATTAAAGGCTTAAATGTCCACTTAAAGCTATATTTCAACTCTGTTTCATGCTGCTAATTAAGGCCATACTGTAACTCTTTTTCAGGCTGCTTTAGAAACGAAACCTCCCGTTTAGCCAGACTCATTTCACCTCAGGGTGATAGTATACACATCCCAGACTGTCACTGGGTATTATCAGACTATTCTGATGTAGGATTTTAAAATTAAAGGCTTAAATGTCATCTTAAAGCTATATTTCAACTCTGTTTCATGCTGCTAATTAAGGCCATACTGTAACTCTTTTTCAGGCTGCTCTAAAAATGACACCTGCCATTTAGCCAGACTCATTTCACCTCAGGGTGATAGTGTACACATCCCAGACTGTCACTGGGTATTATCAGACTATTCTGATGTGGGATTTTAAAATTAAAGGCTTAAATGTCCTCTTAAAGCTATATTTCAAATCTGTTTCATGCTGCTAATAAAGGCCATACTCTAACTATTTTTCAGGCTGTTTTAGAAACGAAACCTCCCGTTTAGCCAGACTCATTTCACCTCAGGGTGATAGTGTACACATCCCAGACTTTCACTGGGTATTATCAGACTATTCTGATGTAGGATTTTAAAATTAAAGGCTTAAATGTCCTCTTAAAGCTATATTTCAAATCTGTTTCATGCTGCTAATAAAGGCCATACTGTAACTCTTTTTCAGGCTGCTCTAAAAATGACACCTGCCATTTAGCCAGACTCATTTCACCTCAGGGTGATAGTGTACACATCCCAGACTGTCACTGGGTATTATCAGACTATTCTGATGTGGGATTTTAAAATTAAAGGCTTAAATGTCCTCTTAAAGCTATATTTCAACTCTGTTTCATGCTGCTAATTAAGGCCATACTGTAACTCTTTTTCAGGCTGCTCTAAAAATGACACCTGCCATTTAGCCATACTCATTTCACCTCAGGGTGATAGTGTACACATCCCAGACTCTCACTGGGTATTATCAGACTATTCTGATGTGGGATTTTAAAATTAAAGGCTTAAATGTCCTCTTAAAGCTATATTTCAAATCTGTTTCATGCTGCTAATAAAGGCCATACTGTAACTATTTTTCAGGCTGTTTTAGAAACGAAACCTCCCGTTTAGCCAGAATCATTTCACCTCAGGGTGATAGTGTACACATCCCAGACTGTCACTGGGTATTATCAGACTATTCTGATGTGGGATTTTAAAATTAAAGGCTTAAATGTCCTCTTAAAGCTATATTTCAACTCTGTTTCATGCTGCTAATTAAGGCCATACTGTAACTCTTTTTCAGGCTGCTCTAAAAATGACACCTGCCATTTAGCCATACTCATTTCACCTCAGGGTGATAGTGTACACATCCCAGACTCTCACTGGGTATTATCAGACTATTCTGATGTGGGATTTTAAAATTAAAGGCTTAAATGTCCACTTAAATCTATATTTCAACTATGTTTCATGCTGCTAATTAAGGCCATACTGTAACTCTTTTTCAGGCTGCTCTAAAAATGACACCTGCCGTTTAGCCAGACTCATTTCACCACAGGGTGATAGTGTACACATACCAGACTGTCACTGCGCATTATCAGACTATTCTGATGTAGGATTTTAAAATTAAAGGCTTAAATGTCCTCTTAAAGCCATATTTCAACTCTGTTTCATTCTGCTAATCAAGGCCATACTGTAACTCTTTTTCAGGCTGCTCTAAAAATGACACCTGCCATTTAGCCAGACTCCTTTCACCACAGGGTGATAGTGTACACATCCCAGACTGTCACTGCGCATTATCAGACTATTCTGATGTAGGATTTTACAATTAAAGGCTTAAATGTCCTCTTAAAGCTATATTTCAACTCTGTTTCATGCTGCTAATTAAGGCCATACTGTAACTCTTTTTCAGGCTGCTTTAGAAACGAAACCTCCCGTTTAGCCAGACTCATTTCACCTCAGGGTGATAGTATACACATCACAGACTGCCACTGGGAAATATCAGACTATTCTGATGTGGGATTTTAAAAGTAAAGGCTTAAATGTCCACTTAAAGCTGTATTTCAACTCTGTTTCATGCTGCTAATTAAGGCCATACTGTAACTCTTTTTCAGGCTGCTCTAAAAATGACACCTGCCGTTTAGCCAGACTCATTTCACCACAGGGTGATAGTGTACACATACCAGACTGTCACTGCGCATTATCAGACTATTCTGATGTAGGATTTTAAAATTAAAGGCTTAAATGTCCTCTTAAAGCCATATTTCAACTCTGTTTCATTCTGCTAATCAAGGCCATACTGTAACTCTTTTTCAGGCTGCTCTAAAAATGACACCTGCCATTTAGCCAGACTCCTTACACCACAGGGTGATAGTGTACACATCCCAGACTGTCACTGCGCATTATCAGACTATTCTGATGTAGGATTTTAAAATTAAAGGCTTAAATGTCCTCTTAAAGCTATATTTCAACTCTGTTTCATGCTGCTAATTAAGGCCATACTGTAACTCTTTTTCAGGCTGCTCTAAAAATGACACCTGCCATTTAGCCAGACTCCTTTCACCACAGGGTGATAGTGTACACATCCCAGACTGTCACTGCGCATTATCAGACTATTCTGATGTAGGATTTTACAATTAAAGGCTTAAATGTCCTCTTAAAGCTATATTTCAACTCTGTTTCATGCTGCTAATTAAGGCCATACTGTAACTCTTTTTCAGGCTGCTTTAGAAACGAAACCTCCCGTTTAGCCAGACTCATTTCACCTCAGGGTGATAGTATACACATCACAGACTGCCACTGGGAAATATCAGACTATTCTGATGTGGGATTTTAAAAGTAAAGGCTTAAATGTCCACTTAAAGCTGTATTTCAACTCTGTTTCATGCTGCTAATTAAGGCCATACTGTAACTCTTTTTCAGGCTGCTCTAAAAATGACACCTGCCGTTTAGCCAGACTCATTTCACCACAGGGTGATAGTGTACACATACCAGACTGTCACTGCGCATTATCAGACTATTCTGATGTAGGATTTTAAAATTAAAGGCTTAAATGTCCTCTTAAAGCCATATTTCAACTCTGTTTCATTCTGCTAATCAAGGCCATACTGTAACTCTTTTTCAGGCTGCTCTAAAAATGACACCTGCCATTTAGCCAGACTCCTTACACCACAGGGTGATAGTGTACACATCCCAGACTGTCACTGCGCATTATCAGACTATTCTGATGTAGGATTTTAAAATTAAAGGCTTAAATGTCCTCTTAAAGCTATATTTCAACTCTGTTTCATGCTGCTAATTAAGGCCATACTGTAACTCTTTTTCAGGCTGCTCTAAAAATGACACCTGCCATTTAGCCAGACTCATTTCACCTCAGGGTGATAGTGTACACATCCCAGACTTTCACTGGGTATTATCAGACTATTCTGATGTGGGATTTTAAAATTAAAGGCTTAAATGTCCACTTAAAGCTTTATTTCAACTCTGTTTCATGTTGCTAATTAAGGCCATACTGTAACTCTTTTTCAGGCTGCTCTAAAAATGACACCTGCCGTTTAGCCAGACTCATTTCACCACAGGGTGATAGTGTACACATACCAGACTGTCACTGCGCATTATCAGACTATTCTGATGTAGGATTTTAAAATTAAAGGCTTAAATGTCCTCTTAAAGCCATATTTCAACTCTGTTTCATTCTGCTAATCAAGGCCATACTGTAACTCTTTTTTCAGGCTGCTCTAAAAATGACACCTGCCATTTAGCCAGACTCCTTTCACCACAGGGTGATAGTGTACACATCCCAGACTGTCACTGCGCATTATCAGACTATTCTGATGTAGGATTTTAAAATTAAAGGCTTAAATGTCCTCTTAAAGCTATATTTCAACTCTGTTTCATGCTGCTAATGAAGGCCATACTGTAACTCTTTTTCAGGCTGCTCTAAAAATGACACCTGCCATTTAGCCAGACTCATTTCACCTCAGGGTGATAGTGTACACATCCCAGACTGTCCCTGGGTATTATCAGACTATTCTGATGTGGGATTTTAAAATTAAAGGCTTAAATGTCCTCTGAAAGCTATATTTCAACTCTGTTTCATGCTGCTAATTAAGGCCATACTGTAACTCTTTTTCAGGCTGCTTTAGAAACGAAACCTCCCGTTTAGCCAGACTCATTTCACCTCAGGGTGATAGTATACACATCACAGACTGCCACTGGGAAATATCAGACTATTCTGATACGGGATTTTAAAATTAAATGCTTAAATGTCCACTTCAAGCTTTATTTCAACTCTGTTTCATGCTGCTAATTAAGGCCATACTGTAACTCTTTTTCAGGCTGCTCTAAAAATGACACCTGCCATTTAGCCATACTCATTTCACCTCAGGGTGATAGTGTACACATCCCAGACTGTCACTGGGTATTATCAGACTATTCTGATGTAGGATTTTAAAATTAAAGGCTTAAATGTCCACTTAAAGCTATATTTCAACTCTGTTTCATGCTGCTAATTAAGGCCATACTGTAACTCTTTTTCAGGCTGCTTTAGAAACGAAACCTCCCGTTTAGCCAGACTCATTTCACCTCAGGGTGATAGTATACACATCCCAGACTGTCACTGGGTATTATCAGACTATTCTGATGTAGGATTTTAAAATTAAAGGCTTAAATGTCATCTTAAAGCTATATTTCAACTCTGTTTCATGCTGCTAATTAAGGCCATACTGTAACTCTTTTTCAGGCTGCTCTAAAAATGACACCTGCCATTTAGCCAGACTCATTTCACCTCAGGGTGATAGTGTACACATCCCAGACTGTCACTGGGTATTATCAGACTATTCTGATGTGGGATTTTAAAATTAAAGGCTTAAATGTCCTCTTAAAGCTATATTTCAAATCTGTTTCATGCTGCTAATAAAGGCC
Source organism: Zingel zingel (assembly GCA_023566125.1). Classification (NCBI taxonomy): domain Eukaryota; kingdom Metazoa; phylum Chordata; class Actinopteri; order Perciformes; family Percidae; genus Zingel; species Zingel zingel. Next base: position 1,127,083 of record JAKRKW010000026.1, read on the forward strand.
ATACTGTAACTATTTTTCAGGCTGTTTTAGAAACGAAACCTCCCGTTTAGCCAGACTCATTTCACCTCAGGGTGATAGTGTACACATCCCAGACTTTCACTGGGTATTATCAGACTATTCTGATGTAGGATTTTAAAATTAAAGGCTTAAATGTCCTCTTAAAGCTATATTTCAAATCTGTTTCATGCTGCTAATAAAGGCCATACTGTAACTCTTTTTCAGGCTGCTCTAAAAATGACACCTGCCATTTAGCCAGACTCATTTCACCTCAGGGTGATAGTGTACACATCCCAGACTGTCACTGGGTATTATCAGACTATTCTGATGTGGGATTTTAAAATTAAAGGCTTAAATGTCCTTTTAAAGCTATATTTCAACTCTGTTTCATGCTGCTAATTAAGGCCATACTGTAACTCTTTTTCAGGCTGCTTTAGAAACGAAACCTCCCGTTTAGCCAGACTCATTTCACCTCAGGGTGATAGTATACACATCACAGACTGCCACTGGGAAATATCAGACTATTCTGTTACGGTATTTTAAAATTAAAGGCTTAAATGTCCACTTCAAGCTTTATTTCAACTCTGTTTCATGCTGCTAATTAAGGCCATACTGTAACTCTTTTTCAGGCTGCTCTAAAAATGAAACCTGCCATTTAGCCAGACTCATTTCACCTCAGGGTGATAGTGTACACATCCCAGACTATCACTGGGTATTATCAGACTATTCTGATGTAGGATTTTAAAATTAAAGGCTTAAATGTCTTCTTAAAGCTATATTTCAACTCTATTTCATGCTGCTAATTAAGGCCATACTGTAACTCTTTTTCAGGTTGCTCTAAAAATGACACCTGCCATTTAGCCAGACTCATTTCACCTCAGGGTGATAGTGTACAAATCCCAGACTGTCAATGGGTATTAGCAGACTATTCTGATGTAGGATTTTAAAATTAAAGGCTTAAATGTCCTCTTAAAGCTATATTTCAACTCTGTTTCATGCTGCTAATTAAGGCCATACTGTAACTCTTTTTCAGGCTGCTTTAGAAACGAAACCTCACGTTTAGCCAGACTCATTTCACATCATGGTGATAGTGTACACATCCCAGACTGTCACTGGTTATTATCAGACTATTCTGATGTAGGATTTTAAAATTAAAGGCTTAAATGTCCTCTTAAAGCTATATTTCAACTCTGTTTCATGCTGCTAATTAAGGCCATACTGTAACTCTTTTTCAGGCTGCTTTAGAAACGAAATCTCCCGTTTAGCCAGACTCATTTCACCTCAGGGTGATAGTATACACATCACAGACTGCCACTGGGAAATATCAGACTATTCTGTTACGGTATTTTAAAATTAAAGGCTTAAATCTCCACTTCAAGCTTTATTTCAACTCTGTTTCATGCTGCTAATTAAGGCCATACTGTAACTCTTTTTCAGGCTGCTCTAAAAATGACACCTGCCATTTAGCCAGACTCATTTCACCTCAGGGTGATAGTGTACACATCCCAGACTGTCACTGGGTATTATCAGATTATTCTGATGTGGGATTTTAAAATTAAAGGCTTAAATGTCCTCTTAAAGCTATATTTCAAATCTGTTTCATGCTGCTAATAAAGGCCATACTGTAACTCTTTTTCAGGCTGCTCTAAAAATGACACCTGCCATTTAGCCAGACTCATTTCACCTCAGGGTGATAGTGTACACATCCCAGACTGTCACTGGGTATTATCAGATTATTCTGATGTGGGATTTTAAAATTAAAGGCTTAAATGTCCTCTTAAAGCTATATTTCAACTCTGTTTCATGCTGCTAATTAAGGCCATACTGTAACTCTTTTTCAGGCTGCTTTAGAAACGAAACCTCCCGTTTAGCCAGACTCATTTCACCTCAGGGTGATAGTATACACATCCCAGACTGTCACTGGGTATTATCAGACTATTCTGATGTAGGATTTTAAAATTAAAGGCTTAAATGTCCTCTTAAAGCTATATTTCAACTCTATTTCATGCTGCTAATTAAGGCCATACTGTAACTCTTTTTCAGGTTGCTCTAAAAATGACACCTGCCATTTAGCCAGACTCATTTCACCTCAGGGTGATAGTGTACAAATCCCAGACTGTCAATGGGTATTAGCAGACTATTCTGATGTAGGATTTTAAAATTAAAGGCTTAGATGTCCTCTTAAAGCTATATTTCAACTCTGTTTCATGCTGCTAATTAAGGCCATACTGTAACTCTTTTTCAGGCTGCTTTAGAAACGAAACCTCACGTTTAGCCAGACTCATTTCACATCATGGTGATAGTGTACACTTCCCAGACTGTCACTGGTTATTATCAGACTATTCTGATGTAGGATTTTAAAATTAAAGGCTTAAATGTCCTCTTAAAGCTATATTTCAACTCTGTTTCATGCTGCTAATTAAGGCCATACTGTAACTCTTTTTCAGGCTGCTTTAGAAACGAAACCTCCCGTTTATCCAGACTCATTTCACCTCAGGGTGATAGTATACACATCACAGACTGCCACTGGGAAATATCAGACTATTCTGATGTAGGATTTTAAAATTAAAGGCTTAAATGTCCTCTTAAAGCTATATTTCAACTCTATTTCATGCTGCTAATTAAGGCCATACTGTAACTCTTTTTCAGGTTGCTCTAAAAATGACACCTGCCATTTAGCCAGACTCATTTCACCTCAGGGTGATAGTGTACAAATCCCAGACTGTCAATGGGTATTAGCAGACTATTCTGATGTAGGATTTTAAAATTAAAGGCTTAGATGTCCTCTTAAAGCTATATTTCAACTCTGTTTCATGCTGCTAATTAAGGCCATACTGTAACTCTTTTTCAGGCTGCTCTAAAAATGACACCTGCCATTTAGCCAGACTCATTTCACCTCAGGGTGATAGTGTACACATCCCAGACTGTCACTGGGTATTATCAGATTATTCTGATGTGGGATTTTAAAATTAAAGGCTTAAATGTCCTCTTAAAGCTATATTTCAACTCTGTTTCATGCTGCTAATTAAGGCCATACTGTAACTCTTTTTCAGGCTGCTTTAGAAACGAAACCTCCCGTTTAGCCAGACTCATTTCACCTCAGGGTGATAGTATACACATCACAGACTGCCACTGGGAAATATCAGACTATTCTGATACAGGATTTTAAAATTAAAGGCTTAAATGTCCACTTAAAGCTATATTTCAACTCTATTTCATGCTGCTAATTAAGGCCATACTGTAACTCTTTTTCAGGTTGCTCTAAAAATGACACCTGCCATTTAGCCAGACTCATTTCACCTCAGGGTGATAGTGTACAAATCCCAGACTGTCAATGGGTATTAGCAGACTATTCTGATGTAGGATTTTAAAATTAAAGGCTTAGATGTCCTCTTAAAGCTATATTTCAACTCTGTTTCATGCTGCTAATTAAGGCCATACTGTAACTCTTTTTCAGGGTGCTTTAGAAACGAAACCTCACGTTTAGCCAGACTCATTTCACATCATGGTGATAGTGTACACTTCCCAGACTGTCACTGGTTATTATCAGACTATTCTGATGTAGGATTTTAAAATTAAAGGCTTAAATGTCCTCTTAAAGCTATATTTCAACTCTGTTTCATGCTGCTAATTAAGGCCATACTGTAACTCTTTTTCAGGCTGCTTTAGAAACGAAACCTCCCGTTTATCCAGACTCATTTCACCTCAGGGTGATAGTATACACATCACAGACTGCCACTGGGAAATATCAGACTATTCTGTTACGGTATTTTAAAATTAAAGGCTTAAATGTCCACTTCAAGCTTTATTTCAACTCTGTTTCATGCTGCTAATTAAGGCCATACTGTAACTCTTTTTCAGGCTGCTCTAAAAATGACACCTGCCATTTAGCCAGACTCATTTCACCTCAGGGTGATAGTGTACACATCCCAGACTGTCACTGGGTATTATCAGATTATTCTGATGTGGGATTTTAAAATTAAAGGCTTAAATGTCCTCTTAAAGCTATATTTCAACTCTGTTTCATGCTGCTAATTAAGGCCATACTGTAACTCTTTTTCAGGCTGCTTTAGAAACGAAACCTCCCGTTTAGCCAGACTCATTTCACCTCAGGGTGATAGTATACACATCACAGACTGCCACTGGGAAATATCAGACTATTCTGATACGGGATTTTAAAATTAAAGGCTTAAATGTCCACTTCAAGCTTTATTTCAACTCTGTTTCATGCTGCTAATTAAGGCCATACTGTAACTCTTTTTCAGGCTGCTCTAAAAATGACACCTGCCATTTAGCCATACTCATTTCACCTCAGGGTGATAGTGTACACATCCCAGACTGTCACTGGGTATTATCAGACTATTCTGATACGGGATTTTAAAATTAAAGGCTTAAATGTCCACTTCAAGCTTTATTTCAACTCTGTTTCATGCTGCTAATTAAGGCCATACTGTAACTCTTTTTCAGGCTGCTCTAAAAATGACACCTGCCATTTAGCCATACTCATTTCACCTCAGGGTGATAGTGTACACATCCCAGACTGTCACTGGGTATTATCAGACTATTCTGATGTGGGATTTTAAAATTAAAGGCTTAAATGTCCACTTAAAGCTATATTTCAACTATGTTTCATGCTGCTAATTAAGGCCATACTGTAACTCTTTTTCAGGCTGCTCTAAAAATGACACCTGCCGTTTAGTCAGACTCATTTCACCACAGGGTGATAGTTTACACATACCAGACTGTCACTGCGCATTATCAGACTATTCTGATGTAGGATTTTAAAATTAAAGGCTTAAATGTCCTCTTAAAGCTATATTTCAACTCTGTTTCATGCTGCTAATTAAGGCCATACTGTAACTCTTTTTCAGGCTGCTCTAAAAATGACACCTGCCATTTAGCCAGACTCATTTCACCTCAGGGTGATAGTGTACACATCCCAGACTGTCACTGGGTATTATCAGACTATTCTGATGTGGGATTTTAAAATTAAAGGCTTAAATGTCCACTTCAAGCTTTATTTCAACTCTGTTTCATGCTGCTAATTAAGGCCATACTGTAACTCTTTTTCAGGCTGCTTTAGAAACGAAACCTCCCGTTTCGCCAGACTCATTTCACCTCAGGGTGATAGTATACACATCCCAGACTGTCACTGGGTATTATCAGACTATTCTGATGTAGGATTTTAAAATTAAAGGCTTAAATGTCATCTTAAAGCTATATTTCAACTCTGTTTCATGCTGCTAATTAAGGCCATACTGTAATTATTTTTCAGGCTGTTTTAGAAACGAAACCTCCCGTTTAGCCAGACTCATTTCACCTCAGGGTGATAGTGTACACATCCCAGACTTTCACTGGGTATTATCAGACTATTCTGATGTAGGATTTTAAAATTAAAGGCTTAAATGTCCTCTTAAAGCTATATTTCAAATCTGTTTCATGCTGATAATAAAGGCCATACTGTAACTCTTTTTCAGGCTGCTCTAAAAATGACACCTGCCATTTAGCCAGACTCATTTCACCTCAGGGTGATAGAGTACACATCCCAGACTGTCACTGGGTATTATCAGACTATTCTGATGTAGGATTTTAAAATTAAAGGCTTAAATGTCCTCTTAAAGCTATATTTCAACTCTATTTCATGCTGCTAATTAAGGCCATACTGTAACTCTTTTTCAGGCTGCTCTAAAAATGACACCTGCCATTTAGCCATACTCATTTCACCTCAGGGTGATAGTGTACACATCCCAGACTGTCACTGGGTATTATCAGACTATTCTGATGTAGGATTTTAAAATTAAAGGCTTAAATGTCCTCTTAAAGCTATATTTCAACTCTGTTTCATGCTGCTAATTAAGGCCATACTGTAACTCTTTTTCAGGCTGCTCTAAAAATGACACCTGCCGTTTAGCCAGACTCATTTCACCACAGGGTGATAGTTTACACATACCAGACTGTCACTGCGCATTATCAGACTATTCTGATGTAGGATTTTAAAATTAAAGGCTTAAATGTCCTCTTAAAGCTATATTTCAACTCTGTTTCATGCTGCTAATTAAGGCCATACTGTAACTCTTTTTCAGGCTGCTCTAAAAATGACACCTGCCATTTAGCCAGACTCATTTCACCTCAGGGTGATAGTGTACACATCCCAGACTGTCACTGGGTATTATCAGACTATTCTGATGTGGGATTTTAAAATTAAAGGCTTAAATGTCCACTTCAAGCTTTATTTCAACTCTGTTTCATGCTGCTAATTAAGGCCATACTGTAACTCTTTTTCAGGCTGCTTTAGAAACGAAACCTCCCGTTTCGCCAGACTCATTTCACCTCAGGGTGATAGTATACACATCCCAGACTGTCACTGGGTATTATCAGACTATTCTGATGTAGGATTTTAAAATTAAAGGCTTAAATGTCATCTTAAAGCTATATTTCAACTCTGTTTCATGCTGCTAATTAAGGCCATACTGTAACTCTTTTTCAGGCTGCTCTAAAAATGACACCTGCCATTTAGCCAGACTCATTTCACCTCAGGGTGATAGTGTACACATCCCAGACTGTCACTGGGTATTATCAGACTATTCTGATGTGGGATTTTAAAATGAAAGGCTTAAATGTCCTCTTAAAGCTATATTTCAAATCTGTTTCATGCTGCTAATAAAGGCCATACTGTAACTATTTTTCAGGCTGTTTTAGAAACGAAACCTCCCATTTAGCCAGACTCATTTCACCTCAGGGTGATAGTGTACACATCCCAGACTTTCACTGGGTATTATCAGACTATTCTGATGTAGGATTTTAAAATTAAAGGCTTAAATGTCCTCTTAAAGCTATATTTCAAATCTGTTTCATGCTGATAATAAAGGCCATACTGTAACTCTTTTTCAGGCTGCTCTAAAAATGACACCTGCCATTTAGACAGACTCATTTCACCTCAGGGTGATAGAGTACACATCCCAGACTGTCACTGGGTATTATCAGACTATTCTGATGTAGGATTTTAAAATTAAAGGCTTAAATGTCCTCTTAAAGCTATATTTCAACTCTATTTCATGCTGCTAATTAAGGCCATACTGTAACTCTTTTTCAGGTTGCTCTAAAAATGACACCTGCCATTTAGCCAGACTCATTTCACCTCAGGGTGATAGTGTACAAATCCCAGACTGTCAATGGGTATTAGCAGACTATTCTGATGTAGGATTTTAAAATTAAAGGCTTAGATGTCCTCTTAAAGCTATATTTCAACTCTGTTTCATGCTGCTAATTAAGGCCATACTGTAACTCTTTTTCAGGCTGCTTTAGAAACGAAACCTCACGTTTAGCCAGACTCATTTCACATCAGGGTGATAGTGTACACATCCCAGACTGTCACTGGGTATTATCAGATTATTCTGATGTGGGATTTTAAAATTAAAGGCTTAAATGTCCTCTTAAAGCTATATTTCAACTCTGTTTCATGCTGCTAATTAAGGCCATACTGTAACTCTTTTTCAGGCTGCTTTAGAAACGAAACCTCCCGTTTATCCAGACTCATTTCACCTCAGGGTGATAGTATACACATCACAGACTGCCACTGGGAAATATCAGACTATTCTGATGTAGGATTTTAAAATTAAAGGCTTAAATGTCCTCTTAAAGCTATATTTCAACTCTATTTCATGCTGCTAATTAAGGCCATACTGTAACTCTTTTTCAGGTTGCTCTAAAAATGACACCTGCCATTTAGCCAGACTCATTTCACCTCAGGGTGATAGTGTACAAATCCCAGACTGTCAATGGGTATTAGCAGACTATTCTGATGTAGGATTTTAAAATTAAAGGCTTAGATGTCCTCTTAAAGCTATATTTCAACTCTGTTTCATGCTGCTAATTAAGGCCATACTGTAACTCTTTTTCAGGCTGCTCTAAAAATGACACCTGCCATTTAGCCAGACTCATTTCACCTCAGGGTGATAGTGTACACATCCCAGACTGTCACTGGGTATTATCAGATTATTCTGATGTGGGATTTTAAAATTAAAGGCTTAAATGTCCTCTTAAAGCTATATTTCAACTCTGTTTCATGCTGCTAATTAAGGCCATACTGTAACTCTTTTTCAGGCTGCTTTAGAAACGAAACCTCCCGTTTAGCCAGACTCATTTCACCTCAGGGTGATAGTATACACATCACAGACTGCCACTGGGAAATATCAGACTATTCTGATACAGGATTTTAAAATTAAAGGCTTAAATGTCCACTTAAAGCTATATTTCAACTCTATTTCATGCTGCTAATTAAGGCCATACTGTAACTCTTTTTCAGGTTGCTCTAAAAATGACACCTGCCATTTAGCCAGACTCATTTCACCTCAGGGTGATAGTGTACAAATCCCAGACTGTCAATGGGTATTAGCAGACTATTCTGATGTAGGATTTTAAAATTAAAGGCTTAGATGTCCTCTTAAAGCTATATTTCAACTCTGTTTCATGCTGCTAATTAAGGCCATACTGTAACTCTTTTTCAGGCTGCTTTAGAAACGAAACCTCACGTTTAGCCAGACTCATTTCACATCATGGTGATAGTGTACACTTCCCAGACTGTCACTGGTTATTATCAGACTATTCTGATGTAGGATTTTAAAATTAAAGGCTTAAATGTCCACTTCAAGCTTTATTTCAACTCTGTTTCATGCTGCTAATTAAGGCCATACTGTAACTCTTTTTCAGGCTGCTCTAAAAATGACACCTGCCATTTAGCCAGACTCATTTCACCTCAGGGTGATAGTGTACACATCCCAGACTGTCACTGGGTATTATCAGATTATTCTGATGTGGGATTTTAAAATTAAAGGCTTAAATGTCCTCTTAAAGCTATATTTCAACTCTGTTTCATGCTGCTAATTAAGGCCATACTGTAACTCTTTTTCAGGCTGCTTTAGAAACGAAACCTCCCGTTTAGCCAGACTCATTTCACCTCAGGGTGATAGTATACACATCACAGACTGCCACTGGGAAATATCAGACTATTCTGATACGGGATTTTAAAATTAAAGGCTTAAATGTCCACTTCAAGCTTTATTTCAACTCTGTTTCATGCTGCTAATTAAGGCCATACTGTAACTCTTTTTCAGGCTGCTCTAAAAATGACACCTGCCATTTAGCCATACTCATTTCACCTCAGGGTGATAGTGTACACATCCCAGACTGTCACTGGGTATTATCAGACTATTCTGATACGGGATTTTAAAATTAAAGGCTTAAATGTCCACTTCAAGCTTTATTTCAACTCTGTTTCATGCTGCTAATTAAGGCCATACTGTAACTCTTTTTCAGGCTGCTCTAAAAATGACACCTGCCATTTAGCCATACTCATTTCACCTCAGGGTGATAGTGTACACATCCCAGACTGTCACTGGGTATTATCAGACTATTCTGATGTGGGATTTTAAAATTAAAGGCTTAAATGTCCACTTAAAGCTATATTTCAACGATGTTTCATGCTGCTAATTAAGGCCATACTGTAACTCTTTTTCAGGCTGCTCTAAAAATGACACCTGCCGTTTAGTCAGACTCATTTCACCACAGGGTGATAGTTTACACATACCAGACTGTCACTGCGCATTATCAGACTATTCTGATGTAGGATTTTAAAATTAAAGGCTTAAATGTCCTCTTAAAGCTATATTTCAACTCTGTTTCATGCTGCTAATTAAGGCCATACTGTAACTCTTTTTCAGGCTGCTCTAAAAATGACACCTGCCATTTAGCCAGACTCATTTCACCTCAGGGTGATAGTGTACACATCCCAGACTGTCACTGGGTATTATCAGACTATTCTGATGTGGGATTTTAAAATTAAAGGCTTAAATGTCCACTTCAAGCTTTATTTCAACTCTGTTTCATGCTGCTAATTAAGGCCATACTGTAACTCTTTTTCAGGCTGCTTTAGAAACGAAACCTCCCGTTTCGCCAGACTCATTTCACCTCAGGGTGATAGTATACACATCCCAGACTGTCACTGGGTATTATCAGACTATTCTGATGTAGGATTTTAAAATTAAAGGCTTAAATGTCATCTTAAAGCTATATTTCAACTCTGTTTCATGCTGCTAATTAAGGCCATACTGTAACTCTTTTTCAGGCTGCTCTAAAAATGACACCTGCCATTTAGCCAGACTCATTTCACCTCAGGGTGATAGTGTACACATCCCAGACTGTCACTGGGTATTATCAGACTATTCTGATGTGGGATTTTAAAATGAAAGGCTTAAATGTCCTCTTAAAGCTATATTTCAAATCTGTTTCATGCTGCTAATAAAGGCCATACTGTAACTATTTTTCAGGCTGTTTTAGAAACGAAACCTCCCGTTTAGCCAGACTCATTTCACCTCAGGGTGATAGTGTACACATCCCAGACTTTCACTGGGTATTATCAGACTATTCTGATGTAGGATTTTAAAATTAAAGGCTTAAATGTCCTCTTAAAGCTATATTTCAAATCTGTTTCATGCTGATAATAAAGGCCATACTGTAACTCTTTTTCAGGCTGCTCTAAAAATGACACCTGCCATTTAGCCAGACTCATTTCACCTCAGGGTGATAGAGTACACATCCCAGACTGTCACTGGGTATTATCAGACTATTCTGATGTAGGATTTTAAAATTAAAGGCTTAAATGTCCTCTTAAAGCTATATTTCAACTCTATTTCATGCTGCTAATTAAGGCCATACTGTAACTCTTTTTCAGGTTGCTCTAAAAATGACACCTGCCATTTAGCCAGACTCATTTCACCTCAGGGTGATAGTGTACAAATCCCAGACTGTCAATGGGTATTAGCAGACTATTCTGATGTAGGATTTTAAAATTAAAGGCTTAGATGTCCTCTTAAAGCTATATTTCAACTCTGTTTCATGCTGCTAATTAAGGCCATACTGTAACTCTTTTTCAGGCTGCTTTAGAAACGAAACCTCACGTTTAGCCAGACTCATTTCACATCAGGGTGATAGTGTACACATCCCAGACTGTCACTGGGTATTATCAGATTATTCTGATGTGGGATTTTAAAATTAAAGGCTTAAATGTCCTCTTAAAGCTATATTTCAACTCTGTTTCATGCTGCTAATTAAGGCCATACTGTAACTCTTTTTCAGGCTGCTTTAGAAACGAAACCTCCCGTTTAGCCAGACTCATTTCACCTCAGGGTGATAGTATACACATCACAGACTGCCACTGGGAAATATCAGACTATTCTGATACAGGATTTTAAAATTAAAGGCTTAAATGTCCACTTCAAGCTTTATTTCAACTCTGTTTCATGCTGCTAATTAAGGCCATACTGTAACTCTTTTTCAGGCTGCTCTAAAAATGACACCTGCCATTTAGCCATACTCATTTCACCTCAGGGTGATAGTTTACACATACCAGACTGTCACTGCGCATTATCAGACTATTCTGATGTAGGATTTTAAAATTAAAGGCTTAAATGTCCTCTTAAAGCTATATTTCAACTCTGTTTCATGCTGCTAATTAAGGCCATACTGTAACTCTTTTTCAGGCTGCTTTAGAAACGAAACCTCCCGTTTAGCCAGACTCATTTCACCTCAGGGTGATAGTATACACATCACAGACTGCCACTGGGAAATATCAGACTATTCTGATACGGGATTTTAAAATTAAAGGCTTAAATGTCCACTTCAAGCTTTATTTCAACTCTGTTTCATGCTGCTAATTAAGGCCATTCTGTAACTCTTTTTCAGGCTGCTTTAGAAACGAAACCTCCCGTTTAGCCAGACTCATTTCACCTCAGGGTGATAGTATACACATCACAGACTGCCACTGGGAAATATCAGACTATTCTGTTACGGTATTTTAAAATTAAAGGCTTAAATGTCCACTTCAAGCTTTATTTCAACTCTGTTTCATGCTGCTAATTAAGGCCATACTGTAACTCTTTTTCAGGCTGCTTTAGAAACGAAACCTCCCGTTTAGCCAGACTCATTTCACCTCAGGGTGATAGTATACACATCACAGACTGCCACTGGGAAATATCAGACTATTCTGTTACGTTATTTTAAAATTAAAGGCTTAAATGTCCACTTCAAGCTTTATTTCAACTCTGTTTCATGCTGCTAATTAAGGCCATACTGTAACTCTTTTTCAGGCTGCTCTAAAAATGACACCTGCCATTTAGCCAGACTCCTTTCACCACAGGGTGATAGTGTACACATCCCAGACTGTCACTGCGCATTATCAGACTATTCTGATGTAGGATTTTACAATTAAAGGCTTAAATGTCCTCTTAAAGCTTTATTTCAACTCTGTTTCATGCTGCTAATTAAGGCCATACTGTAACTCTTTTTCAGGCTGCTCTAAAAATGAAACCTGCCATTTAGCCAGACTCATTTCACCTCAGGGTGATAGAGTACACATCCCAGACTGTCACTGGGTATTATCAGACTATTCTGATGTAGGATTTTAAAATTAAAGGCTTAAATGTCCTCTTAAAGCTATATTTCAACTCTGTTTCATGCTGCTAATTAAGGCCATACTGTAACTCTTTTTCAGGCTGCTCTAAAAATGACACCTGCCATTTAGCCAGACTCATTTCACCTCAGGGTGATAGTGTACACATCCCAGACTGTCACTGGGTATTATCAGACTATTCTGATGTGGGATTTTAAAATTAAAGGCTTAAATGTCCACTTCAAGCTTTATTTCAACTCTGTTTCATGCTGCTAATTAAGGCCATACTGTAACTCTTTTTCAGGCTGCTTTAGAAACGAAACCTCCCGTTTCGCCAGACTCATTTCACCTCAGGGTGATAGTATACACATCCCAGACTGTCACTGGGTATTATCAGACTATTCTGATGTAGGATTTTAAAATTAAAGGCTTAAATGTCATCTTAAAGCTATATTTCAACTCTGTTTCATGCTGCTAATTAAGGCCATACTGTAACTCTTTTTCAGGCTGCTCTAAAAATGACACCTGCCATTTAGCCAGACTCATTTCACCTCAGGGTGATAGTGTACACATCCCAGACTGTCACTGGGTATTATCAGACTATTCTGATGTGGGATTTTAAAATGAAAGGCTTAAATGTCCTCTTAAAGCTATATTTCAAATCTGTTTCATGCTGCTAATAAAGGCCATACTGTAACTATTTTTCAGGCTGTTTTAGAAACGAAACCTCCCATTTAGCCAGACTCATTTCACCTCAGGGTGATAGTGTACACATCCCAGACTTTCACTGGGTATTATCAGACTATTCTGATGTAGGATTTTAAAATTAAAGGCTTAAATGTCCTCTTAAAGCTATATTTCAAATCTGTTTCATGCTGATAATAAAGGCCATACTGTAACTCTTTTTCAGGCTGCTCTAAAAATGACACCTGCCATTTAGACAGACTCATTTCACCTCAGGGTGATAGAGTACACATCCCAGACTGTCACTGGGTATTATCAGACTATTCTGATGTAGGATTTTAAAATTAAAGGCTTAAATGTCCTCTTAAAGCTATATTTCAACTCTATTTCATGCTGCTAATTAAGGCCATACTGTAACTCTTTTTCAGGTTGCTCTAAAAATGACACCTGCCATTTAGCCAGACTCATTTCACCTCAGGGTGATAGTGTACAAATCCCAGACTGTCAATGGGTATTAGCAGACTATTCTGATGTAGGATTTTAAAATTAAAGGCTTAGATGTCCTCTTAAAGCTATATTTCAACTCTGTTTCATGCTGCTAATTAAGGCCATACTGTAACTCTTTTTCAGGCTGCTTTAGAAACGAAACCTCACGTTTAGCCAGACTCATTTCACATCAGGGTGATAGTGTACACATCCCAGACTGTCACTGGGTATTATCAGATTATTCTGATGTGGGATTTTAAAATTAAAGGCTTAAATGTCCTCTTAAAGCTATATTTCAACTCTGTTTCATGCTGCTAATTAAGGCCATACTGTAACTCTTTTTCAGGCTGCTTTAGAAACGAAACCTCCCGTTTAGCCAGACTCATTTCACCTCAGGGTGATAGTATACACATCATAGACTGCCACTGGGAAATATCAGACTATTCTGATACAGGATTTTAAAATTAAAGGCTTAAATGTCCACTTCAAGCTTTATTTCAACTCTGTTTCATGCTGCTAATTAAGGCCATACTGTAACTCTTTTTCAGGCTGCTCTAAAAATGACACCTGCCATTTAGCCATACTCATTTCACCTCAGGGTGATAGTTTACACATACCAGACTGTCACTGCGCATTATCAGACTATTCTGATGTAGGATTTTAAAATTAAAGGCTTAAATGTCCTCTTAAAGCTATATTTCAACTCTGTTTCATGCTGCTAATTAAGGCCATACTGTAACTCTTTTTCAGGCTGCTCTAAAAATGACACCTGCCATTTAGCCAGACTCATTTCACCTCAGGGTGATAGTGTACACATCCCAGACTGTCACTGGGTATTATCAGACTATTCTGATGTGGGATTTTAAAATTAAAGGCTTAAATGTCCACTTCAAGCTTTATTTCAACTCTGTTTCATGCTGCTAATTAAGGCCATACTGTAACTCTTTTTCAGGCTGCTTTAAAAACGAAACCTCCCGTTTCGCCAGACTCATTTCACCTCAGGGTGATAGTATACACATCCCAGACTGTCACTGGGTATTATCAGACTATTCTGATGTAGGATTTTAAAATTAAAGGCTTAAATGTCATCTTAAAGCTATATTTCAACTCTGTTTCATGCTGCTAATTAAGGCCATACTGTAACTCTTTTTCAGGCTGCTCTAAAAATGACACCTGCCATTTAGCCAGACTCATTTCACCTCAGGGTGATAGTGTACACATCCCAGACTGTCACTGGGTATTATCAGACTATTCTGATGTGGGATTTTAAAATGAAAGGCTTAAATGTCCTCTTAAAGCTATATTTCAAATCTGTTTCATGCTGCTAATAAAGGCCATACTGTAACTATTTTTCAGGCTGTTTTAGAAACGAAACCTCCCGTTTAGCCAGACTCATTTCACCTCAGGGTGATAGTGTACACATCCCAGACTTTCACTGGGTATTATCAGACTATTCTGATGTAGGATTTTAAAATTAAAGGCTTAAATGTCCTCTTAAAGCTATATTTCAAATCTGTTTCATGCTGATAATAAAGGCCATACTGTAACTCTTTTTCAGGCTGCTCTAAAAATGACACCTGCCATTTAGCCAGACTCATTTCACCTCAGGGTGATAGTGTACACATCCCAGACTGTCACTGGGTATTATCAGACTATTCTGATGTGGGATTTTAAAATTAAAGGCTTAAATGTCCTCTTAAAGCTATATTTCAACTCTGTTTCATGCTGCTAATTAAGGCCATACTGTAACTCTTTTTCAGGCTGCTTTAGAAACGAAACCTCCCGTTTAGCCAGACTCATTTCACCTCAGGGTGATAGTATACACATCACAGACTGCCACTGGGAAATATCAGACTATTCTGATACGGGATTTTAAAATTAAAGGCTTAAATGTCCACTTCAAGCTTTATTTCAACTCTGTTTCATGCTGCTAATTAAGGCCATTCTGTAACTCTTTTTCAGGCTGCTTTAGAAACGAAACCTCCCGTTTAGCCAGACTCATTTCACCTCAGGGTGATAGTATACACATCACAGACTGCCACTGGGAAATATCAGACTATTCTGTTACGGTATTTTAAAATTAAAGGCTTAAATGTCCACTTCAAGCTTTATTTCAACTCTGTTTCATGCTGCTAATTAAGGCCATACTGTAACTCTTTTTCAGGCTGCTTTAGAAACGAAACCTCCCGTTTAGCCAGACTCATTTCACCTCAGGGTGATAGTATACACATCACAGACTGCCACTGGGAAATATCAGACTATTCTGTTACGGTATTTTAAAATTAAAGGCTTAAATGTCCACTTTAAGCTTTATTTCAACTCTGTTTCATGCTGCTAATTAAGGCCATACTGTAACTCTTTTTCAGGCTGCTCTAAAAATGACACCTGCCATTTAGCCAGACTCATTTCACCTCAGGGTGATAGTGTACACATCCCAGACTGTCACTGGGTATTATCAGATTATTCTGATGTGGGATTTTAAAATTAAAGGCTTAAATGTCCTCTTAAAGCTATATTTCAAATCTGTTTCATGCTGCTAATAAAGGCCATACTGTAACTCTTTTTCAGGCTGCTCTAAAAATGACACCTGCCATTTAGCCAGACTCATTTCACCTCAGGGTGATAGTGTACACATCCCAGACTGTCACTGGGTATTATCAGATTATTCTGATGTGGGATTTTAAAATTAAAGGCTTAAATGTCCACTTCAAGCTTTATTTCAACTCTGTTTCATGCTGCTAATTAAGGCCATACTGCAACTCTTTTTCAGGCTGCTCTAAAAATGACACCTGCCATTTAGCCAGACTCCTTTCACCACAGGGTGATAGTGTACACATCCCAGACTGTCACTGCGCATTATCAGACTATTCTGATGTAGGATTTTACAATTAAAGGCTTAAATGTCCTCTTAAAGCTTTATTTCAACTCTGTTTCATGCTGCTAATTAAGGCCATACTGTAACTCTTTTTCAGGCTGCTCTAAAAATGAAACCTGCCATTTAGCCAGACTCATTTCACCTCAGGGTGATAGAGTACACATCCCAGACTGTCACTGGGTATTATCAGACTATTCTGATGTAGGATTTTAAAATTAAAGGCTTAAATGTCCTCTTAAAGCTATATTTCAACTCTATTTCATGCTGCTAATTAAGGCCATACTGTAACTCTTTTTCAGGTTGCTCTAAAAATGACACCTGCCATTTAGCCAGACTCATTTCACCTCAGGGTGATAGTGTACAAATCCCAGACTGTCAATGGGTATTAGCAGACTATTCTGATGTAGGATTTTAAAATTAAAGGCTTAAATGTCCTCTTAAAGCTATATTTCAACTCTGTTTCATGCTGCTAATTAAGGCCATACTGTAACTCTTTTTCAGGCTGCTTTAGAAACGAAACCTCCCGTTTAGCCAGACTCATTTCACCTCAGGGTGATAGTATACACATCACAGACTGCCACTGGGAAATATCAGACTATTCTGTTACGGTATTTTAAAATTAAAGGCTTAAATGTCCACTTCAAGCTTTATTTCAACTCTGTTTCATGCTGCTAATTAAGGCCATACTGTAACTCTTTTTCAGGCTGCTCTAAAAATGACACCTGCCATTTAGCCAGACTCATTTCACCTCAGGGTGATAGTGTACACATCCCAGACTGTCACTGGGTATTATCAGATTATTCTGATGTGGGATTTTAAAATTAAAGGCTTAAATGTCCTCTTAAAGCTATATTTCAAATCTGTTTCATGCTGCTAATAAAGGCCATACTGTAACTCTTTTTCAGGCTGCTCTAAAAATGACACCTGCCATTTAGCCAGACTCATTTCACCTCAGGGTGATAGTGTACACATCCCAGACTGTCACTGGGTATTATCAGATTATTCTGATGTGGGATTTTAAAATTAAAGGCTTAAATGTCCACTTCAAGCTTTATTTCAACTCTGTTTCATGCTGCTAATTAAGGCCATACTGCAACTCTTTTTCAGGCTGCTCTAAAAATGACACCTGCCATTTAGCCAGACTCCTTTCACCACAGGGTGATAGTGTACACATCCCAGACTGTCACTGCGCATTATCAGACTATTCTGATGTAGGATTTTACAATTAAAGGCTTAAATGTCCTCTTAAAGCTTTATTTCAACTCTGTTTCATGCTGCTAATTAAGGCCATACTGTAACTCTTTTTCAGGCTGCTCTAAAAATGAAACCTGCCATTTAGCCAGACTCATTTCACCTCAGGGTGATAGAGTACACATCCCAGACTGTCACTGGGTATTATCAGACTATTCTGATGTAGGATTTTAAAATTAAAGGCTTAAATGTCCTCTTAAAGCTATATTTCAACTCTATTTCATGCTGCTAATTAAGGCCATACTGTAACTCTTTTTCAGGTTGCTCTAAAAATGACACCTGCCATTTAGCCAGACTCATTTCACCTCAGGGTGATAGTGTACAAATCCCAGACTGTCAATGGGTATTAGCAGACTATTCTGATGTAGGATTTTAAAATTAAAGGCTTAAATGTCCTCTTAAAGCTATATTTCAACTCTGTTTCATGCTGCTAATTAAGGCCATACTGTAACTCTTTTTCAGGCTGCTTTAGAAACGAAACCTCCCGTTTAGCCAGACTCATTTCACCTCAGGGTGATAGTATACACATCACAGACTGCCACTGGGAAATATCAGACTATTCTGTTACGGTATTTTAAAATTAAAGGCTTAAATGTCCACTTCAAGCTTTATTTCAACTCTGTTTCATGCTGCTAATTAAGGCCATACTGTAACTCTTTTTCAGGCTGCTCTAAAAATGACACCTGCCATTTAGCCAGACTCATTTCACCTCAGGGTGATAGTGTACACATCCCAGACTGTCACTGGGTATTATCAGATTATTCTGATGTGGGATTTTATAATTAAAGGCTTAAATGTCCTCTTAAAGCTATATTTCAAATCTGTTTCATGCTGCTAATAAAGGCCATACTGTAACTCTTTTTCAGGCTGCTCTAAAAATGACACCTGCCATTTAGCCAGACTCATTTCACCTCAGGGTGATAGTGTACACATCCCAGACTGTCACTGGGTATTATCAGATTATTCTGATGTGGGATTTTAAAATTAAAGGCTTAAATGTCCTCTTAAAGCTATATTTCAACTCTGTTTCATACTGCTAATTAAGGCCATACTGTAACTCTTTTTCAGGCTGCTTTAGAAACGAAACCTCCCGTTTAGCCAGACTCATTTCACCTCAGGGTGATAGTATACACATCACAGACTGCCACTGGGAAATATCAGACTATTCTGATACGGGATTTTA